>QEOT01003578.1:12028-67256 GCA_003123785.1 Pterocarya stenoptera | reverse complement strand
AAAAAAAACTACATTTTCGAGAAAGATGGAGGCTTGGACATAAACATGGGAGAGCAGAGCCTCATCGTGAAGAAGATGAAATTCGACGAACACAAGGGAGAGGGAAAACTACATTTTCTAGATAGAGGGATGCTTGGACGGAAACAAGGGTGGCATATCTTCATCGTGAAGGAGATGAAATTCGACAAAAGAGAGAAAAGCTACGTTTTCAGCTTCTTCACGTTTTTGGGATGGAGGTTGAAGAATGGAAAATTTTTTAATCTATTAAATCATACCCCATGGGCTGCACGCCAAGCGGGAAGTTGAAGCAGTGGGCATGGCTTTTTCCTTTTTTAAATAATTTTATCATTTGATGTGTTATAACAAATCACATCAGTTTGTAAATTTTATCTTATGAGATTTCTTTATGAATTAAATATTTCTCAAAATAGTACTAAGCTATAATATCTCTCCAATCTTATTTTTTATAGCTTTTTTTTTTCCCAATATTCAAAAGAGCTTTACGGCCTAAGCTCTTAGAAGCGTAGAAATATTTATATATCAAATCACAGTAAAGATATCTTTTAGTTTTAGCCCCTTAATTAGTTATTTTTTTTATAAAAAAAAATAATAGTAATAAAAGTTATAAGAAACCCAGAAATCTGCCGGCCCATAGCAAGGTTTTTGTGTTAAGCAATCCCACGGCCACGGAGCAAAGAGGTCCAAGAAGAAAGAGGGGGTTGGGGGCCCACTATCACAAGCAAAAGCCACGTCCAAAAGGTTCAATAATCAACGCCCAAAAGCAATAAACTTGAAAGGAGGAATACGGTAAACTCGTAAAAGGGACCACTATTATATGCAAAACGCACGTTCAAACGACCGGAAGGTAACTCTGCAACTCGATTCATGGTACCAATGAATAATTCTATTTAAAGGTATTTACATAATATATCATCTACATGACATAATTTAATTTTAAAATAAATTTTAAAATTTAAATTTTACAAATCAAATTATATTATATAAATAACGTTATTATTTAGACGAGAAGCTGGCCCTGAGCCGTCATGGCTATACCCAACTTTCATTGGCTATATCTATTGCACTTGACCTATCTCTCTTCGGCCCTTTGAAAGAGACGAGGCAAAAAGGATTTTCAGTCCATGATCGACCCCATATTTTCATTGAGATGCTACTTATTAATAGATATTTTATATAGTATAGATAAGTTAACACTTTCATTTGGTCGTTTAATGCTTTATTATTGAGATTATTTACATTATCATTGCTTCTAATGATTGAGATTAAGAGAGTATCACGTGTCTAAAACTATGCAATAATTACTTTATTCTTGTCGAATAATATTTAGAGATAATAAATTCATGCCTCACCCATCAACAATTAAATTAAAAAAAAAATAGTAAACTAATATTTATTATATTGATAATATACGACAAATTAAAATTTTATAATATAACTATTAATAAGTTCAATATTTTCTTATCAATTTTAGCTCAATCCACACCAACCCATCATACTCGGGTACAAAATTGTACACGTGTCTTATACCTAAAACGCCATGCAAATCGCATGTTAGTTTCAGTAATCACGTAAAAATTAAAATATTAGTTTCATAAGAACAATCCCAATAAAAAAAGAAAAGAAAGCTTCACTTTCAGATCGAATCTATGTGGCTCTAACTTCAATCTGAGTCTTCCTCTAAGAGTTCGCCCATGATAGATACGTGCGCCAAACCCTCGAATCTCTATGGTTGGACAGTTTATGCGCCTGAGATTTTTCGTGGAAAAACAAATACAAGGCCACAAACTCCGGGACTCTCAGTTTCTGACCCATAATTCCAAGAATAGGGATGTCTCTAGGATTTCAACCAGATATTTGCCGGCATTATTGTTAATTATTGAACTCTTTGAGTTTTTAATTCCATGTGCACTCAGTATCAATCATTTGATCTGAATAATTTTATCAAAGTTATCTCCTTTATTTGTTTTTTTTAACGTACTTGTCCTCTCTACAAAGTCTATCTGATAACCGCGAAGTAGATGAGTTGGCAGGATCTTGGGAGTTAAAAGGTGATGTAGCGGGTAGGGGAATTTTGTTGGGGATGGGGCACTTTCTAAAAGAACTTGCATTTCTATCCACTTGGGTCCCATATTGCCCACAACTCTCGTTGTTATTTTTGTTGGTTCTCCACCTTTTTCGTTGATGCGATCCTCTCTTGTGCAATGCCATGGAAACCCTCTTCTCCCGCAGAATCTATCTTTCCCGTGTATATCTTTTTTATTCCCTCTCTCCTTTCCTGCTTTAACTTCGCTTTACCTCCTCATATTCCATGTTGGGTCGTCAATTTTCGTGAGGCTATTGCTGTTCTTATCTGATTTTCAACTGAAGCTTTGGCTTTTTTCGTCTCTCTTGAGGTGGATTGGTTTTGATTACTTGAAATTTTTGTTTCATGTAGCAAACTGGTTTTTCGTTCTCTGTTCTCTTGTTGGTTTACAGCCAGAAATTTCTGATTTTGTGAAGTGGGTTGGTTTTGGGTACTCCTGAATTTTTGTTTTCCCACTAATTCTTCACCATGCTCTTTCTTCTGCCAGTGGATTTTTCAATGACACTTTCTACTTCTTTGGGGTGTGTTGATCTTGTGAAGTTGTGAATTCTTCAGATTGAGTTATTTTGCTACCCGGGGAGGTCAATTCTAGTTTTTATGGTTGAATTTATCCCAAAAACTTTGTTTTCTGAAGTAGGTTGATCCTGTTTACATGTGGAGCTGTACTTGGCTTACGAAACATTTAAAGTATGCACTTTGGGTAGGCAGGTTTTTCGGTTTGTGACTGTAGGCTTTTTGGGGGAAAAATGGAAATGGGATTTTTATGTGAAGTTGATGAATGCATTAGCTTTTCTCAGCGGAGATAGTGGCGAAGAAAGAGGAGGATGAGAGGGGAAAAATATGAGGAAAAGTTGACTAGTCCTATGTTTCCCAGGCTTCATGTAAATGATACAGAGAAAGGAGGGCCAAGAGCACCTCCAAGGAACAAAATGGCTCTCTATGAACAGCTCAGTATTCCTTCTCAAAGGTTGACTTCTGGATCAGCATCCACGTTGCCTATCTGGCCCAGTAACAGCAGCAGCTTGACTCCTTCGATGTCCTCGAGCCATGTGGGTTCATTTAACTTATGCCTTTCTGTTCTTAGTATCAAGTCATAGTCTACGTAGACAATTGGTTTCCATCCTATAAAGTGATCCAATATACTGTGGTTGTTTAACATGTAATCAAGGGAAAGCCTTATTTTTTAGATCTATGCTGTTACATGTCATTTAATTCGAATGAAATCCATTCTGTCTGATTGAACTGACTTTTTAATACTGTTACTGATCTGCCCCTGCCTCATCTATCTGTGGGTATGTTTTCACTCTTCTTCGTTGGTTGTTGGTTGATTCAATTGACTTGGAAGAAATTGTGTCGTTTGATATTTCTGGTTGCTCATGGAGAATTATGGATTTATATTGTATCTTTCCTTCGTTTCTGCTCTGGGTTCTTCAAGGTGGCCTTGCATGTGGCATAATTCTATCACTTATCACTTTTGATGGAAAGTCTCACTGCCTTTCACTAAAATGAGTTTTACTGAAAACGGCTACACGTTTTTGCATATACATGAATATTTACTTGTCTGATAATGCCAAGTGATTCACCATTGTAGGTTGGCGTCCACCAAAGGAATACGGTAACTCCGTTCTGCAACTCCCCTTCACCTTCTCATCTGGCCGAGAATCCTCATCCTTCTTCTCTCAGTGGGGGTAAGTTGAACACTGTGATGGCGAGTCATGAACAGAATTCCCTGAAACCTACATGTTTCCAAACTTTGAATGCCACAGGGCTATCATCATCAACTTCCCAATGTGAATCCTTTCGTCCATACAATTTTTCCTGCTTTAAGAAACTCTCCTCAAAGAAACTTGGAGGTGAAGATGATAGAGTTCTAACCTCTGGGCTAGGAATAACTCCACATTGTGGCAAAGATCAGGAAAAATTCCCTCCATTGAGCTTAAGCCCTTCAGTGAAACTTCAAAATGCTTGTGAAAAGCAGATAAATGGAAATGGCACCATAGATTTAAAGTGGATGGGATTCAAGAGGAAGCAAGTTGGAGATAATACAAAGGTGTTTAAGGGTAATGTAGCCCCTTTGGAAAGGTCTGCTTCAATAACGTCAAGCAAAGATAAGAATTTGGTTGATACGTCTTCTATCCCATTGGCTAGAGTTAAAACTTCTGAATCATTAAAGAGAACACGAGAATCTTCCAATCAAGAAGACAGAAGCAGTTTGGTACCTAACTTGAACAGGCTAAAAGATACAAACTCGCAGTTTCATAAAGCTTGTGTCGCTGTGCAAGACAGAACAGCCCCCGGAGATGACATTGTAAAACCTGGAATAGGCATAGGTACAGAAAACGTTTCAAAGTTGAGAAGCAAATCATGCTCAAGTCCATCACTTGGAGATGAATGTAGAAGCATTAATGGGCTAGTAAATGGCAGTGAGTGTTGTGAAGATAAGAAATGCAGGTCTACAAAAGTGGCAAGCATTCATGACAATGCCTTGGATACCTACGTGGTGGAATCTATGCCAAATTTGAATGTTTCCCCTGATGACGTTGTTGGAGTGATTGGTGAGAAACTATTCTGGAAAGCCAGAAGAGCTATCATCAAGTGAGTATCTCTTGCCTGGTGATTGCTATGTGCATTTACTTCTACTTATCTGTATCCAGTCATTCGTGGTATGATTTGAAGAATTTGGTAGATGGTTGCCAACTCTTCTACAACTTGTAGGAAGTTTTCATGATGGATGCATCATTTCATTCTGATATTTTTCCTAGTTTTCGTAAAACTTGAAGTTCTCTCTCTCTCTCTCTCTCTCTCTGAGCACAAATCATTGGACTTTCTTTCTGGTAAGTAAACCAGTGACACATTAGAATTACAAATAGCAGTAGTTCCAATTTTGCCCTTCTGGAAATGCGAGAAGTAGGAATCTTGGATTTAAGTCACATCACAACCATTAAATTTGTATTTTTCATTTGAGCTTCTTTGCTGTTCTCATTTGTGCATTTACTTAGAAGAATATTGTATAGGAGTCATATTTTATAGGTGAATTTGGTCAGGTCGCCGATCTTGCTTCCTTGAATCACATAAACACATTGGCTCTACACATCCAAACTTAATAACAATGAAAAGATCTTAAGGAAATATACACTAGGACGATGACTTATTTTGTAGATGTCTAAACATTGTGCCTCTTGTCCTTCAGGGTGTCAGCTGGGCTGTTGTGAACCGCATATAACCTATTTCAATGTTGCAAGGAAGGATCTCTTCCCCAGCTGGCTGCATTTTTTTCTCACCGTTCTTTTAATAAGGGGGATCATCTGATGATTAATTATCTGGATATGATCACTTACCTAGTCTCAGCAATGCTGGTGCTCTGCAGAACCTATTCATGGGCCAATAACATGGTGTTTCTATCTAGTTCAACAAATATTTGATTCATGTTTGAGCCAGGTTCTGGGGATCAAAAAACATTGAAATGATCAAAAACAGATATAAATATTGTCATCTATCAATACTATAATTCATAATATATAAGAGCATTTTGAGTGGTCAGATAGTGACAATCTATCTTAAACCGTAGCCAGTGTTAAGCGTTTGGGTTTCTAAGGAGCGCTTAATCTTGTTCAAAGTGCTATTTTCTGAATCATCAATCTAACACTAAAATTAGAAGTCAATTTTGGGATTTGCAGTTTGTGCATTTGTCAGTCAAGATCATTCTTCAGTTCTTTTAATCAGCGATGTTCCATTACCTTTTTTTCCTTTTGGATTAACAGTTGGCTTTCTACATTGGTTTTGCCAGACTAATCTCTCCTTGTTGGTGTTTTCGTCGTACATTGTTGCTCTTGACGAGACCATAAAGTTGATTCTGTCTAGTGTCACTTTTTCTATATATTTCCTTTCTAAATTTTTATGATTGCATGTTATTTAGTCTTTGATCCAACTTTTATGTTATTATTTTCAGTCAACAAAGAGTGTTCGCGGTGCAAGTGTTTGAGTTGCATAGACTGATAAAGGTAAGCTGATCATTGCCCGGTCAAATTGCTAAGCTGTTTTTTCACTTCAATGCATTCGTCTCTTTCCTGGTTTATTCCATTCACTTCGTGGAAAAGATTCACATTACTCTTTCAAATTGGTACAGGTACAAAAATTGATTGCTGGGTCGCCAGATCTATTGCTTGAAGATGACCTGTATTTGGGCAAAAAATCAATAAAAGTATCTCCAGTCAAGAATTTGCCGTCTGCGCATGTTCCAGAACCACCTGCTCCCCTGATTGCTAGAGACAACAATAATTCTCTGAAGTCAAGCCCCAACATTGAATATGCAGACGAGAATGTCGTTAGAAAGTTTCCACTTCCTTCTATAAAAAATGATTCCAATAAAGGACTTGTTACCACACACTCTAATAATGGGTTTCATTCAGCAAATCGGCCTTTAGCTCCTGTGGCTACAAATACCCAGCCAGCCCCATGGTGTTTACACCCTCCACCAGGAAATCAGTGGTTAGTTCCTGCAATGTCCCCATCCGAAGGATTTGTTTACAAGCCCTATACAGGGTCCAGTCTTCCAACTGCAGGTTTCATGGCACCAGCATATGGCAACTGTGGCCGCGTGAGTCCAGGAAGCGTAGACTTGTTAAACACTGTTTATGGTGTGCCAGTTTCTCACCCAGGTTTTGGAATTCTCCCGGGTTCACCTCCTTTAGGCCAGTCATACTTTCCTCTGTATGGCATGCCACTTGTCAATCAATCTCTATCCAGTTCAGCTGTTGAGCAAATGAGCCCGCTTGCTGCAGCTCAGTCAAATGGGCAGAACAATCAGGCATTGGCTGGGGAAATAAACTTAACCATACCCCATCAAAGCTCATGCAACATGTCTGGCAATGTATCTTTGGTAATCTCAGGTCAAGTTGGGAAACTCCCTGCATCAAAAGAGAGTGAGTTACAGGGAAGTACAGCTAGTAGTCCTTCTGAGAGGGCTATAGGGAGGGCTATAGGGGATGCACTTCCTCTCTTTCCTACGACGCCAACAGTTCAGGCATCAGATAAAATTGCGCAAAATAGTGAGCAGCGGGCACAAGTGATAAAGGTTGTGCCTCACAATCCTAGATCAGCGAGTGAATCAGCATTCCGCATATTTCGGTCAATACAGGAAGAAAGAAAACAATTATGATTAGCGTCTCGTTACTCGTTCATGGCTATCAACTAGTAACCACTGAGCCGTATTGAGCAGCAGGACTTGAAAAAATTGTTATGCTCGTATTTGTATATGTAATCATCCTGTTTCTAATTAATGCTGTAAATATATTTTTGAGAAATTGAAAAGCTGTCAGTTTTCCAAGCGAATTTGTATATATCTTTTCGTAACGGTTGAATATCGTCTTCTCAGAAGCCATGTATTACCGTTACGTCGGACCAAGATATTTTCGAGTCCATTTTTGGCGCCTTCAAATGGCATTGCTTAAAATAGATTTTTAGGCAGCTTACTTCTTCGTCGGGTGACATCCCTATTAAGCAGGTGGATCCCACTAATGACCTCACTTCAAGATCTTAATCCCAGTACCGATGAAATCTCCCTTTTCACACCCATCTCTCCCTTTCCAGGGTCGGGACGAATCTTAATCCGATATATTAATAACTGTTTCCCAGATCATGGAATCGGAGGGTAGAAATATTGTAAATTGATCGAGTCAACCGACTCCTTTTAAGAGAGAAACCGGGATTGAGGTTATTGACTTTTGAGAGGGCTACAGATTGATTCATTTTCTACAACTGCTTGGTCGATCATTCGAGTTCAAAGATCATTCACGAGTAGTTTTTTCGTACTTGCCTTCATAACCATCCCATCAATCTTTAAGATGAGCACTATACTCTTTAATTCTCATTTCGCTCTTATAGATTGCATGTATATTTTTCGAGTTGCGCATATATGTCTATTTTCATCTTCCCTTTCGACTGTGAATTCTTTTTTCAGATAGTTTTTCGATTTCGGTTCGTTAATTACTCTCAAACAAACGCCCCCCATCAGAAATATTGGAATCTTTATATACATTTTTTAGTTTGTCTTTCTACACAAGCTTTGTATTATAACTAAATGTTTTGATCACTCGAGTCTACTTCCATTTGGCAGTCACCATTGTTGCATTTGGAAAAGCTATTGAAACCCAATTCCTCTTTTTCCCCCTTTTCTTTTCTTGGTAGCAGGGCGATCCTCAGCTGCAGGTGATCACTTGGTGGGCAGAACTGACCCAATGGATCGGATATCTGAATTGCCAGAACCCATTTTGCAACAGATTCTGTCCCTCCTCCCCATGAAACAAGGACTTCAAACCAGTGTATTATCCAAGAGATGGAGGCACGTGTGGACTAATTTCCCGGTTTTGGAATTTGACAGAACCTTCTTCGACTCAAAGTTTTCCAATCATTCCGGCATTAGGGAGAGTATCCCAGAAAGACTAAGAAAAAGAGACGAGTTGTTTAATTTTGTGGAACAAACTCTACTAATCCACTTACATTTCAAAGGTATAAGGAGGTTTACACTTGAAATATCCTTCCATGATCCGGAATTGGCGTCTCTCTTTGACAGGTGGATTGGCTATTTGTTAGAGAGTAATGTTTATGAGCTCAAACTTGGCATTCTTGTTTTGAGAAATGGAGAATGGTATACTTTACCCGGGGCTGTTCTAGCTGCAAAATCAGTAACTATGTTGACACTTTCGAACTGTAAGTTGAGGTTGCCCTACAGTGACATCAAGTTATTGTCTTTGAAAAAGCTGTCTCTAGTGGATGTTTATATCGAAGATGAGATTTTTCAAAACTTGGTTGCTAGATGTCCTATGATTGAGGATATGAATTTGAGTGGTTGCTGTGGATTGAAAAGTTTTGAGGTTTTTGGTCTACTCAAAGTTAAGTCAGTTGAGGTGAAAAACAATCGTGAACTCAAGAAGGTTAAGATGCAAGCACTGAATCTTCAATCTTTTGAATACAGCGGGCAGTATAAGCCGTGTGAGATCAACTTGGCCCCATGTAAAAGTTTGAAAACTTTGAAATCATGTATGGCAGCCATAACAGACGAGAGGTTCCATGACCATTTCTCTGAATTTCCACTCCTTGAGAACTTGGCCCTAAGTGATAGCAGAATGTTGGACAGTATAAGAATCTCAAGTCATCATCTTAAGAGATTGCTCTTATGTAGATGTGACTTCCTTGTTGAAGTCGAGATTGATGCTCCTTCTCTGTGTTCATTCAAGTATAATGGCGATACAATACCCTTCTCATTAAATTCTCCAGCTCTCTTACAATCTGACATCCATTTCTGCCTCAGTGTCATCGTCACTGCTTGGTATGTTCAAATGATTGAATTTCTGTCCAAGTTCAATCATTCTTAAGTATTGACTTTGCATAGCATCACAGGCAAGGTATGCCAAGATTAGTAATTTCATTTGTTTGGATTTAATTCCTCTCTATCCTTTTAAACGAGTTGTTTAATTTTGATGTGTATTAAGATTCTAACATTTTCCTATTGGTTTACCTTATTTGAGAAGAATATGGTTGTTCCAGACGAACTGAGGGAAAGCCTACTTCCCCCCTTGTATAATGTCAAGTATTTGAAGCTGAAGATACATAAGCCTCTGATGAGTTGTGCAACAGAAAGAACTTGTGGATAGCTTGCTTTGGATTTCTCCCCACCCAGAGACTTTATTCATAGAATCTGGTTTTGGCACAAAAATTTTTAAGGTATCAAACACTTTCATAGAGCCTGGCATTTAGCTTTAGATTCTTTTCCACATTTTATTCTTTCTTCATACTAAGGAAAATAGGATCAATAAGCAACAAAATCATCAGTGCGATTAAAATCTCCTAGATTCAAATAAATAATAATGCATACGAACTATTAACCCTTGTTCATCCTACTCTTGAACCATTATTGTATCCCCTGTTTCAACCCTTACAGCCACCATCTATAAGTTTAATGAGAACTAAAGACAGCAACAATGATCTAAACAGAAGATGCCAATGAAAAAAGTTGCTATTTTTCTTTGAGGACAAATGGTTGGCATTAATGACTTGTTTGTTTATTTGCATCTTCCTCTTCTTTCTCTTAATTTTAGTTCATATACGAGAAGCTGACAGAAAGAAGAGAGGACTGTTGCGGTTGCAGATCGGTTCCTATCATATGTTGGAGGCACTGCTTACAGGAAATTGTGCAGTTGTCTGTGTCCCCTTCTGTTACGGCTTTTTGTAACCTCCAATGCGAGCTTGGTTGTCACTGTGTTACACGTGGCGTTAGTTTAACTTGTATGACCAGATAGAACTTCACAAACTCAAAACAGCTCACGCACGAGCCCTCGTGGATTTCTTGTGTAGGAAGTTTTGAACCATGGGGTAAAAGATCACGTGCGTGACCTGTTAAACACGTCACCTGACCTTTCTATTCGCCCTTTACGAATTACGTAATTCTTAAGGGCGAAAAGAAAGGTTATGTGACGTGTCTAACCGGTAAGAATTACGTAATTCTTAAGCCGCCCACTAGTTAAGAAATGATTAGAAAATGGACTTACAATATGGATATAGAGAAATAATTGTTGTAATCATGAGTTGTACAACGCTATATAATTATTTTAAAAAAATAAATAAATATAAGATTCACATGAAAAGATAATAATTTTTTAATAGTAGACCATACTTTTTTTCAAAACGATTGTATGGCACTTACATATTTCACAACTGCATATAACATTACTCAAAATAATTTTATATACAGTCGTAGAATGCGTAAGTATCGTGCAGTTACTTTAAAAAAGAGTGAGATTTATTATTAAATTTTTTTTTTCATGTGGATCTCATATTTATTTTTTTTAGAAGAATTACACGACGCTTACGTACTCATAATTACAACTATCATTTCTCATAGTCAAAATAGTAATTATGTTGATGAACTTGGATCTTTCTTTCTTTGCTCAAGAAAATCAATAGTAGTGTGGACCCAAGCACATAGTGGTGGTTGGTTATTTGTGATTGTCATTCAGTGTTATTTTGATTTGAAGATAATACCAAATTGTTAACATATGTTATTTTTATATTATACATTTCAATTAAAAAGGGGAAGATCCATTCATCTCCCTTCAAAAGGTGCTATTCAATAATGTCTACTTAACGACTCTCCTTCTGTCTTAAGCGAACATTTGAATTATATCCTATACTCATTTGTGGAGATACTTTTACTTTTTAATGGGTTAAAAGTAATTTCAACATGTTTTTCATCTTCCAAATAAGGCAATATCTTGTTCAGCCAAAACTTTTGAAATAATACCCTTATTTTCATGCCTTCTTATCACCTACTTTGACCGTTAACAGAACAAAGAAGAAGTGTCCAAAACCAGGCTAGTGCGTGGCATAAGAAGAATGATACCCTCTTTTGTATTGCATTATTTTCCCGTTTTATATTGCAAAGATAATATTTTTGCGGACACTATTTTATAAAGAAAAGCGTTGGCTGTTCGCTATCAGAGTGGGCCAAGTTGGTGCAATGGCAATCCTAGAGCAGAGGGGTTCTACTTGTAACGTTATTCTCAGCAAGACAAGTACTATTTTTTTTCCTCTTTTAACATTGATTTGTCCCGTGACATTTGAACTTCCTCCCAACTTTCCAATTCCTTGACATTTTAAATTATAGGCATTTAGACAAACGAACCCCCACTGAAATGAGATAACAAAGTGGCTGTCATATCAACAAGATAAGTAAATCTAAAAGGCTAGTGATAGGTTACTATTTTCTTACTCTTCATCTATTGTATTTTTTTTAACATTCCTAATTATTAAAAAAATTAAAAAAATATATAATTTTATTAATACTCACTTCTTTAATCATTAAAAAAGATCAAATATAAAAAGAATAATAAATGGATAATAGTAAGATAGTAATCCTATCATTATTCAATCTAAAATCGATTCTTTTGCCACTGATCTTCTATTTTTATTTATGTTTATTGTTTAGAAAATACTCTAGTCATAAAATCATTATATAAAAGTAATTTTATGAATTGATATGGTTTGATGTGATTTATCAAATTATAAAATTATTTTTCCTATAAAATAAATTTAACGAATCAGATAAAATTAGGTTAATTTTTAAGATTAATTTTATATAATTCTTTTATTTTGTAGATGTAATTTACTGTTTTAACTTTGGCACCCAGAAGATACCGTAATGGGGAACCTTAAAAATAACATGTGGAAATTAGGATTTAGCACGTGGGTTGAGCTGTGACTGATTGTTACAGCCACCACCACTTTCAAACCCATGTTCAGGCCTCAGGGTGGCCTGACCCGTCTTCTTCAGTTTTTACACATTGCAGCACGAGTCTTGTATTCTATTTCTGTAATTCCACATTTTCCTCGTTATAAAATTGTGCTTCGTTTTCGTGCTACTTCTTGTATGAAAAGTACTTCAAAAACCCACGTCACTTTATCGTAAACAAACATTAATCTTCCTTGTACTTCCAATCCCGAGCTCGCTTGCAGAGAAATCATGGGTTTCTTCAAGTGGGTCTCCTTGATTTTCATCCTTAACTTGTTTGGTCCGAGGTCCGCTTTCACAGATTCTTCTTCGACCTCAAACGGGCTCTCAGAAATCCCCAAAAGGTTTCTCCGATATGCCAAGAATCCGGAACTGTTTGATTGGATGGTGGGAATCAGAAGGAAAATACACGAAAACCCGGAATTGGGTTTTGAGGAGTTTGAGACTAGTAAGCTTATCAGAGCAGAATTGGATAAGATGGGTATTCCCTATAATTACCCAGTTGCAGTTACTGGTGTTATCGGCTTCATTGGGACTGGTGGAGCCCCTTTTGTGGCCATAAGGGCTGATATGGATGCTCTTGCCATGCAGGTTCGATTAGATTTTGATTATTCATTCAATATAAGCAGGATGTATGAGTATAGTTTATTGTTGTAAGATTGAGTGATTTGTTGATATTTGAATGTGTAGATTGGGAATTTGGCACGTAGGGATTATTCTGTGATATTTGAAAATTTTTGTTTTTGCTATTTGTGTTGACGGGGTCTTGAATTTATAGGAAATGGTGGAGTGGGAGCATAAGAGTAGAATTCCAGGGAAGATGCATGCTTGTGGGCATGATGCCCATGTTGCAATGCTTCTTGGAGCTGCAAAGATCCTTCAAGAGCATCGTGAAGAGTTAAAGGTCTGTTGGTCCATCTTTGCTTCTTAATTTCATATCATCACATGTAAGGAAAAAATGGGTATGTTATATTGTTTTTCGCTTGACTGATATAACTGCCCTCGTTACGTAAAGTAAATAATATAACAGTAATAAGTTACAACGATAAGGCTACTGATCTCCGATTTGCTCAATCGCTTCTTAATGGATTCATTTATGTGTCCATGCATCGTTTTAGAGTATTAAACGAATTTCTTGCGCAGTGTTTATCTTGCCATGAGCGTTTTAAGATCTGTAGATGGTCCAGCTTTGCTGAGTATGAAGTTTTTTTGTTTTCTAAGTTCTTATTTCAGAATTTTATATGGATTTGTGATCGGTTTTAAGACGCATCCTTTTTCCAATATGTATGGAGTTTATGACCAATTGCTAAGGGGAACAGGATGCATCCGTTAAAAGCAGTTTGCTACAGTGAGATCCCTGTTGGAGAGGGGCTCAAATGTGCCGATAACAGTTGTTAGCCATTAGAAAAGAATATCTAATTCTCCATTAAACAATAAAGTATAGTTTGTTACTTTTGTATGGATATTATCTGCAAACTTTCTCCTTCTTCTACTTTGGGAGAGTGGGGAGGTTCAATTATTCTCGATGTAAGTTCTGCGACCTAATTAGAGATTGAAAGCACAACTAATAACCCAAAACAGTAACTTATTGCTTAGATGGCCCATAATGGTTCTTTATCCCCCTCTTATTTTTACTGATATATACAAACACTTGCAGGGAACTGTTATACTTGTTTTCCAACCAGCCGAGGAAGGTGGTGGAGGGGCCATGAAAGTAATAGATGCTGGAGCGTTAGAGAATGTAAATGCTATCTTTGGCTTGCATGTTGCACCTAATCTACCTGTTGGTGAAGCACACTCCAGAGCCGGTCCCATAGGGGCTGGGAGCGGCTTCTTTGAAGCTGTAATAAGTGGAAAAGGAGGCCATGCAGCCATTCCTCAACATTCAGTAGATCCAATATTGGCAGCTTCTAATGTGATTGTTAGCTTACAACATCTTGTTTCACGTGAAGCTGATCCAATGGACCCACAGGTACATCTGATATTTCTCACATGACATCTATATCTGATTGTCTCTCCTTTTTCCTTTCTGTTCAAAGTCATAAAATCTTTATGTGGATTTTGTGAAATAAAGATAAAAGGGGAAGTGGGGGAAGGGGTTGGTTGACATTGCATCCGTTTTGTGAAAATTAACTATCCTCTATAGCCGCCTAACAGAGGTTTGTGCCTCATGTTGAAGTGACTCGAGCACCTCTCTAACATGATGGTTCGGCTGGTAACAAGTGTGATTGTTGAGAAACCAACCACCAAATCACCATGTTTGCAATGTCTATAAGTTGCATGGGACATAATTATGATGGAGTAAAAGAATAGTAACTAAAAAAATCTACGTAGCTTGTATATGAGGTTATTGTTATTATTAGAAGATTAAAGTTGTTGCTGAAAGTCTGAAACTCAATTAAGGGCCATTGGATAAATTTATTCCATTTTTATTCTTGAAAGTTTATCAAAGATTTATACCATATTGTCATGCCTGCAGCAGTTCATGAATAGGCTATAACAGTAAAACTTATGAAGCAAATTATTTTCAAACACGAGATATGTAGCCACAAATAATTAATTGAAGACTCCAATGATATCGGTATATTATAAAAAATTCGCTGAAATGCTTGTGGAAGGAAAAAAAAAAAAAAATAGTGAGGGTCTTATATGCTATTTTAAGAGGCAAATGATACTGGTATGGGGCATTAGGCCATTAGCTGATGCAATGATAACTTACAGGCTGTCAAGCTGGAGTTAATTCATGCATCTTAAAGTTTAGGACCCCATCTTTTAACTCAGCTTTCAAGGGGACTAACACTGGGTAATGGCTTTTTGTAACATGACTGTATAATTACTTCAAATGAAAACTTGTCTTCTGATCTCATTAACTCCTCAAGCGGTCCATGATATTTAACTAAGTTGTTCCCCCTTCAATTAGCTCTGAGAGCCTCATTTTTGTGGATAACCCATGGCACTAGCTTCTTCTGTTATAATGTTTTCGTGCATGTCAGGCATCAAATTTCCATGAGATATATTGTTCTTATGATATTTTGCAATTGTCCTGCGTCTTTGCAGGTAGTTACTGTTGCGAGATTCCAAGGAGGTGGTGCATTCAATGTCATTCCGGATTCTGTAACAATTGGTGGCACCTTTCGTGCATTTTCAAAGGAAAGTTTTATGCAACTCCGGCAGCGGATTGAGGAGGTACTGAAGTTGAATGATGTATCATCCCATATATGGCAAAGTCTTATGTCCCATTGGTTGGAATTGATAATGAAAAATACATAGCTAATAAACTCTCAAGAAACAGTTCTTCGTGCATATATCTCTAACTTGGTTACTTCCTCTGTAGCTTACTTCCCATGTAATGCACTCTCTCTTCGCCATAACAAACCGATTTGCTTCTTTAACAGGTTATCACAGGGCAGGCGGCCGTGCAGAGGTGTAATGCAACTGTGAATTTTTTCACAGAGGAGAAAAACTTCTTCCCTCCAACCATTAACAATAAAGGTTTGCATGAGTACTTCTTAGATGTCGCTGGGGATATGCTTGGCACCCACAGAGTCAAGGACTTGAAACCGGTGATGGGGTCAGAGGATTTTGCATTTTATCAAGAGGTAATACCTGGATACTTCTTTTTACTTGGGATGGAGAATGGGACACGTGGACAGCTAGAATCATTGCATTCACCATACTTCCAAATTAATGAAGATGCATTTCCATATGGTGCTGCTCTTCATGCATCATTGGCTACTAGGTATCTGCTTGAATTCCAACAGGAGGTTTCTGTTTCTGACAGAAACTATCATGATGAGTTGTAAATGTTTCTTGACCGTGTTGCCTGTTCGTATTTCATACGGGCTTTGGCATGACCAAATTTTCACCAGGCATGGTGTTTATATTTGTAACTGCTTCAGTTGTAGATGACATGTTTTGAAATCAAGTCATCTCCGTCAAATAGTTTAGGTTCATTATGGCATGTTTCATATGTTCATCAAGAAAGTCATCAATTTGTCAGCTTATCCATCTGGTTGAAAAAGAAAATTATATTTTGACATCTTCAATCCGAGCATTTCACATCCTACAAGCATTCTTTTGACTTTCTTGAGTGTCTTTCAAAACTTTGAATAATGCAATTAGAGTTGTATTTTATAAGATAAAAGTGAGATATATATTTATATATCGTTCCACTTGCTGCTTTGTATCTATTATTTGCATTGCTTACAAGTCATGAAATGTATCCCAATTGAATAATTCTTCTCACCAGCCACTATTCACTACTAACACCACATGCCCTATGTAAAAATAAATAAAAAATAAAAAAACTGTTAGGTGTTGGGGTGAATAGTAGCTGATGTATAGCAAAACCCAATCTCAACACTTCCAAAAAATCTCATAAAAACCTTGCATCCAAAAATTCCATAGCGGACTGACAACTCAAAATGCGTAATGTATATTATGCCTGAGATCTACTAAGATAATAATTTAGGTCATAACTAAGCCTACACGCTCCAACAAACATTCACCAGAACATGCATCTCAAAAGCCGAGCATTTATCAGAAGCCTAGAATTTTGGAGGATAATTCCAATAGAGGATCCAAAGCACTTGGGGCAAACTTTCTTGCAAAAAGGAAACAAAGTGACGAGGGCTGGTTATTGTAAAGGCATATCTTACTCTCAAAAATCTTATTGAAAAACTCCTCCTTGATATCTGCCTTGCCAAATGTAGCAGGGTGAGCACCACCTCTTGACCAGTCTACATAAGTAAGGCTCCTGTTTGCCAAAAGATGTGGAGTTTGGATGCTCAGCATTGTCTGGAAGTAGTGCTCATCCACATAGCATGCCGGTTGGCAAAATTTTTTGAATTTAGGGTAGTAAGTGGTGTCTTCGATTATCTTAACTGCAAGTTCTCGATTTACTTCAAACCACTGATACCCTTTACGCCAGTCAGTGAGGTTGACCTCAGGTGCCATGTTCTCATCATAGCGCCCTCTCCCATAGGGTCCAGGTTCATCAATCGATCCCATAAAGCTGTACCTGGATTTTGATATGTAGCGATAAACAATGCTGAAGTTGTGGAGAGGAATGCATGCCTCCGAAAGGAGGACAAACCATTCATTTGAGATATCAAGCAACGCATTAGCTAGGAGTCTCCTCTCAGCATCACACATACTCATTCTTCCCCACTCTGCCACCTGCTCAGAAATACCACCATAGAAATATGAGTGGATTTAAGTTTCCAACAAGGAAAAACATGCTGATCCTTTTTGTTTTATTTTGCTCTTTTTTCATTGAAAGAAAACCTGCGGAATAAAAATGTGCTCAAGTAGCTATTGAGAAACTGGAAAATCTTTAATCTAGCTAATCATCTTTTGTCATTACGCCACACGCACAATTGCCTCCTCCAGACCTTAAAGGCATACGGACCCAGAAGCTTCACTAGGAACTGGACTTAAAAAGAAAATGCTCTAATGAAGCCAGCATAAACTGCTAAAATATGGGGATAGCATTGCAGAACAGGAATTTCAAGGTAAATAGCTAATGGTGTAAGATATCTGCTAGTTGGCGAATTCACCTGGAGAGAAGGCAATGCTGAAACCACAGCAAATTATTATCAGATGCAACTAAAGTCAAGGTTGGATGGACAAAACCTGCTCTTGACATTTTACTCCATGAAATAAAACCATGATTAAAAGACACTGACACAAAGGAGCAACGTCCCTGCCTTATGTTCAGATTATATGCTTGTATCGAGTACCGTTAGCTATTGCCAATTATCTCCCACTCCAAATCTTGGAACCACAACATAATTATTGTCAGACACTCAATGACGTCCACTCTAATTTGAAGGTTGGATTGATAAAAGCTGCTCTGACATTTTATTCTATCTAGGAACAAAACCATGTTTGAAAGACACTTGCACAAAAGAGTGGCCTCCACCATACGGTCAAATTATATGCTCATTAAAAAGACAAAACCTTGCATGTAAACCGATATGGTTTTAGGGAACCTCCTCCTCTACTAATTGAGAATGATTATTCCAAATATTTAGGTAGATCAACTGCAAGGGCCCATTTTCAATTTTGAGCCAGCTAACCCTTTCAACATTCAACTAGGTTAGGATCTTTCAAACTACATGCCATCTATCAATTCAAATGCCCTTATCCGTGCAGTTGATAGTCTTTAACAAAAATGCTGAAACATTTCAAACCAAATCTAAATGGTCTTATCACTTATCAATGATATATTTAAAATTACCAACCATGCAATCACTTTACCGTTGACCAAAATAAGAGAGAGAGACCTATCCACTTGGAAGTAATATTAAGCACATACTGAGCAATTTATAAAGATGGACGTCTCTAGCATTCATGCAGAAACAACGCAATTGCAACCAATTACACGCTTTCCTTCGTCCCAAAATTCTATAGCTGAAGGCTCCCTATACATCTCAAAGGATTACTTTTCATCAGCATCAGATCCATGTCAATTCAAAAATTATGAGGATGCTTAAGAACCGTATAGAGAGTTTTCAACGCATGTTCGGGAGAAGAATAATTTTGATGGCAATAAAATGAAATGGTTTTTTTATGAAAGTAATTTTGAAACTCATTGCACCCGATATGTATTAAAAGATGGAAGGTTATGATACCTGGCTTGGGATTTGTCTTCTGTAAAAAACGGATGGTGTAAAACTGGCATTGTAAGATGGCAATGAATGAACATAGATCGAGTGAAGATCCTCATTCCCATTAAAGAAACGCTCCCAAAGAGGTGCCATTGGCAATTGCCCCTTTGTCAAGAACATGAAGGCAATCTTGGGAACTCTCTTGAATGGATAAGTCTTTATCCGAGGAACAGATGAAGCCCGCCACAACAGTTCAGTGTCATTCATGGTGTGCAACAGATTTGATGGAGGTCTGATCCAGCTCTCTATATTAGTTAGCCCTTCAAAGCAAGCCTTGAGAGTGGGAGCAACAATCTGAACTTTGAAATATTGAATCATATACACGCTAACAATAGAAACCCCAAGACCCAGAACCAAAAATATCAGGAAAAATTGGTGGGCTCTCAAAGGCATAGCCCTAGATTGATTTGTTCTCACTGAACTGGCAGGGTCCTTGCCTTCCTCCAATGCCATCAATTTTGATTGCATCTTTACCTCGATTTCCAATCAAATCCGGCCTCTGGGTATCATAATTTCACAAATCCGGTAACACCCATTACATTTGAAAACTTCTCCCAGTGGCAATGATTTAGAATCAAACACGCGTATATAGTATCTAAATCACCAGGACCTAGATCAGTCCAAAGAGGCCAATAAAAATGCAACCCTCACTATATGGGTACTTCCCAAAAAGGTGGCAGAGATACTACGATGCCAATGTGGGTGCTGACGGTGTGGGCCGTATATAAGATTCGAGTTAACACCAAAGACGTTTGAGAAATAAATGTGATCAGTTCACAGTCTTCGTCCTTGCAACAGCTAGAAATAAATGTGGAATTAGTGTGAAGCGATCGGAGAGGTGATATCCATGTTTCTGTCCTTTACGTTGAGATGTTTCTTGAAGACAAAAGAACTTGAAAATGTGAGGGGAATAGAGACAGAGTCGACGGGTGACAATAAGTAGGTTGGCGGTGGAAAAACCTAGGAATGGGATCGTGGTTTATTCGCGGGTTTTGTCGGATCCTTCGAGATTGAGGAGCCTTGACAGGGTCAGTTCATGGTGTGTCCGCTGCAAAAAGCATTGCGTGATTTTGCGGTCTGTGGAGCGTGCACTTCTTGGCATTGGTTTACCGGCTGATCTTGGGAGAGCCAGAGAGATACAATAACTAGGAGCCGGACACGGTGACAAGTACCGATTTACACTGTTCAGTAAACGCGCGACGCGTATAATTTCTAGAGAATCAAAAAGAGAAAATCTTAAAACTGGATGCCATCCAATGAGAGAGAGCCACGTCAGCTTTCTAATATTATTACAATGGACGTAAATACAGCAGATAAAGCCTCTCTCTACCCCTCAGTCGCTCTGAAGCTGTGTCTCTCTATCCCCAAGCTCTCTGTTTCTCCTTAAGATGTTTTTTCGGATATTTGGAGAGATGCCCAATCGTGGTTGTACTCCAGATTCATATACATATAGTACCGGCCTGATTAATGAGTTGTGTTGATTAAGAAAGATTGGAGAAGCAAAGGAGTTATTAAAAGTTGAGATCGAGACAACTACAAAGGGTCGTTTGCCCAGTGTTGTGACCTATACTTCTTTGATTCATGGTTGGATTGCTTGAAGAGATGAGGAGCAAAGAAACTGAACCAAATGTGTATGCCTACAGTGCTTTAATGGATGTTCTTCACAAGCCATGGAGCTCCTGGAGATGATGATGATTAGCATACGGCATAAGCCCAATATGATAACTTATAGCACTTTAATTCATGGACTCTGTAAAGATGGACAGCTACGAGAAGCTTTGGAGATTTTTGGCAGTGGAGAGAGAGAGTGAGAGGGGAGAGAGCTTGAGAGTGATGGGCTTAACAGAGGCTCAAATATTTATGAGCAGTGCTACTGCTACCGAAAAGGTAGCCCAAATTTGGCTCCGAACGTGCGTTTCACTTTCTTTCTTTTTCTCTCTTTTTTTTTCTTTTATATTTTTTTAATCATTATAAACACTTTTAAAAAAAATTAAAAAATTCATAATATCATTAAAAAACACTTTCTTAATTATTAAGTAAAAAAAAAAAATCCCATTTGAGACAACTTCAGAATTCAAATTTGAATCTCAAAGTATTTCTTAATATTTATCTCTATTGTATCGGCATGCATTATAATAACGTTAGAATATTGACATAACTCTTATCTCATTTGAAAGAGTAAAATTATTTCTGTTTCGATATCTCATTTTATTATTATAATTTTTTTAAATTTTTATATAAAATATAATAAATAATTTTATTTTTTTAAATTGTAAAATAAAAATAATATTAATAAATAATATATATTTTAACAAACCTTAAACTTTCATTTTAATGCACCATCTCCCAAAATTCATACCGCATCCGCCTCAGAGTGTCTCTCAAAGAAAAATACACTAGCTTGTAGGAACGAAGTCTATATCACCCTCATTTCTGTTCCCACCCCCCCCTTTCTCTTTCTCTTCCCCTCTTCTCTCTCTCCTCTCAAGCCGAAGCACTTTCTCTCACTCTGCAGCCACCGACCCTGCAGCCACCGCACGTGGTTCTCTCTCTCAAGCCCAAAACTCTCTTTTCTCACACCCTCAATTGCTCTCCGTTTCTCTCCCTTCCGTTGGTGTATTTTATTGCTATATAAATAGTTGATTGGGTGTATTTTAGAGGTTGAGTGGGTGAATTTGTTGGTTGAATTTAGACCTTATGTGGTCTTAGTTAAGTTACCATGAATACTTATTTTGATTGTTTGTTAAACTATATATAGGAATCGGTGATACTTCCTAAATTTTAAGTATTTTTTAGCATAAGAATTATTGTTCAATTGGTTTTAATTTGGTTTTAGAGTTTGCCAATCAACTTTTGCTCAAATCTCAACTCCTTCCTTGGTAAGTTTTGGACGGAGAGGAGGTCATGGGTTCAAGATGAATCTTGTGCATGTTAAATTCAATAATAAAAAAGTAGTTTAGGTGCATCATTGTGCGTTTTATTTGGTCCTTACTGACTCGTTATTAATGAAATTTTTTATGGAAAAATATTCCGTAGTCTTGATGAAATTAGAAGTTTTCAACAGACTAGGTTGAGAAGAGAGAGAGAGCGATTGGGTCAATCGAGAGAGATGACTACATAACCGCAAAATATATAAAGACGAGATGATCATTTGAAATATAAAATAGATAGAACAAGGGGTGGGCAGTGGGGCCCCACACCCTGCTGCCCTGCCCCATCCGCCCCACCCCCACATGGTGAGGCGGGCAACCCGGCTCCTCCCATGCAGGAGCGGGGGCCCCCGCCTCACATCTATGGTCCCTAGTGGGGGTGGGTGGTGGGGAGGGCCCAACCCCACCTTGCCCCCGCTTACATTTATTTATATATATTATATATATAAACATAAATATATTTTTATATTTTACAAATTGTGTATATATAAATAAATATTACAATTTGTTAGACTTGTTCACAAAATATGCATCGACAAATTTAAAAACTACATAGTTTATAAACTAATACACTACAATTTATACAAAATATGTACTAGCAAATTTAAAAATTATATAGTTTTTAAATTATAGTTATATTTAGAAAATTTAAATTTATAATTTGAGTCTAAAAATGTATTTTTAATTACTTTTAGACTTAGAAATAATTTTTAAACCAAGTAAAATGTAATATTTTTTTTAAGTAGACGGAAGCGGGGCGGATTCCCCGCCCTCACATCCCGGGGGTAGGGGACGAGGGTGAAAACCGCACCCTTCGCCCCATGCGGGGCGAGGAAGGGGTGGCCTCATCCCGTAGGGGGTGGGTAGCACCCTGGATAGAACTCGAGAGAAAAGATCGAAGAGAGATAGAGACAAAATAGGATAAATGTTTCCTCAACTAGCCCCCACGATCACTAACGTGAATTTCCTACATGTCAGTTTTTTCTTCGATGGTGTAAAATGTAGATTCACACTAAGTCTAATTTGAAGTTATTCTCTATAATTAATGACTAAGAGCATTGGCATTAGTTTCATTAAAGTCATATTCAAAATTTAACTAAAAAGTACACGTTTTTCATAAATCTAAAATCACTCAAGTCATAACCTCACATTGGATTAATTAAAATAATAATATAATATTTCTTATTCATATTTTGTAACTACACTAACCATATGTTAATTAATAATTTAATTTTTACTTAAATTATTGCAAAAAACATGGGTATGATATTTTGGAATAAATATCACTTTTGAATATACCACTTTTGAAGATAAAAAAAAATGTCAGAAATGTTGTGGAGTAGTCGGGTATGATATTTTGGAATAAAATATTACTTTTGAAGATGAACAGTGTATCTCCAAATATGAAGAAAGCTTTAGAAATATTGTAGCTTATATTTGAAGTTCCTACTATTTGACTACTCCAATGTTGCTCATTTTATCTATATTCTTTCAAATTTTGAAGATGCATGGGTATTTGGTAGTGCTCAAGCATTAATAGGGGCCTAGTAATTCTTTAGTCAAAATTTGATTAGAAAATTTATTTTTTTAGATTTTGCTAGTCATTTTTCCATAATACCAAATAACAATTTCTATATCTTTTGCTATTGTATTAAAATATTGATTTTGACATTTTCATTTATTTTAATTATAATGGTAATTGAAATAATTATTTGTTATTAAAAAAAGTACACATTGATTTTCTAACGTTCATATTATTCAAATGGATATAACTTTTTAACGGTCTTTTCTTTACAATGGCTTCTTCTTCAAAATCTTCAAGAATGTGAAAATTAAAATGACTATGTTTCCTTCTCAATTGCGAGTATTCTATTTCTCTTTTTATATACATATTAAAACACGTTATTATAAGTATATAATCTAGTCAATATTATGGCTGACAATATTTAACAGGCTCTTTAACGCGATAAAAATTAATAAAGTTAGGATTGTGCATAGTATTAACTATATTATGACATAGCATAATGGTATTAATTGAATTTGTAAGAAATAAGCATCCATAGTGGGCACTCCTTTACCTTCTCTTAGAGGTTATGAAGTGGTTCTTAAATTACTTCATGAGGCTTGATGGCTGGCCATTAAGAACCAAGTGGGAGTTACGTTTAGAAGGGTTATTTGTATAATCTCTCTCCCTCTATGGATGATACATGTGTAAAAACAAGCTCTCTCTCTTTCAAATGGTTCTCTCTAGTCACGACATCTAGGTTGTGGAACGTGTGAGCATTGCTCTGGTATTACCACATAGCATACTCCACCATCAATGTGAAGATCGTGGACAAACAACGATGCTGAAGAATCTGTAGAACAACCGCACCAGATTCAAGATATTTCCGATAAGGTAATATCGCTTCCGTTGTGCATTCTGATCTAATTTTTCTAACATAATTAAATATGACAAATTTGATCAATCATTATGACCTGATTATATGTAATATTTTAAAAACATGTATATCACACATTATATATATATTTATATGAATTCAAGATGCAGTTTGATATTTTGTCATTTGAAAAGAAAATCAGCTTCGCTATCTTAAAATTCTCCTCTAAACTGGTGAATATGTTGTTCAAGCGAGCAGCAGCAACAGAGGCAATATGGACCAGGATGCATCATGCATGCCTATTGCCTACTTTCCATCGTTTTAACGGAAATGGTTTTCTTTGAGGTCAGGTTGCGGAATTGGACAGGAAATTAAGGGGATGTTTGGAATTTTAAAAAGTTGTATCTTATTTATGTTTTGTTATGAAAATTGCAAAAAAGCTATAAATAATAATAATTATATAATGATTAGATAAAAAATTAAATATTTAAAATTAAAAAAAAAACTTATATTTTAGTGATATTTGCATTGATTTTCTCGAGAGATGAACAGCTCTCAGACCAATTTGAAATTGTTTTTTTTTCCTTGCTACTATTTAAAATATTCTTGCAACTATTTTTTTAATGATTCTCAGTACAAAATATTGCACGAGAATTGTGAAGTTAAATAGTATATGAATACATGTGGTCGAATGATATTGACAACGAAAGGGAAAATGTGGAAAAAACGAAGAAAAAAAAATGAAGGAAAAAATGTCGGTTATAGCACGATTTGTGCCAACGTGGAATTTAATATTGCATGAATATATGTGATCTAAGATAATGATAACAAAAAGGAAAAAAGTTCGTTTTAGCAAAACAATAAAATTGATTAAATAACATAATTTAACATATCTAATAGAGTAATGTTATTTGTCATCTTAATTTTCATCATCTTAACTTCCATCATCCTCTCATCATCTTATGATGTGACATTAGATGATTTGAGATTATTTATTAAATTTTATTTGTGAACCTATCATCTAATGTCACATTATAGTATAATAAAAATTAAGATGATGAATAAATTTTTCCTATCTAATAAGATAATGATAAAAGTTCGTTTTATCAAATAACATATCTAATAAAGTGATTAAATTACATAATTTGATTTAAATTTAATCATACAAATCAAATCTTATTATTTAAATATTATTTTTAAATAATTCTCATCACATTATAATATTTAACAAAAAATTATACTTATCTTATTATTATAATATTTTTAAATTTTCATACAAAATATAATAAATATTTTAATTTTTTTAAATTTTAAAATAATAATAATATTAAAAAATAATATCTTATTTAATTTTTAACTTTCATATCAATTTATCTCATCTTAACTTAGCATCCGAACAACACTTAAGTCGCTCATAGCATTAAACCAAATTTACTTTATATTTTTTTTACAAGAGATGTTATTTCTATAAAATGATCTTGAAATATAAATAATACATTTTACAAATTGATATCATTAAAGTGAGGTGCCGAATTCGCTTACAATAAAATAAATTTTATAATTTATTAATACCATTTTCTAAAATTAATTTTACAAGATTTCTTTCTACGCCAATATTTCCCTATTTCTGGCCGGGTAGGGTTTCTCTTTCCGAATACTTGCGCAACACGGCTTCGATAGGTACATTCTTCTCCTGTTTATTACTTTCTGGTTTCTTTCTCCGTTTTCTAATTCTTGAACTCTCTCGGTCTCTCACTTCCAGATTCATTTGATTTAGAGTGGGAAAGGAACGCCTTGTTGCGGATATTCGTGCAAATACTCCCGTGTTTATAAATCTCGAAAGGTTAGTGCCTCAGATTTATTTCGAGTAGAATAGGAAGGCCCTGTTATTGTTTTTGGTTTCTATATTTTTCTCCGGGTTCGATCCTTGGTTTTATTTTGAGGCGGAGTGATCTTAAATCTGGGATGTTATTTGGGGCGGGTGGAACGGATGAATATGGTTGTGAAAATCCGTCCGCTCTGAGCGGATACGGGGCTGTGTCCACGCCCTTGGGTGGGTAGCCTGTTGGTGCATCAGATTAAATTAAGGTGACTGGGCTGAGTCCGCCCTTTGAGGGCGGTGCTATTGAATACGGTTGGTGTTTTTCCAGTGCTTTGTATCTGATATAAGGGGCCAGAAGCATGTAAAAGTATAACGTATTTAAATTTGCTTTGAAATGTTTGGGCAAGTGGGTCAATATTTGAGATTTATCATTAATTACGGTTAGGAACTAAGGTTATATACAAATATCTGTTTCTGAAACCAAGTTCCGAGTAGCAACTTGAGTAAGATTTTCTATCTAAGTTCTATTTGATATGATTGGCTAACCACGTTACTGTGATAATTTTGAATGTGTGAATTGCGAGGTTCAGGGTTGTGATCATATTAGTTTGTTTAGACGGAAAGCTCTCCTTAAAAAAGATTGGGGATTTTTTTAATGGAAATTGATTTGTCTTTTTTTTTTTTTTTTTTTTTTTTTTCTTTTCAGGAATATTATTTTCACTAGGAAGGGACAAGTTTTGTTTTTTGTTTTCTAATTTAGCATAAGACTGCTGCAAGCACATTCTGGAAGTGGATGAGAAAGATCTTGGAGTCATTCAGAAAAGTATGAGGAAGAATCTATCTACTGGGAAAGAGAAAATAGAAACCATTGCTGTCGATCAGAGTACCAACATAAATGTAGTCTCACAAGCACCTAGTGTACAAAGAAAGCGAAAGAGAACTAGTTTCAACAATGTTGATGGGAGTGTTGGCCCAAAAAGGAAGCATGGTAGAAAAGATTTAAACACCCTGCACCAAAGAGTTGAATCCATGAATCTGATCACCCAGTTGCCTGATCACATCATCCATTACATCCTCTCTCTCCTTCGTAATACAAAAGATGCAGCTCGAACCAGTATCTTGTCCAAAAGGTGGAGAGAGCTATGGACTTCATTCTCCATTTTGAAATTTGACCAATGCAAGATTCAAGAAGAGGGAAATCTGGATTTGAGGAATGAGAACTTTAAGGACTTCGTTGACAATTCTCTGAAGAGACACCTCGAGCAAAAACTAAGTATACGTAAATTGGTTCTCCGTATTATGTCTTATGATTTTGAACTGGCCCGTCATTTGGATCAGTGGATTAATTTGGCAGTTGAAAACGACCTGAAAGAGCTAGATCTCCACTTTGTCGTTGAGGAAAACATACATTACACTTTGCCCCGGTCTGTTTTTGCTGCAAAGACTTTAACTGGATTAAGGTTATATGGGTGTAAGTTGAAATCTTGCGGTGATTTAAAGCTTCCACATCTGCAAAAACTCTATATGCGACAAGTCGTCATTGATCAACAGACAATCAGGAATCTGATCTCTGGCTGCCCTTTGGTTGAGGATTTGAGATTCATACACTGCACAGGTTTGAAAGATCTGCAGGTTTCGGGTCTTCTAAAACTTGATAGGTTTGAGATGCACCATTTCCATGGAACGAAAAAGGTTGAAATTACTGCTCCAAATCTTCTCACATTTTGGTATTGCGGGAATGAATCCGCACACTGTGAAATTGACTTGGTTGCTTGTGCATCTCTAAAAAGATTGACGTTGGAGGATGCCAACATGACAGATGAAATTTTTCAAGATCGGTTTGGTAGTTTTCCTGTACTTGAAAAATTGGAGCTAAGCAAATGCAATCAATTGAAGAATATAACGATCTCTAGTACACGGCTTAAACAACTTGTCTTGAGAGGATGCAAAAATCTGATGGGGACCGACATAGACACTCCAAATCTTTTTTCTTTTGAATATAAGGGTAATAAGATGCCCTTCTCCTTTACAAATCCTTTGTGCCTAAAGCAAGCCAAACTGTCTTTTGAACGAGTAGGGGTACAGAGAGCTAGCCCTGAATTCCAGCTTGGAATTAGCGATGCTCTATGGTTTGATAGATTGAGACAATTTCTTAAAAAGCTCAAGCACTCCAATGGATTAAAATTGGTTGTCCGCTGCAAAAAGGTATTCTTCCTTTTAACTTCTGGAAAATTATGAATATTTATTTACTTACCAAATCTGACAAAAAACTTCTTGATTGCCACTGTCAATTCAGAATATCATTATTCATGAAGAATTGAGAGAAATCTTGCTTCCTCCGGTTTGCGATCTCAAGCTTGAAATTGTCAAACCATCAACGGGTTTTGAAGATCTATTAGATCAGTTGTTGAGGGCATGGCACCCAGAGACCCTATCAATAGTGTCAACTTCCAACAGCAACTTGCCTAAGGTATGACAAGATCTTTCAGAGCTACAATACCCGTAACCTTATTACACATTCTATATACTGTAAAAATGCATAAGCTGAAGACTCCCTGTGAACAGGGATTAAATCCCACCCCAGCCCCACCAAGGAGCAAGAGAATAATTTTTATTATAATTTATAGGAGTTTAAAAAAAAAAATCTCCCCCAAAATTTGTTATTAGTAAAATACCCCCCTTAATAACCCAAATAATGATCATATATCGAAATAAATATTCAGGTTTCTTTTAAAATTTAACATATAACCCCAAATTTATAAGAAATGATTTTTCTTAACAATTAAAATTTTGGTCCAAAAATTCTAGAAGGAAAAAGCAATATATCTTTTTGAAAAAACTCATGGCATGGGATTTTTCTCTATTTTCCTTTAAGCCACCTTCAAGATTTTTCTCGTTCTCTTGTACTTTTCTTTTTCTACATTGTGACTCTTTTACATTTTACCTTGAGTTATCTTTAACACTTTTTTTGGTTAAAGAAGGAAGGCTCTTATTTGTAATTTGCAATTTATTTTTTATTTCTGTAAATGTATACATGTATTCTTAAATTCTTAAATATATTGATAATAATTTTCGTCTCTTGATTTATGTTAATTATGTTTTCTATTATTAGATATATAGTATAATATGCGTTATAAAAAAATCATATAAAAATGATCAATTATATACAGTACTTAGTCTGCTCTCCTTAATGATGATTTTTTTGGATCTCCAATAGCTTGTGTGTGGTGTGTGTATATTGTTTTTCTCAGAGCATGTCATGTTACAACTTTTGCCTAACTGAACATGCGCTATGAAAGAAGAAACTCAGAAAATGGCTCTTCTTGGGGGTGCATATTGTAACTGGATTCCCTTTCTTTTGCAGTTGCTATATCAAAAGATGAAGTACAGAGAAAAGAATCCAAGCTGCTGCGCATACAACACTCGAAGTAATAGATGCTGGCGGCACTTTCTGAAGGATGNATCAATTATATACAGTACTTAGTCTGGTCTCCTTAATGATGAATTTTTTGGATCTCCAATAGCTTGTGTGTGGTGTGTGTGTATATTGTTTTTCTCAGAGCATGTCATGTTACAACTTTTGCCTAACTGAACATGCGCTATGAAAGAAGAAACTGAGAAAATGGCTCTTCTTGGGGGTGCATATTGTAACTGCATTCCTTTTCTTTTGCAGTTGCTATATCAAAAGATGAAGTACAGAGAAAAGAATCCAAGCTGCTGCGCATACAACACTCGAAGTAATAGATGCTGGCGGCACTTTCTGAAGGATGTCAAGTATGAAGGACCTGCTAATAGAAGAAGGACATCTAGCTGGATGTCTTGGTTGAGCTCTGAACGGAAGTCACTCAGAAAAAAGACTTGGTTAGACTCACCTCCAACTGTGCAGTACCAGACAACTACTTTGGCATTGTTCTGGAAATCTTGATGAACATGGTAGGAAGCCAAAGTTCACTTTATTTTAAGCAAAGTGGCATTTCCTCCCACCATAATTAAGGGTGGAAGGTGAAGTCGCCTTATTTTTTTTTAGAACTAGAGTAGAAAAAGCTGTACGAAACAAGCTGAAGAACAATGTTTTAAATTCAACTCATTGAAATCGCGGTGAATATTCATTTTGTTTTTCTGGTGAGCATGTGAACTAATGACAAAAAATTGCAATTTAACAAGAGAATGGTTATATTCGTAAAGAGATCGAACTTTACAATCTTAATTAAATTATATAAGATTCACAAGATCTTTATATGAACCAATTATTTATTTAAAATGAATGCTTATTCAGCTATGATGATGCAAAATATTCTGGATCTTCAGGGGGATTTTGAGCAATTTTGATTAGATTGTTATTTTACTTCAAATAAGTCCAATTAATTAAGGCAAGGATCTTTTAGGCACAGTTCACTTTTACAAAATTTTTCATTTCATCTTATCTAATTATTATAATTTTTTTAAATTTTTAACAAAATAAAATAAATAATTTATTTTTTTCAAATTTTAAAATAAAAATAATATTAAAAAATATATTCTAATAATATTTTATTCAATCGCATCTCATCTACAAAAATAAACGAGGCCTGAGGATTATGAGCTTGGAACCAAAATATATGTCAAGCAAAAGCATAATTCCTATTCTTTTGTTGGGGTGTTGGGAATTGAATCAGATGCTGCTAAGATCTATCACTAGTTATCTTTATTAGCATCATTCTCCCCCACAAAGCACAGCCTCTCCCGTAGCACTTCTTCGCTCCTGTTCCTAGTCTTCGTTCCTCGTTCCCAGTCATATCAATTTATATGGTAAGCAAGTGTTTTTTTTCCTGTAATTTTCCTCGTGGTTTGCTCTTTTTGGATGAGTTGTTATTCGCCTGAGTTTTAGGGCTCTTTAAAAAAATTCTTTTTTTTGTGTCGATTCGCCTGAGTTTTAGGGCTCTTTAAAAAAATTCTTTTTTTTGTGTCGATAGAAGGTAGGATTGAAATCATCTTCAACCGAGAGCCCCTTCTGGCCAACCTTAATTTACTCGGTATCTCCATTTTTAACGTGATGAAGCTGTATATCTTTAGCCGGAGCTCGAAATCATGCCACTTTACAACATTTTAAAGTCCATAGCTAATAATAATTTTGTATAATATCTATCAAGTTTCATGGTTGCAAGTATATGCATATTTTTGCAGATTCAATTCTCTCTCTCTCTCTCTGATCATGGTGTCAATGAGTGCAAAGCCATCTTTAAAAGACAACAAATTATCAAAATTCAATGAGTTTTTTTTTTTTTTTTTAAAGAAGAAGATAATTTAAAGACGTGAGGTTTCAATGAGAAAAGGGTTAATTGGTTTTGTAGGAAAGTGAGAAGGAGCGTGCAAATGGGAAAAAGAAGAGCTTAATTTCGATGGGACCATGGGGTGGAAATGGTGGGACCAGCTGGGACGATGGGACCTACAATGGAGTGAGAGAAATCAAGATCGTTTATGACCGTTGCATCGATTCAATCCGTGTGGTCTATGATAAGAATGGTAAGCCTTTCACAGCAGAAAAGCACGGAGGTGTTGGAGGCAATAAAACGGCAGAGGTTAGTTTCATGATTCTTTGCCCTATTCCAATTCTGACTTCTCCCTCGATCCCCCACCCTTTTTTATTTTTTAAGAAAAATATAATCTTGAACATCTTTTAGAAGATGGAAAATACTAGTTCGCCGCATGTGTTTGTTTCTTTATTTTGACTGTTTGTGTATATAATTTTTTTTTTACTTATTAATTAAAAAAATAACTTTTAGTGTATTAATGTAACTTTTTTTTAAAAAAAAATATTTTAAATATTAAAAAAATATTAAAAAAAATACAAATACAAATTTATTCTAAACGGCACACCCATTAGTCACTGTTGAGCGGCATTGACTCATAGAAGATTAGTAATACATTGGTGTGAATTAAAATGGCTGTCTCCTAAATAAATAACGAGAAGTTATTAGATAATTATAGAATATTTTCATTTTTATTTTATCACACGATGTCATTTCTATTACAATATGTTATGATGCGATGTAAGTATTGCATCGTCAATACTTCAAAAGTAGCTAACAATTTTTAGAATAGAACAACTGCTAGAGTATTTTTTATTTTATTTTTGCATGGATTCCATGCAGATTAAGCTCCAATACCCAGACGAGAGACTGACGCGTGTGAGCGGGCACTATTGTCCAGTGGTGCGCGGTACGAGCTCAGTGATACGATCGCTGGCATTCAAAAGCAACAAGAGAACCTTTGGACCATTTGGGGTGGAAGATGGGACCCCATTTACTTCGTCAATGAATGGAGGATTGATCGTCGGCTTCAATGGCCGGAGCGGTTGGTACCTTGACGCCATTGGCTTCCGTCTTTCCAGTGCCCAAACTCCACCACTCTTTCAGAGGCTTCTCAAGGCCCTTCATCTGCTCACTTGCACTCGTTCTTCGGCCCCCAAAGAGGACGAAAACTAAAGCTTATAATCACAAGTAGTACTAATTAAAAGACTGGTGGCCGTGCCCTTAACTTTGTTGCTTTGAACTTTCATGTTATGTATTCCTCGGAGTCAGTACTCTCAGTCCTCTCTACAGTATATATATTAATTAATAAATTCTGTTATATACAGTCAATTTTACGTATTTCATTTATGCGATTGGCTAAAATATTTATTTTATATTAAAAAAATGACATAACCAATTATATTAGTAGAGTGCATTACATAAAAATAACTGCACATAAAATTTTTATTAATTAATTGTGCAACTTTTAATTGCTCCAAAATGAAGTTTGACAAATTGGGCAAGCAAGCGATTCAGAAAAAGAATTTATTTGCTAATCTGTTTTTTTTTTTTCACATTTTAAAATTTAAATCACAACGAAAATTCTAGAGGATGTCAAATCGTCAGTGCACAATCCTCCTCCCATGTAGGACTCTCCTATTTGAATCAAAACATATATTTTGATCCTAAAACAAGAAATGGAAAAAAAAAAATCTCAAAAACCGAAATAAATTAAGAGTAATACTATATATAATCTTCGAGTGTGCATTCTCTGTGTATTCCATTTAAAAAAAAGTAAAGGCTCGCCATTAAAAAAATAGTTTTTTCATGTGTATTTCAGATTTATCAATTTAAAAAAAATATATACACAAAAACTATACAATTAAATACTGTAAATATCATTTTTCATATATTAATAGCTAGGTAAGGACGTCACATGCATATTACATTATTAATAGCTATCCACCTAGGTTGGCTAGTCATAACGCCCACATTACCGACCTTACCGACCTTGCCCATGAGCCCACGTTGACACTCCTACGCTGGCATGGTAATACTAGGAATATTGGATACAAACCAACAAAATCCTAGTCAAATTTTGTCAAAAAAAGAGAGAAGGGAATCCATGCAAAAGACTGTGATAAGTGGATAATATAAACTACTCATAACGCTAATAGTACGTGCAATATTGCTCGATGTGATACGCAAAACTCCAAAGATCATTATTAATAGGAGAACCAATCTTGACGGCTGAAGGAGACTGACTGACTACCCTAAAGTTCCACCGGTCTCACACTCGAGCCCAAGTCCATGATATAGGATCAAGCTCAAGAAAGCCAAATCAGTGCATCCAATCACATACGCCATGTGTGCCAACCATGTTGTGCTTTTGTACCAATGGGGTCCATGTATCATGGCTATTAATTCCTTTATTCCTCCTCAACCCCATGCTTCGAATTTAATGGCTGGACTCTTAGCACAAAGAACCGGATGCCAACCAAAAGAAATTATCGGTGTTTATCACTCACCGCATAATTCCCTCTGTCTTGAATGCTTGGATTTTTTTTTTTTTTTGATTACTCAAACTTTTACCCGAAATCTTGCAGATTACATAGAAGTGGAAGGGGGAATGGAATAATATTATAGAGTCAATTTGCCATTTTGATTTTGTACGGATACCGATGATGCCTAGGCAGCCGTATCCAGTGACTCCATTCAAATGATCATTGTACCTTCCGAAAATGCAAAACAAACCGCCAAACCCATAAGCCACGCACACGCTTCCTTCCCTTGTCTCCCTTGTCTCCCTTACGTCTCTTCCTAGCAACAGCTCTTTCCTCATTCTCGATTACTCAGACACCTGTTTTCTCTATCTCTCTCTCTGTCTGAGTATCTGCAGTTATCTTGTAAATAACCTAAACGCCGTATCGTCAGAAATTCGTCCGTTAGGTTGCTGCGAACTTTTGGATCCTAAACACAGAGACCCACCCATGAGTTTCTTCGTCTGAAACACCATGTCATTGGTTGGTTAAATCTACATTTGATCCCAGAAGATCTGAGCCCTTTTGGGAATTTGATTTAATTCGACAAGAAAGATTACATCTTTACTCGATTTAAGCACCATTGTTTACCATAATCGGTGACCCTTTGAACTATTGTTGTAGAAGAAGACTTGGTGTTTGTTTTCTTGATTTTTTTTTTTTTTTTTTTTTGTGTGTGTGTGTGGTTCGAGGGTGAAGTGGGTGACTGGCATTTGAAATGAACGGGCTCGAGGAGGAACAAACTGCTTTTGAGATCGGGGTTGTGGTTCCGAAGAGGAGTGCAAACGAAGAAAACGAGGATTGTGATTGCGTGGGGGTTCTTGTTGATGAGTTCAGGAAAGCGGGTTTGATTGTTGAGAGAGTCCAAGGCATTGCTGATGAGTTTATCAAGGTTTGGTTTTTAATTGTCTTCATAGCCCCCCTACAATTATATTCCTTGTCAAGTCGATTCACTCTTTTTAATTCATCTTTCTTATGCCATGTGCCGACTCATGCCTTTACATTGCGTCATGTTATTGAATCTTATGACAGAGTTTCAAGTTTTTGAAGAATTTTCAGTTTTTGGTTCGTGGGTGTGACTAATTAGGAAGAAAAATTATTTGGATCTACTCATTTACACGTTCGCAGACGTAATAGTTAAGCGTTACTTGCGCCCCGGGAGAGAGAAGGGGGGGGGGGGGGGGGGGGGNCTTTAGGCATTTATGGCTTCTTGCCGAGTAGAGAAATTTCACATAATTGGACATTCTTTCCTTTTGCATTATTTTACTGTATCCTCCTTCTGGCTGGTTGATCTCTTTCTAATTTGAGATGCTGATTTTAGCGACCTTTATTTCAGCTGGCAGCACCTTTGGAGACTTTGGGGAGGGCTGCAGCCGAGTTACAGTTAAGGAAAAGGACTCATATTGGTAATTATCATGCAGTTTCTATTTTCTCGTCTCATTTGGCATGTTTCTGATTGTCTTCTTTTATAAGTACTTATATTCTTCCACTTTTCTTTTAAAAAAAATGTACAGTTTTTATTTTCTAGTAGAGAGAATGTATTTACTTACTATGTTTCAGCCTTTCAGGGATGGATTTACAATTTGAATGGGAGGAGGTTGAAGCTTTTGTTAGACAGCCTGATGGTTCATTGTTCAGCTGGTGTGAGCGTTTTCATTGCTACCATCACTTGATATATGGGATTGTGAGTCATTGTATATATACCAATCTATCGTATTCTCGTGATCTTTTCTTACCGCTTTGATTCATAGATTTTTTTCCTCTACAAATAGGCAGATATAAGTTTAATATGTGGAGGTGATTGAGATTGTAAAAAATGTGTCCATTACAAAAATTCATAAATTTTTGTGTCTATGAATAGGCAGGTATGATTTTAATATGTGGAGGCAATTGATTTCACCAAAAAGGTCTTTTTTTTTTAATTTTTATAAATAACTCTATTTTCTTTTTAAATCCTATCAATCTGAGTATTTCTTACATCTCAATCAACCATCATCAATGTTTGTCTTTGTACTTTAGTTTTATTAGTTGTCATTGGTTTTGTCTCAGTGAGCCAACGTACTTACTGAACTTTGCAGGTGAATAAGAGCCAGTCAACTGTAACATTGAAATTTGAAGGAAATGAGTACCATTGGAAAGCTGGCGAAAATTTAGTTCAGAAATTGGAATCAGAGCATTTTGTAAAACAAGTCTTTCCTTTGCATGGTATGTTAGCTTATCACCAAATCGTGTGCTTACTGATCTCATCTTAATTCCAAAGTAAGATACTAAGATGACTTTTGGTTGATAGATGAACTAAAGAGGAAGAATCTCCTCAAAAGTTGGGCTCTGCACTGGTGGAACCTTACAAACCAGCCAATCGATGAAATTTATTCATATTTTGGGACAAAGGTAAGTGTAACTGCAGTGTTAGTTTTTTTTTTTTTTTTTCCAGTTATTTTGATATGATTTTCCTAACTTCCAAAGAGGTATTAATACTGTGTAGATTGCAATTTACTTTGCTTTCCTTGGAATGTATACGCGATGGATGCTCTTCCCAGCTGCGTTTGCTGTCGCTTTACAACTAAGTGATTTTGGGTTTGATACTCTACCTCTTAATGCCCCGGCAGGGTGTTAATTTTATTCTAGTTTGGAATGTGGTACAATATTGCTTTTAAATAAATAAAGTGCATGCTTAAATGTCTTTTTCAGGTCGTTGCGGTTATTGGTGCTTCCTGTTTTCTTCATAGGCATAATATTATGGGCTGTAATCTTTTCCCAGTTCTGGAAACGAAAAAACTCTGCCCTATTAGCCAGGTTGGTCAACTACACATTGGTTATTATTAGGTTCACATTCCTGTATTTTCCTTTTTGTTTGGTCAATTATATGTTGGTGCCCTTCCTTACATTCTGTTTGGGTTTCACTTTGTAGATGGCAGATTAGTTATTCAGTTGCAGTTGACCCGGGATATAAACATCTAGGCATGGAGTGGAGTTCCCTACAGTCACCTGGGGAACTATTAAGAAAAGGGGGGACTGATAAAACAAATGAGAAAGAAGTGTACCAAAAAAATGAGTGGTTTGGATATCTTATGAGATTCAGAAATGACTCTATATTCATCTTGAGTATTATATGCCTTCAGTTGCCATTTGAGTTGGCCTATGCTCATCTTTACGAGGTTATCGGGTCTGATATTATGAAGTAAGAATCTTGGTCCTTTGCATTTATGATTTTTTTTCAACTTATTGAAAGGAATTATTTCGATTGTTCTCTTGGCACCAAAGTTTTCTTCTAGTCCTTACCCCCATGGCCATATCTATTAGATTAGCTCTCTCATACCTTCATTGTGTGTTTATCTGAATTTAAGACCATATCAACTCATTTTAATAAGTCAATACGATCATTTTCATGTCTCAACTTTTCCATATCCACGTAAGATGATGATGCTACCACAAAACACCTCTATGAAGCTTCCTTTGGTTGAAAAATATAAGTGCATCTATACAATTCTAAGATTGTTTCCTATTTCGTAGGGTATTTCAATAAACCGATAGAATAAATAATATCTTTCTTTCTTTTAAAATTAATAGAAAAGGCCTTCCAATGGCTAAATATAAATACTGGAATGTCTCTTACTTTAGTACAGACCAATGAACTGATTGCGTGATTTGAAATAGAGTAAATTTTGATTAATAGAGTAATAAGTAAAATGTTCGATGTAAGACATAAAGTGGTAACGTTTACAATTTTATGATTGAAATATAAAGTATACTGAGATTGTTGTCATTTTCTGCTTCTTAGAATGTATTTAGGTGTTTCTTTTGTATACTTCTTGTGTACATGGGCATTACCTATTTCATTCATATCAATAAAGCTGTCTTTCTTATAAAAAAAACAAATAAAACATACTGAGATGCACCAAAAAAATACATCAATTTCAAGACCAGAAAAGGTTTCATAAGGTCAAAAGGGTCCGTTGAGCACCTTGTGGTTATGTCATAGTAGATTAAAACACTTGCCCGGGATCAACTTCTAGATCATATTGCTCTAGTGCATAAAGTAAATTGATAGATGAGGAAAAGAGCTAGGTGTTTTACAACCTCCCGTTATAAAAGAAAGACAAAGATTTAGAAGGTTTATCAGGGTAAGGTCCAAAACAGTAGCCAGCGGTCGATTCCTTTTCATGTAAATGCAGATTATTATAATTTATAAGTTGCTATCAAGTTCTCTTCAAATATCCTTGTCAAATCATTTCAATCTAGGTTTAGCCTCTCCACATGAAGGGAGTGGATGTATAAATCCTAACGAGTGATTTTCCCCAACTTTTCATAGTAAACATTTTTTTTCCACTTTTTTGTGTTGTATTAATAGCATGACTTCACGCATTAGTTGCATGAAGATGACACTATCTTCTGTTTCTGTTTTTCAGGTTTGGGCTGACAGCCTTTTATATTCTTTTCATTCAGCATTTTACAAGGGTGTGTGGTAAGATATCGGTCAAGCTCATTAAGCATGAAAACAATGAAACCACAGAAAAAAGGGCTGACAGCTTGGTCTACAAGGTATTGACTAGAATTTTAACAAGTCCCCTCAGGCTTTTACTGTCCCTTGTGAGGATATTTATTTCGTGCAGTTCAAGACCTTAATTGCTCTTGCAGGTCTTTGGTCTTTACTTCATGCAGTCATATATTGGAATTTTCTATCATGCCCTCTTGCACCGCAATTTTTTGACTCTCCGTCAAGTCTTGATCCAGCGCCTCCTTGTGTCTCAGGTGAAACAGATTTTTCTTTTTCTTTTTCATGTTTTTGTTCTTTTGAATTTTATTTTGCTACTTCTGGGCCCTGTATATGCTCTTGATCTGGAAATGTTATACAGGTGTTTGAAAATTTGTTGGAAAATACTTTACCCTATCTTAAGTACAGCTACAAAAAATACAGAGTTCGGTAAGTTTCTTCTGTATACATCATCTGTTGGTCCCTTGCGTTTTTGGTTTAACGCTTAATTTTACCTTCTTTGCACGTTACCTGAACATGGGCTGATGCATCCTTCCTGTATCAAGAGACAAGAAGAAACGTGAAAATGGATCGTCAACAAGAAAGATTCAGTTCACTACTAGGGTAGAGAAAGAGTTCATGAAATCTTCTTATTCAGCAAGCATTGGTGAGGAGCTTGAGGATGGCCTGTTCGATGGTAATGTTCTCATACATATGTAACTGTAGACAAGATTATAGTGCATTTGGAGTCAAATGGAATTCGAAGCAAATTATTTTGTTTTCAAAATATTAGAAAGATGATAATATATTTGTAAAAAGCACATTACTTTTCTAGAGAGGAGTCTGCATTGAGTTAGGTTGCCAAACTGGATAGGGTTGATGAAACATATACTTCATGTGCTGGATATTTTGGGTCTTTCCTTTTCTTTTTCCTTAATTTTCTCATTGATAATGCTGGCTTGTTGATATGATGTTAACAGAATAACTTGTGTGGTTGGTACACTTGGAAATTAGAACTGTATAGGTTCATTTTCTTGTTTTTTCTTTTAAACAACCATGAGATTTTAGAGATTGTCCATTTCTTTGACTGATTAAACTCAAAATCCACCTGCAGATTTTTTGGAGTTGGCATTGCAGTTTGGAATGATCATGATGTTTGCTTGTGCATTCCCTCTCGCATTTGCCTTTGCTGCTTTGGTATATAATGCTTTTAGTGGTACTCCCACCATTTTTCCCCTTTTTTAAGTTGGTTTTGGTTCTTAGTAAAGTGAGTGATTAAGATCCACGCAACGCAGAACAACATTACAGAAATCAAAACTGATGCATTAAAGCTGCTTACCATGTTTAAAAGGCCTGTCCCTCGTGCTGCCACTACAATTGGAGCTTGGCTAAACATTTTCCAGGTACTTAAATCCTTGAACGAGAAAAGTATTTTAATTTGCATGCTTTTGGATAAAAAAAACACCTCCCCTTGCCCCTTCTTCATTCAGAAGACTTGGGAAAGCATAAACTGGGCATGAACATCAACATATAAGACTGTTGGGTTCTAACATCAACATTCGTAACTTTTTATATAAATATCTTTAAATTCAGAATGCATAAATCATTGTTTCATACGTCCATTATTCCCCAAACTACCTCATTTTGTCAAGTTTACACAAGCTAAGAAATCACCGGTTTCCTATCTACTTTTGTACTGATGCCCTACTGATTTAGGATCTCTTCATATTTCAGTTCCTGATAGTGTTGTCGATCTGCACAAACTGTGCACTTCTAGTATGGTTATATGATCAGGAGGGGAATTGGAGCATAGAGCCTGGACTTGCAGCAATTCTGGTCATGGAACATATCCTCCTGTTGATCAAGTTTGGAGTCTCCCGCTTTGTCCCTGAGGTGATTCTCTTTTGTAAAGAATCTTCTTTCCACTTTTCTTCATAAGATTGGAATATTAACATTTTTGGGTGTATATGAGAGATCAAAGAGTATGAACTTTGTTTCTGGCAGGAACCTGCTTGGGTAAGAGCCAGTCGGGTGAAGAATGCCACACAGGCACAGGATATGTGTTCGAAACAGCTCTTGAGAACCATATCTGTTGGCAAAAAGTTTTTTGGCGTGGTAAGAGAGGGAGATAGAGGTGAGTGACCTGGACCTTTTCTAGTGCGGCACTACTGCCTTTTTGGCACAGAAGAACAAAAAGAACCAGAGGTTTAGCCTGGAATAGTTTTTCGGAGCTGATCAGAGTTTTGAATTCCCAGCATTGGTGGTTTATCAGTAGAGGATTCTTCTGCATTTGGGTTAACTCATTTTAGTACTGGGAGTGTTCTTCTAGGGTGAATGGCACAGCCTTACTATATGTTTCACCTTACCCATTTTTATTATAGTGGTTCTAAAGATTGTGGTACATTGGGATTGCTGCAATGTATGTAACCGGCTTGATTTTTGAGGGGAGGATTAGTGAAATTTTGTACAATTAGGTAGTATAGCGTTGTAAGAAAAGGTGAGAAAGATATATCAATGTTTGCATTTATCTAGTCATTTTCAGGGTCAGATTTTGCATGCAATTTCTCCCATGGTGCTCAAAATTTTCTTCTCTTTTATGAACTATACTCGAATGATTACCAGAAACTACAACCATCCAATTTCGAATGCCAATTTTAGCGACTTCAAACCAGCACAAAATGAGTTCATTTTTCGTTCGATTAAACAGTACATCATGTGGGCTTGAACCATGGAGTAACATTTGCAGTCTTTGCCATGTGAACTTGTGTTCTTGGTCTCCTCTTTTCCTTCCGCTAGGTCTTTAAGGAAACATCTTTTTTACGTGATGGATTCATGCAGCAAAATGACGGCGTTTTTTCATGTAATAACTGCAAACATATTCATTTCAGTATTAACCGAATTCCAACCTCAAAAAAGAAAAAAAAAGCTCGATTTTGATTTGGGATATTTGTCTCTGTATAATAGCATGGTTTTTCTTTTTGTTGGGGTGACCAAATTGCTCATATATGAACGTCAGAAGGTTTAGACTTAAGTAGTATTTCCCACCTGAAAAGTCATCCATCATGGTGCGAGCCATACCCCCACCCCATTCATGGGACTTTCCGAGACTATCACAGAGACGTAGAAACCACTTTCGATCAAATTCATTTACAACGAGGGATATAACTTAAAACACATCTATGTAAAATTAATCAAACCGTAAAACAAACTAACCGGGTTCTGGATATACGTTACGACGAACTGTTAGATATACCTAAAAATTTGAATTTTACAAATCAAATTATGTCAGGTAAATAGTATGTGGTGTAAAGTTTCTTAAATAACACTACTCTATTTTTAAACATAGAGTACTACTCCATTACCCTTACAGCCCAATAATTACTTAAAAATGAGAAATATTATTTATCATCTCCATGTCACACACTAATATGTGATTTATCATTTTTATCCTTCTATTTAAACACACATATTGACATATTTACACATCAATGTGTGTATGTTTAAATAGAAGGCTTAAAATGACAAATTATATGTTAATGTGTAGTGTAGAAAATGATAAATAGAATTTTTCTTTCAAAATTTTGCACCAAATATACTAATGATTTAAATCTGTATTAGGATAAAGAAATATTATTATTTTGGATTTTATATAATTATGAACAGAAAAACTTAAAACAAAAAACTCATACAATATTTCGAATTGCTGCCTTTCCCTTTGGCCCTCGTCTATTTTCAGGATAGCTCTATAGCCACCACTCTCAGCTATGCTGGGGAGCTACCGATAGTTATAGAATTTTTTATTGTTTTATACATGTATTTTTTAATACGTTAAATATATTTTAAAAAAATAAAAAAAAATCACAATATTATTAAAAGATACTTTCTTAATCATTAAATAAAAAAAACTAAAATAAAAAATAAAAAATTACAGCGGTTGAATAGAGCCATAAGAATATTATTTTCCTTTTCGAATTCTGACATTAATCTAGGATGTGCGTGGACATGAGGTTTTCAAGCAACGTGCATTGTTGGGTTTTCTTCTTCTGTATAATATCTACAATATCTAGGTTTTAGTACAGGAACCTAGTAAATGAGATCATTAATAATCTTATTCCAACAGTACTATTTTTTTTTTGGCTGAATGAACAACACTGATTTCGAAATCGAAGAAAGCAAACAATGAAAAAAAAAATCTCAAATTGGATGGGAATGATACAAAATTATTATATATACATATACATGCAGTACTTCATGATCATCTCCCCAAGAATCTTGACAACGCATGCAAGCTGGTATATTCCTGGGCTGGAGTTTCAGCCAACATTATTTGACCCTTCCTTTTTCGTCTTTTGAACCCTCTCTCATCCCCCCCCCCAAAAAAAAAAGAAAAAATCTTCCTTATTGTTTGCTTCAAGCTCTCTCGTCATGAGTTCCATCGCCATTGAAACAGTTTAACCAACCCATCATTTCTGCAAATCAGATTTAAAACCACCAGTCTTGAAACGGGTTTGCAATAGAAAGATCAACAACAAGAAACTCGGAGATCGATACTTGTTCTCATCGCGATCGATCGAATATCCAAGCATATGAGCCGTAACATAAACTAATAATATATATAGTTCAACTGCGACGAGAGCTTCCGAAACGACCACTAACCTGGCGGGCGTAAGACACGACGGCCTTAGCCCACCTCTTGATCTCAGACTTCAACTTGTTGGAATCCATGTCCTTGAGTTGCTTTCCTGGTTCTACTGAAATCTCCACAAAGGAGAAGCAACGATCAGAGCGTCCGCGCTTTGCAACCTCGGCCTTCTTTACGGCTTCACCGTTGTCCAGAGAGTGACATTTCTTTACCGACATGGTTTTAGGAGCTTCTTGGAATGGTGGCTGCTGCTGTTGTTGCGGTTTTTGTTGTGCAGCACAAAGCCTAGAAACTTAATTTGGTGCACGCAATAATAATGGTTGCTAGGAAAAAACATATGCAGTAATTAATTTATAAGGTTAGAGAACTAAACAAGGCAAATTAAGCCATTCTAATGCGTGTGGTAAACCACTTGTGTTGACTTGACTTTTCAACATTGCATACCTTTTATTCTTTATATTATTACACAAGTTTTTTGTTATATTAATGAAATGATTATATTCTGCAGGAAAAGGTGTTGGTAATGGAGCTTTCTTTTTATTAATATTTCTTTTTTGTTTGGGGATATATATATAAATATATATATATATATGCTTTTAATTCTCTACATTAGAGTCTTGCTCAGTCGTTACTCGGATTAGGGAGGCAAGTACCAAGGATTAATTCGTCATTGGATGCCGTATTTAATCTTCTACATAACTCTTAATGGATGTTAAGTATAAAACCATGGGTGATTAACTAAGTATTTAAAAAAATACGATTTTTTTTTCCATTTCTCCGCGTAATTAGTTCTTGCTCGCTAAGTCTTGAAACATTCGAGAGAGCTGACCAAAAATATGGAACATGAAGAAGTAAAATAGAATAATAAAAGGAATCTATTTGACGTTGATTTGTATTGTTTGTTTTTATACCCTTTAGTCACACGGATTGGGAAACCATAAGAATGATTTAAGCTCCCGTTTCATCTCATCTCATTTTGTCATTATAATTTTTTTAAATTTTTATAAAAAATAAATATATAATAAACAATTCAACTTTCAAATCTTAAAACAATTAAAAAATAATATTTTTTTAACTTTTATTTTTCATTTAAAATCATCTCATCTCATCTCTCAATTCAATCCAGACCTAAATGTTTTTAAAACATGAATAAGGCAAAATGTAACTGAAAAGAAGCAAAATATCCTAAAAATATGTTTGGAAAGTTTAGAAAGAAAATATTTTTTTTTTAAATATACAATTTCATATTATCCTGATTTATTTCTTAATTATATACTTGCCCGTGCGAGCCGTCATTGGCACGGAACTTGAGCTGCCGTGGCAGTACTTCACAAGTTCATACCGTGCCGCACAACTACTGCCAGCTGGTTAAAAAGATTATCACGACCTTCTTTTCACAACTGAACAAAGTTGTTTTTATCTTTTGACAACTCAATCGAACAAAATCGTTGAAAATCAATTCTGTTGGATTAAACGTCGAACGTATCACAATGTCAAGGGGTTTGGGAGGTTGGCACAAACAATGGACGAGATATAAAAGTTCATGGCCAACTTATAACTTTCTTAACTCCTCAATAAACAACAAAGCAGGGGGGTAAAATGGGCACAACTCTGTTTCAATTCACCATCGGTCAATAAGAATTAATTCGTTTAGTCATTTATTGCAGCAGCGTATGGCTCGGACCAGAGACTACTGGCGTTAAGTTCAAAACTCGACAACATAAAGCAACCATATCATGTTGCAAAACAATTAGGTAAGACGCCGAACCACATCTCTTTGTATTTTATCAAAACTAAGAGGGCACCCCAAATAAGAAGTCAACACAATGAAGATGGAAACAAAAAAAAAAAAAGAGGAATTCAGAATGGCTATGGGGAAAGAACGCAACGGAAAGGCAGCACGATATAATACAGCCCTCTGAACTCACTTCCTACCAGGAACTTTCACAGCCTGCCTATTCCTCCTCTTGACACCGGATTTGGCAACTTTCAGGCTCCTGTGCACAGCACTTAACCTAGAAAGGGCAGCATGTTTTAGATCTGGCCTGTAGTAGTTATCTGCAACCTGTGAAGAGCAAATAACGATGATTTTAGAAATACAACCTGACGTTAGCTGTTTCAACATTAAATTTAATCGAGGGAAAACCAAAGACTGCTTAAGAAAAAGGTGAATGGGCAAACCATGAATATCCACACATGATAAACAATCACAAAGAATATCAATAACCAATTGAAGCCTTAACTACATCATATACTAATATATACAACGGGCAAGATACAGTCAAATTAAAATATTTTTTAACACTAGGATGCTCAGAAGCCAAGCGTAACAAGTATATGTCATAGAAGAAACCAAATACTATGGTTTCTTCTTATATGTTAGCTGCTCATCACTGCAAAGAATTAAAAAAAAAAAAAAAAAATACAAGCCCTGGGGAGAAAAATAGATAAAGATCTTGATTGGAGGAAAGCTTTCCAGTAAATCTAACAACACTAAGAACTTTAGCGTCAAAACATCACTAAGAAGATAAAATACTCTGAACATGTCCGAACCTGACTTCTTAAATTACCTGGTTTGAAACCGCATTTACCATCCTTCGGAACTCCTTTTTCATGACAGACTTGTGAAACAAAGCCACGGGCTTGTTCTGTTTCTTAGTCTTGGTTGTAGCAAGCAACACAGATTGACTTTTGCCCTCGGGCTGAATGGTAACTGTTTTCTTGTTTGCCAACCCTGAGACATCCCAATAAAAATGATTTATTTTTATATGAGTACATTCCAATAGATAAGTATATTTCAGAAAACACACATAAAAAGACCCCATTACACCTGCCCCAACAAAATGGATGATTCCAGCCTTTTTTTTATTGGTAAAAATGGATGACTCAAGCCATGTTAAGAAACACAAGAATATATCAAAGGAAATCAGAACCTTGATACATTCATCTTCGGTTTCAAAACCACAATTTCAGCCACTTCCATGAATTCTGTGAGACTTCCAATTTAAAGAAATAAAAATTTAAATAAAGAGAGAAGCCCAGATTTCCTAAGGCTTTTTTCAAAAAAATAAAAACTTCATGATGCCTCTCTTTAAGAGGGTGTGCAAAGAAAAGAGTATCTTTAGCCCGTTCATTGAGAGAACAAAGGTATCGTTTTTGGTCAAGAGGAACAAAGAAAACTCCCAGATAACAGATAGCAAACAAATCCCTAGTTTCTCAAAAACACAGCAACAGCCCATTTTCTATACCAATGCAATTGAAGCACGCACGCACATTTTCAAAGTCATAACCCCTCAAGTAAACAAAGTTTTACATACAGTAGAGAGCAGAAACTGGAAAATTTAACTTCAATTTCCTTCATTTTCCACTACTTTTATGTAAGCAAACAGAAACTTCACATTGAAGCTTGAACTAATCAACCAAAATTTAGTCTTTCAGGATGCACTGATTTCATCTAAGCCCCCTGTTCCAAATCTAAATCATTCCAAAAGTGTGAATTTTCAACCCCTTTTACTTTCTTTTCCCTTCCCTTCTTCTCAACAAAAAAGAGAAAGACATATACACACGAATTTTTTATAACTCTGTTTTAAATGGAGGGTGGTTATATTAAATTTGAATTTAACTAGAAAACACTGAGCATTTTTTTATGAAGTGGCACTATCACTGTGGTTAGTTGTAAACTATTAGTAAGAAATAAAAGATCGAAATCTGATCTTCCACATTTTCCGGCACCATCAGAAATTGGGCAGAATGCACTAGAATTTATTTCCTAGAAAACTCAAAAAAGAGACAACACCCAATGAAATAAATACCACATTTTTAATTCTTTTTTCTTAACCAAGTTTTCACAAAAACCAAACAGCCAAAAGGCACACGGCTTTATTTGCTCCTCCGTCCTAATCAATATATATCTAATGTAGAGAGCTATGAACCTTATTATTTTTAAAAGGGGAAGGGGCTGTGACAAAACGAAACCAAATAAATAAAAATTCTTATCCGTTCTCTTTTGCTTTACTTTCTCACATACCAAACAAAAAACCCAAAACGCACTGTTTCCCTATATCTACTCATAAACCAGACATCCAAGTATACAAAAACGGTGGCTTACCTAAGATGCAACGAAAATAAATCCAGCACTCGAAAAATTAAATAAACACAACGGAAGTAAAATCGACATTTTCTGAATCCATCTCCCATTTTATCCGGATCCATAAAGGAAGCCATCAAATAAGCTTACCAGAGTGCTTGTAGGAGTTAACGTTGTAAAGGTTGTTGCCCTCCTTGCTGAACTGCACGCTCGCCGTTCCTCTCCCAAACTCCTTCACGAGGAATGAGTTGTTCTTCTTCACCATCTCCCATATCAATGGCCCCGGTACTGTCGCCATCTCTGTGCCTGCAACACGATACACCAGATCCAAAACTGCCTAAGATGATATCGAGTTAACCAGATACACATGCACACACATATACGTAGAGAGAGAGAGAGAGAGAGAGTACCAGCAAGGGTCTTGTTTCTGAATCTGAAACGGGAGATTTGGAGCGTAAACGAGAAGGAAGGGTTTATGTTGGCATTTATATTGAAACCCTAATTTCCTGCAGTAGCTTGGTGGGACTTGAGGGGTACAGTTCATATCACTTAATTACGCTTATGTCCTGTGAACATTTGTCCTGACGACAGTTGTCGTATATGCCAAAAAAGGAAACGACGGTAAATGTTTCGTCGTTTAACTGGTGACAATGTTTGTACTAGCAAATGTCAGAAGGGTTGTTAACGAGGGTTGCTACAGAAATAAAGAGATCCCACACACTGATGTGGCATACTGTGTCACGTCTTCCTACTCTTTTTTTTTTTTCATTCTTTTTTCCCCCATTCCCATGCGTCTCCGCTTGTCTCTACCTATCTTCGCCCTCTCCATGGCTACCATAATGGTTGGGGACCACTTCAGTACCGGCAAAAGCCACCATTGTTCCAAGTGGCACCATTCCCTATTCACGGCAGCACCTCTCTCATGTGTCTCCCCTCCCCTTTTACCTCTCTGTCTCTGCTTGCCTCCACCACGCAGCTTGTCGTGCACAGGAGTTCCCATCCCCCAATCCGAAGGTACCGCTTGGACCGCCGATGGATTTTGTCGACCCTGAGGTGGCCCCCAACCACCATGGTGGCCACAGGGAGGGAGAGGCAGGCGAAGGCAGAGAGGGAAAGGGGGAGGGCAGGGGAGACGTACGAGAAGAGGAAAAAAAANTTTTTTTTTTTCATTCTTTTTTCCCCCATTCCCATGCGTCTCCGCTTGTCTCTACCTATCTTCGCCCTCTCCATGGCTACCATAATGGTTGGGGACCACTTCAGTACCGGCAAAAGCCACCATTGTTCCAAGTGGCACCATTCCCTATTCACGGCAGCACCTCTCTCATGTGTCTCCCCTCCCCTTTTACCTCTCTGTCTCTGCCTGCCTCCACCACGCAGCTTGTCGTGCACAGGAGTTCCCATCCCCCAATCCGAAGGTACCGCTTGGACCGCCGATGGATTTTGTCGACCTTGAGGTGGCCCCCAACCACCATGGTGGCCACAGGGAGGGAGAGGCAGGCGAAGGCAGAGAGGGAAAGGGGGAGGGCAGGGGAGACGTACGAGAAGAGGAAAAAAAAAAGGAAAAACAAAAAAAGAAAAAGGGAGGAGACGTGGCACATGTCACATCAGTGTATGTGATTCCTTTGTATCTATAATGTTTTCCAATGTTAATAAGTAAAAGCAGTACTCCAGATTTATATCATTAATTCACAATTATCTTAATCTTATTATGCTGAGTAGGCAGTGTTTAAAAAGAATTGCACCAATAATTATTAAATATTGTAATGTAAATAGAATTAGATAGTGATAAGATAATGGTATAGTTTCTACCATTTTCCTTTTCAAAAGTTCTACGTGCAGTCGCTTTTACGTACTACTTGCGCACTCTATTAATGTGATTGGTTGCGTCACTTTTTTAATATAAAATAAATGTTTTGGCTAATCACATCAATAGAGTGCGCAAAGATTACGCAAAAATAACTTTATATGACAACTCAATAATTTCAAAGAATACGCAAAAATGACTATGTGACACAACTCGATATAAATCACTCCCATAGTAACATTCACGTTAGGATTTGTCTGCAGACTTGTTTGTACCGAAAGAGTAAAAGGACGGACTAATATCTTCAAATTCAAGAGAAACTCTCACTCTCGACTGCAACAATCTCAAACTGGTTTGGGATGGCTCAATACCAACTTCATTCTGGGTCACAAAACTGAAGACAAAAGTACTTGGATTCGAGCAATAGAAAAACAGGTGGATTGAGTAAATTACAAATCATGTCCAATAACCAAGTACTCCGGGGAATGAAGTTATTGCCTCTGAATCAACTTGAACTCAAATTAAAGACCTATATCAGGTCACCAGATCCACCATCTTTACATAATGTTACATTATATACAGAGCCAAAAGCAGCCTTCCGTTAAGTGCACTCCTACCAGCTCTACATGGAAATGTCATGACTGTGTACAGAAGGATTCTACCTTCATGGCATATGTGCCACAAAAGAGCACAGTTAAATAAAAGCAGCAACCAGGCAGCTAAACTGATTTTTTTTTAAGAAAAAAACTCCCGAAGATACCAAACGAAAGTTGGGTAGAACCCAGAAACTGCAACTCCTCCACCAGCACCAAATTCATGGGATGCCTGATGTTAAAACACGGTGCGTTGGCCGTGCCAATCCATTCACTGCTTCATTTATTCTACTGAAGACTACTTTTAAAGGGATGCACGCTATAACAGGACCTTTGGGCTTTTCTATCACTGGTTTCCGCTCTTCTTCGAACTGCTTGTGACCAGTCAATGAAGACAGTTTCCGCGTCTTTTTAGACAATAACCCAGATTTCTTTATCTTTGATGATTTGGCCAGTGAAAAACGTGGTCGCAAAGCTAAGTGCTTGGCACTAACTCTTCCAGTTACTGAATTTGGCTTCACGGCATTATGCATTTCACCAACTTCCATACTGCACTCCATGCTACTCAAGAGATCATCACAACAGCCATCGTCCAAAACCTCAACTGTGAGAGGGTGACCAACAATGGCTTTACCATTCAACTTACTCATTAGGGAAACCAATGGAACATGCTGTGGCCGATAGCTCGCTTTCACCTCAATCTTAACATCATATAATGAAGCATCAGTAGAAATATTTCTGACAGGAAAACCTGGTATCTTATATCTGGAGCGAACCGTAAAGCGGGATTGACGAAACGGGAGTGACCTTTGAGGTGTCAAAGAGCCATCAGGTGATAGCTTTACCTCAGCTGTTGGCACTCTCATATGAGAATCCCTCGACAGATGCTTGCCCCAGTCCCTGAATCCATCTTCCGGGCCTTCAGCAATAGATTTGCACTTTGGTCGTGAGGTACAGTTATATGAAGTAGGGCCTCCACCAATGCCAGTGCAATCAACTTTCTGATCTGAACCTTCCAAGTGCTCTATACCTGCCAAATAAGCATTGGATTCATCATCCATGTCCGCAAGTTTTCTGGAGACCTGTTTTCTATTTTTACTTAAGTTTCTTGAATTCCTCTTTCGTTTTAACTGCCACTTTGAACTACCTTTCTCTATCCTCTGGCTAATATTATTAACGTGAACAGCAACTGAACTGGTAGAACCAGATTCGTTAAGTCCCTCATGTCTCAAAGATACAGCTTCAGCTGGACTACTCTGACTAGATTGCCTTCCCAGTGCAGCAATGTGAGGCCTTCCCAATGAAAAGGACACAGGTATAGGTGAAAGACCTGACAGAACAGATCATGCGTGAGCACAGAGAAACATTTTTACCCACAACCAGCTGAATGAACAAACAGATTACTACGTTACACTAATAGCTAGTTTGCAGGAAAATGATGAGATAAATTATTAGGTAACTCTGACTGTGAAATAAAACTTAAAATACTCTCGCTGACTCATGGATGAAAGGCATATGTCCTGCCACCTCTATCCTTCCTCTCATCACTGGAGAACATATATCCAGGAAGCCAATTAATGCCTACATGCTAATACTATCTATCACTGAAATAGAAAATGAAGGTATGTGTTAAGGGTGTAAATTTAAATCCAAAAACAGAAATATAAACTCAAATGTGTCTGCACAGTCGCATGTAGCATTTACAAACAACATCCATAACGTCGGATCCAATATCTCAGGAGCTTCATTACTTCCTAGCCATTAGGGCTGATAAAAGTATTTCCAAATCTGTAAACCAACAAAATCATAAACGGTCTTCCCAAATATTCTTCTATTTGGCACGCATTCCTCAATCTCTACCAAGAGCATTCTCTCGTCACCTAGTACCTTCCTCTGCAAGACGACTACCCCCACCACCCAAGTGGTGCAGAACACTCAGACACACATATCATAGAAGTACACAAGAACCCAAGCACGCATGCTTATCAAGTTTCCTGCTCAAACAATATGTTTACATACATAAACCTTCAATGGACTAAACACCAGGTCTTAATATACTTTCAATTTTAACTTTTTAAGAAAATAAGCTTAGATCCTGGCTTAAGCCCCCACTAATTGGTGGCTTAGCAGATGTGAACAAGCATCTTGACGAACCATTCCCATATTCCTCTTTGGCAGATATATTGAATGGCTCCTATTTTCAAGAGTGCTTTAGTTTTCCTTCTTTTTTTGGCCCTTTCTTTGAAGTGTTCCCCCCCCCCCCCCCCCCCCCNAAATTATCATCATTTTGGATTTGCACCGATAATAAAGACAAAAAGAAGAGGTTATGTACACTTGATATTAATGAATTATATAATTTTACTTGAGAATACCTGCAGAGTGTTTTTCCTCCCCAAGGACCCCAACAAATGGTACATCAAATAACCTGTCAGAAGAATCATTCTCCACCAATGCAGTTACACTGGAAGTTTCACTCTCCTTCGTCTTGTATACGATATCGGAAGCATCACAAGCAAGTTCAGAAGCCTTTAGAGGGACTCCATTCTCACACAAAATTCCAATGCTATCTGAATTCTTGTTAACTGTCACAGATTTCTTCATATCGTTAGATTCTAAAACCGAAACCCTACCATCAGATATGCCCCGAAGAGGTGAACCACTTGAACTGGGAAGCTGATCACAAATAACTGGAACAAACACCATGGCAGTACTCTCCAAAACCTTCGTTAATGGTCGGCGGCGACTTTTTCTTTTCAAAAATTCATGAACATTCGCCACTTGAGATCTCTTTCTTTTAAGTGACAACAAATAACTTTTGCTACCATTGACAGGACTTCCATTAGATATGCAATTCCCAGCACTTGAATCACAGAGTGAAGCACCATCTTGTTGAACTAACTCAAGCACCCCTCCTGTCTTTCTTTTCGACACAATACCCATGCCCAGGTCTTCAAGTCCTCTCATTCGCTTCACTCCTTCTGTTCCATCATCCTCAGAATCATTTGGGGTTCTTCTTCTTGTGACAGCTTGCACCTTATACGAATTATTATGATTTGGCTCTTCGAAAGATAAACCAGATTGAGATAACTCAGGTGCTGAATTTGAGTTATCTTCAAAATCACTTGCATCACCATCCATATCCTCATTTTCTTCACCAGAATGAGACATACTAGGTGACTCTCTGGCAATACCAAGGTCTCCTCCTGAATTATCCCTTTGAAAGAAGTCCAATCGATCCTTGCCCAGGCGGACACTCTCAATCTCGAGAGCATGGAGAATCGCATCTTCCCTTCGGGCATATTTAACAGCTTTTTTATTGGAATTAGCTGCAGAAGCCTTTGCTTTTTCAATGCATTCATCATACTCCCCACACCGAAACGCCTTTACCCTCTTGGATTTTTCAAGATTATACCAATCCCTGTACCAACAAACAAAGAGGGGTTTTGTCAACCACGTGACACCATCAGTTAAAAATGATAGCAAGGTAATGACATTATAAATGCATCCCACCCTGGCTTATACACAACAAGTCTCCAATCACTACAGAAGGGGGGAGGGGTAAGAAATCAATCATCAAGTTGACATTAGCAATTTTCTTACCTATAACTATACTATCAGAAACTACGTGTGCCGCTAAAGAATAGATTCAATGCATGCAAAAACAACTCACAACTCAACAGTCAATTTCAATCAACAATATAGAAATAAAGAAATTGGCAAATGAGTAGGAAAACATAGACGACACCTATTATGATGAACCACATTGCAACAGATAAAGAATATTGATGGTGGCAACTCAAGAAGCAGTTAAATATTGGTATGAGAAATAGTAAAAAATAAGCTGAGAAAAAGAAGTTCGGGTTTAGTCCACAAAACAAGGTGGGAAACGATAAACCACCTCATAGCAAATTGAATCTCCCTGTTTTCTTTCTTTACAAATCTTGCATATTCTTTCAAGAAGCATATAGTTTTGGCACCATCAGTCCCATTACCCTGCAGATATGATAATGAAAGGATACAGAAAGCGGTACAATAACAGCAACGGCATAATTTTTCCTTACAAAGAGGGTCATGGTCGATGATATCCAGGCAACTGTTTACCAAACCCACCTGGTGATAAGAGGTGATCGTAGAGTAAATAGCATATATAACAATGTCAAGAATTAATTTCGTGGGCCAGTTTTTCTCTGTTATTTTTGCTTTTCTTTGGCTTGTGGGAAGGGGGAAGGGGCATCTCCCTTATGAAGTATGAGTTCAATAGTTTTTATATTTCCTCCAAAAATAAAAAAGACCCAGACGTCTGCAGATTATCAAAATCTAAGAATATTAGTAAAAATAGAAATCTTGCAGGACTACCTATAAAATATAAAAAATAAAACTAGCAGGACTCAGGACTGCATCCTCAGCCCTATTACATAATCTTTGTTTTTTCGGTAAAGATGCATTTTCCGGTTACAATGCGTTATTATAACGCTTAATAACCACCAACATTGACATCAAGCACTTGAAGAGGAAATTAACCGAACAATTTACATACAATCGTTTAACAAACACATCAAAACGCAGTGAATATGAAGCTAAAAGCACACTAACCAACACAAAAACTAAGAGAAACGAGAAAAATCCCAAAAACCCAATTAGCAACCAAGGTAAACAAGTAGGGAGACAGTGTAAAATAAGAAAGAGCACTCACACGCTTGCGTCCTCGCGACCCAGAAGCTTAACGGGAGTCCCCGATCTCGGCGAAACCAAGGAACCCTCCGACAACTCGTCGAGGCCCATTATACGGCCCGGCCACCATGACCCGTTTCTGCGGCGGACCCAAACCAACCCGCCCACCGACGCATCGATGTTGGATTTGGCCTCACCAGAACTACTCCCCATATCAGGAACAACAACAAACAAAGAACAACCAAACCCAATAAAAACGAAAAATATTGTGACCTCAAATAATCAATCTCGGCCGTGTATTCTCAAGTCCCAAAAATTGGTCCAACGCCTCGGTTTCATGAGCAAATGCCCGGGCTTCTCAACCTGACAACCAAGAGCAACAAAACCCAGGAACAACAAATATCAGAAATTCATAACATTGCATGCAACGCAAAACCCGAAGAACAAAATTAAAAATAAAATAAAATAAGCAAAAAATTATTAATAATAAAAAAGAAGACTCACTGAGGAGCGAGAGGCGCTATGCTTGGAGGCTTCATGGATGAAGGAGATCTGACCGGAGAAGAAGAACTACAAATGTATACGGATATATATTAGAAGGAAAGGATCTAACTTTACGCTCTTTTCCAATATTTTTCATCAGACCTTCTCTAAAATCTGTTTCATATATTTCGGTTATTTATCTGATTTTTTACGATCTTCTCTGGTTTGAGCTCCGTCTTAGAGGTTTTTGAAGCCCTGTCTGCGACTGGCAGTCTGCGGATACAGAGAGGGGGCGAATGAGTTGCTGGACGGATGAGAAAAAGTTTGGGTGTCCGGATCAAACGTACCTTTTGCTATCTTTTTGGCCGAGGGAGAGTGAGCAAGTGACAGAGGCTAAACCAAGAAAAACCTCTCCGAGTTGAGAACTTACCAGCGGAAGAGTTATTTTTATTTTTTTGTATCGTTTTGGAG
>QEOT01003577.1:45363-93514 GCA_003123785.1 Pterocarya stenoptera | reverse complement strand
AAAAAAAAAAAAAAAAAAAAAAGAAACGAAGAAGAAGAAGAAGAAAAAAAAGAAAAAGAAAAAGAAAGGAAAGCCAAAGACAAATGGAAGGGCAGGGCCGGGAAGGGAACAATTTATATATATATCTTTACTATCCCGGATGAACAGTAATAAACAGTATTTTCATTGTCTTCCGTGTTTGTTCCGTGTCGCATCTTTTTGTTCTTTTGTGTCCGTAGTGCATTGTTTAATAAATTAATCTTTGCATCATCCTACACACCATACATCATAATTTTTTTTATTTATTTTTATTTATTTCTCTTATTAAATGTATATTATATGGATGATAAATAAAAAAATATAAATGTTTCAAGAAGACTAAAATAAAAAAAGATTGAAAAAAAATAAAAATAAAAAATAAAAAATATTTTAATATATAATGTGTAGCTTTATGCATAGCAATGTTATTGTTTAATTTATAGAACAGGAATGACTTTACTTGTATTGGTTTTATCTCTTTTTTCGTTCTTCTGTTCTTTTACTTTTCACTGTCATTATACTGTACAGACGCCCGCTTACTTAAAGAAGCACTGATAAAGAAAGAACGTTATGTCCATCCAAACCTAAAAAAGTGAAATTCTCGTGCAAATAAACCGAAAGAATCAAAAAAAGGAGAAAAGATGCAGGCCTTCCCTTTAATGTTTTTCACCTCTCCATCTTCTCTATCTTTCTGCATATTCTCATTGGGTTCGACGAAAACCACCTCCACACGGTTGACGGCAGCTAGCTCGACAGAAAACTCTGCAGGCTGGATTTCGTGTTGGCATTTTTTGGCGGCTTGTGTTTCGAATTTAATCATGTTTTGGGTTTGGATTTTCGCAGTTTCTGCTAGACCTGTGTTTCGAGCATTTGGATTCGTCTGCATGGTTTTGGATTTTAGGGTTTTTGGGTTAAATTTCTTTGATTTTTTTTAATCATTTAAAGCTTTATTTTCTTTATTTTTCCGACATCTAAATCTAAGGTTACTGATATTTTGGTTTTCAGGCGCCAATTTTTGCCCCTGTTCTACCGAGTGTAGTGAGACAGAAAGAATAAATCTGAGAGAAGAGTTTGTCGAAGCGAATGCCTGAAAAGAGGAGTTTTAATTGGATTGTGTTGAAGCGACAATTTGAGATTGTGAGAGGGATCATTTGTTGATTTTTTTTTTTCTATGCGTGTTGAGAAAGGTTTCTTGGTCAGTGAAACAACCTCATTTCATTTTTGTTGCAGCTTAGCAGTCAGATCTGCCATGGATGTCGACCCTCAACCAGCCCCTCAGATTCGCTGGCGCACGGCGTCTTCTCTCTTTCGGTAGTTTCTCGCCTACCATTTGTTGTCTATTTTATCCCTATTTTTTTTACCGATAGACTTGTGTTCTATTTTATCTCTGTGGGATGCAAATCTGAAGCGTAGTTTGAAAAATTTTTGCCGTTTCGTTCATTCTAGATGCAAAAGCTTTCGTGGAATTTTTTTTATTTCATCTTTTTCTTGTTAGATTTTTTATCTCGATTTCTTTTTGTTATATGGTTCCTCAAGTCCCCCGTGCTTCCCTCCAACATGAAGGTTAGCTTCGGTTCAATCTCTTTTTCTTTTTTCAGTTCTTAATTCTATTTGGCTGCTGAGAAAATAAAAAAGGTTCAGAAAGTAATGGAAGATTAAAAAGGAACGAGCTTTCTGAATCGTAGATCGTGTTCTTTAGCTCAACTTTTCGAACTCAAAACCTTTTTTTTCTTTTCGGTCACGCTTCTATTCCTTTGATTCCTGATCAACCAAACGGACCGTATCTCTAAAAAATACATGTCTTTGCAGCTCCCAAATTTTATAGTGTTTTGCAGTGTGGTGTTAAAAGGTATAGTGGAGAATTTCGTAGGACTTGAATGATGTGATATAGATATTTATAGATATCTTAAATTGAGCCCTAAAAAGATGCTTTCGTTGTTTTTCAGTAAATATTTGGTTTTGTTTGCTTTTTCAATCTTATATATCACAATTTAGTTTTTGATTATTTGAGTGCTATTTTCCATATGGTTTAAAGCAACTCATGGCTGAAGAATCTCTCATCTATAGACTGAAAAAATAGTACTCAAATAATTTGTGATCATATGGTTGTTTTCATTCATCATATCTGATCTCTCTAATGGATATGGTATACAATTTTTAGTAATTATGTTCAGGTATTGAGAATCTTAAGTCATAAAGTAGGATAAAAAAAAGTTTTCATTCATGATAGGCTTTAATTAGCCAAAATTATGTACCTTCTTTATACCATGAAATTATGAATAAATGGGGCGAAAATCACAAGTTCCTTTATTTTAAAGACGCACAGGGTTGCATCTCGGGCTTCCTCTTCTCTGCAACAAATATTCGAACCATCTACATATAGGTAACTGCTTTATACCAAATTAGTACTATTTAGTTCAACTATATGCAGATCCTGTAGTTATCTGCGTTAAATATTGTGCATGTTTTTAAATATCGGATCATTAATGAAAGTTTAAACCTTTTTTCAGGATGTTTTTAATGTTTTCTTCTTATTTTGTTTTGTTGGCTTTTTGGAATGCTGTTGTTTTTGCCTCCTTTTATTTTTCCTGCTTCTGCTCTTGGGTTGTCATATTGTGCCCCTGCAATTTCAGTGATGATAAATACCCAGATGTCGACTGGGATAAGATTTTGGCTTTTGCATGATGCGTACTGATTACATGTACATGACGAAATGCACTAAAGGAGAGTGTTTTGAACAAGGACAGCTTAGTCGATATGGAAACATTGAGCTGAGCCCTGCTACTGGAATTCGAAATTATGGGCAGGTATGCTGCAGTTGATGTTTGCTTCAGAATTTAACTACATTGTTTTTTTGAGTTACTTCTGTCGTTGGAAGTTTAAACATATTTTTAAATATATGAATTTGTGGCATTGAATACGAACACAGGTTCCTCCTGCGAGGAAAAGGGTCTCTGTATTTGAGGCCTCTGCTCATGGGAAGTGGTCAAATATTGGGTTCAGGTGCAGCACCTGAATACATATTCCTCATCTATGTTTCCCTGTTGGAAACTATTTCAAGGTGATGATATATACACATATCTTGCTTTTTTTTCTTTTGGCTTAAATTGATGCTTAATTTAGCTCCTATTAATGATAGAATTGATGAAGTCCATTTCTTTGGTATCTTGGAAATGAAGAATCATAATTCTTGGAGATTTCAAATAATTTGAGTTTCATTTTTCGGCTTGGACCTTTCATCCTTTTAAAGTTCCTTTTGTTCCTACCATTTTCACAAGTTCTTTATTCTGTAGAAATATTGCCTATTTTTCAATAGAACTCTATGCATGAATTATTTAGAATGGCAATCAACTGTTGTCCTTTGTGTAGTGAAAACAGAGGGTCAATGCAGGGGGCATACTAAGCTTGCTATTATCTTATCAAATGGAGGTATCATTCCATTTTGTAGCATTAGGCTTAACTCCTTTGGCATTGTTAAACGCCTAATCACTTTCAAAGGATCATGGAGGAACATTGATCAAATTTAACCTGGATGGCAAGTACCTGAAGAAGCCTAAGTTTTATGTTTATAACTATTATTTTCTTGCACATTTTTATTGTTGAGATTGTGTCTCCATAGAACTGACCGTTATTTTTCAGAATTGTATTTGCCAAAAATTCCTGTTATTATAGCATGTAAGATTTTTTAGAGATGAGAATCTCATGATTGTATTTTTAAAGTAATAAATAAAAACATAATGGAATATGAATTGATAACTGTGGCATAGCATGCATGGTGAACTTCCTAAAATGAATTAATTTCCTATGTTTTTAAAAAAAGTTATTACAACTTTAATACCAAAACCTTTATGTTATAGGTAATGAATACATTTTTTGATTCTTTGGTTGAATTGCTTCAAAGTCTAGCAGACATGGATATAACATTTCAGGCACTCATGGTAAAGCATTCATTAAGCGATGTCCGGAGATTGGTGAAGCTATTAGTCATGTTTTGAACGACCAAAATTTAAGAGAAATATGTACAAATGTTCTTATTTTTTTTGTTTCTAATCTTGCACATGATATATGTAATTTAATTTTTTTGCTTAGTTTTGAAAGTGCAATCCGTGGTTTGTGGCAATTTACTGTCAAATTGCCATATAAATAACTCAGATTTGGCCAAATCAAGAAAAACAGGTTCCATCTTTTATCATCCCCAAAGCTTGATTTACCTGCTTACTGGCACAACCGATAATTTAACAACCACTTTAAATTGTCAGAAAAAATGGAGCATGTAGTTAGTCAAATAGGGAAAACAACTACTTGCAGATCCAGATATAGCATCTGCTACTCCTGGGAAGAAAACCAGCTTGCTCTCATAGTCACTTGGAGGCCCATAAATCTACTCAGACAAAAAAAAGACACAATGAGTTGGCTGGTCAACAGGGTCATTTTCATAATTCAAAATAACAGTGGTGCATTGTTCCTTAAACTGCTTTCCTAAAAGTGAAGAGAATGCAAAATCAAGGTCCAAAGGGAAAGTTTCCTTCTAAGTTATTATGGTACAGAACCTTATTGTTTTTTCTGATCTACACAGCCATCAGTTACAATTGGCTCCAATGAATCTATGAAAGGGAAAGCACTTACAAGATGTTTAAACCACTGCCTTCCTTGAAGCCCATCTGCATCCAAGAACCCTTTTTCAGCAAGCATCAGTCGATCATTCAATGCTCGCTTTTTCAACACCACAGAATCACCTGTAGTTTCCTGCTTTTGCAGTATCTGCTCTTCAAAACAAGAAATGGGCTACAATTAATTTATTTTAAAAAAAAATACAAGCAGAAAAAAAATTTTGAAAAAAAAAGGGAAAAAGAAAGAAGCATGGTGGAGATTTACATGGGAATTTTATTTAGCTTCACTAATATATGAATTTCCCAAAGAAGGTTTATTGATTTTACCTTCGCTTCATTCTCAGCTTCTTTAGCCGCAGATGGAAGTTCTTGAATTGATGTCGTTAGAGGATGTAGGGATACACTACCATTCAAAATGTTGCTCAAGATGTTTTTATACCCCTGCCCATAAGAGGAAATTATAGTTCCTATAAGATACTAAATATAGATTTGAGTAATGTTCATACCTTTTACACTTGCTTGAACAACAGTGAAGTTATTAATCTAACTAGCAATTATGTTGTTGATCAATGTCTATTGAACCTGGGAAATTAATGATGCTTCATGCTCTCCAACTTCCTGTTTCTCTCTTTTCAGTCCTAATTTTATGCTTAGTGATTCACATATTTTTTTGACAAGTAATAAGAAATTTTATTGACAAGTAAATAGGCATATACAAAAAAAAAACACCTAAATACAAGCTACTAACTAGAATGGACTAAAAGCAAATTATGAAAGTGGTTCACATCTATTTGTACTTTACTTTCCCTTTTCTTATATGTGTTTGTGTGTATATATGTATATATAAATTATTTATTTGTGTGTATATATGTATATCTAAAGAACCCGTCATCACTTTTACTTCATACATATGCTACTTGGCATAGTCTCTTGCTGCTTTTTATACAATTTAATATGTTTGTTTCTGCTTTTCGTAGGATTGACTATAGATATACTCTGTTTAGGTATATTTACATCAAGCTATGCCCTATATTTTTCATTATTTATAAATTACATAAATATTATGTCGTTTTTTACTTAACGAAAAACATTACATCTTTATTAAGAAAAAATTAGTTTTTAACAAAAAATAATTAAATATAAACTAAGCAAATGTGCATTGCACGTTGCTTTCACCTAGTATATACATATATCTTTATCCTTAAAAGAGGCTATAAACGGATGAACATGAATGAATAATAATTTCTGTTTGACATTTTATTTCTTCCATTTATGTCCATGTGTGGTTTGGTCTTATTACAATTTTGTACTCGTTGTTGTGATTTACTTTCTGTGTGTAAGAGAGTGTAGGAGATGAAAGAAAGTATAAAATTTTTTAAGCTCTTTGTTTTCTTTCACTCTCTGTAACTCACCGATGTCAGATCAAAGCATCCATCACGCATCGTCCAAAGTATATGATAATGCAATAATTTTATCCTATAACAAATTATAATATAAGTAATGTTCATTTATACAATTTAATTAAAGAAATATTAATAATAAAGAATAATAATATTTTATTATTATAGAGTATGCGATAGCTAATCTAATATAGATTTCAAATAATGAATAATTGGCTAAAAGAAAAAAAATTACATTTTAGTCAAATTTGTAACTTTTTTATCGAAAATTTTGTAAATTAAAAAGGTGTCTTATTAATGAGATAAAAACATAGAAAACATTCAATTGGACATACGAGCCTGAGGCACGTAACATCTTCTACTAGTATATATATATGTGTGTGTGTGTGTGTGTGTGTTTAGGGTATGAGGAATAAGGATTATACATAAATAAATTTATAAATTGACGTGATTTCATATATATATATATGATCTGTCATATCTATTTTACAATATATAAAAGTAACTTTAATGTTAATGTCGAAAATCGCACAACAGACTGAAATGGAGAAAAAAATAATTCTCGACCCACTGAGGTAGTCCAACACTAGATGGGGCGGTTTGGAGCCCACGATGGCGGTTCAGAGCAATGGTACAGTACCCTTATGTTCATCCATAGCAATTAATAGAAATAAATACAAAGAATATAAATGGAGATGAAGACACACAGATTTAGGTAGTTCAGTATAGGGTTAGTGTCCACGGGTCGTTTGTAGGGCAAATCCACTATAGTTTGATTATTTTACAGTCTCTCATGATCTGACATTTTTCTATAAACAATGGAGGCTAGAGACGTATTTTTTTAAGAAGATAATATTCTGAAGCTCTCTTCTGAGGTTCAAGATGACCTCTGCATTCTCTTCGCCCCTTAGCTGTCTAGAAGATGTCCTTTTTATTCTAACCCTGTCAGTAGTAGGTGGGGAAGTAAGCTTTATCCCACTCCTTTCTCCTTTTCTCTCTTTTGTGTCACCTCTTTCTTCTTCATCTAACACTTGTTTTTCTTATCTCCTCGTTGTCTTTTTCCTCTTGCTTCTTGATGGTAGCCCTTTGGGCTGGGCTTGGGATGCATTTTGGGCCAGGTTTTTCCTTATCTCCCTAACAAATGCCCACAATTTTTAAGGCTGTCTTTCTCAACAAGAAGGCTTTGAGAATTTTCAAGTTAGATTGCAACGATAGTTTGCAAAAAACTATAGAAAAATAAATCCCGGGGGCAGGTACTTGATTTTTTGTTTTGTTTGTATTAAGTGATGAAGATTTTTTAGCGCAAAACTAGGCGTAAGATGTACTTGACCGCTCTAAGTGCGAGCGTGGACTTCGGCTTAGAGAGGTAGGAGGGAGATGTGCTCGACTACATTAAGTGCGAGCGTGGAGCTTGGCTTGGACAGGAGATGTACTCGACCACACTAGGTGCGAGCGCGGAGCTCGGCTTGGTGAGGTAGGCAAGAGATATGCTTGACAGCGTTAGTTGTTAGCGCTGAGCTTGACTTGGAGGGCGAGACTTGAGCAGTCAAGGGATTGTTACCTCCTGTAGTTTGCAACAAGTCTAGGGATCCGACTTTGTATGCGAGGGTTCGGCAGTCAAGGAACTGTCACTGTCTTTAGTTCGCGGTGAGTCTAGAGACTCGCCTTTGTTGAACCTGTGGACGAGGGTTGAAGCAATCAAGAGACTGTCATCGCTGTGAGTTAAGAGACTCAGCTTTGCTGAACTTGTGGGCTAGGGTCAAAGCAGTTAAGGGACTGTTATCGCTGCTATTCGCTACAAGTCAAGAGACTCAACTTTGCTGAACCTGTGGGTGAGGGTCAAAGTAGTCAAAGGCCTATCATCGATGCTGTTCACTGCAAGTTAAGAGACTCGACTTTGCTGAACCTATGGGTGAGGGTCAAAGCAGTTAAGGAACTGTCATTGCCGTTGTTCACCGCAAGTTAAGATACTTAGCTTTGATGAACCTGTGGGCGAGGTTCAAAGCAACCAAGGGACTATCATCGTTGTTGTTCGTCGGGACTCAAGAGACTCGACTTTGCTGAACTTGTGGGCGAGGGTCGAAACAGTCAATGGATTGTCATCACTGCTGTTCGCCTAGAGTCAAGAGACTCGACTTTGAGTTTGCCCTTATGAATGTTAGCCTGATAGGTTGCATGAGATTGTTTATTGTTAGCAAAGAGTGTATATTCTTTTGATCATTTTTTGTTTTCGATGGCATTAGCGAATTCTCACCCCTTGATGTGAATTGTTATTGGTGTTTCCATTTTGATATTGATGCTAAAATTTGTTTGTATTAACTCACACTAAGTGTTCAAAGAGCCCATCGACCCCTAGGTCCATGTCAGGTAATTGTTGAGTCTATCGACTCGTTTCCAAAAGTAACCAGCGCAATGCAGTTTGTGGAGCTCGGAGGCTCATTCCCAGTAGTAACCAACTAGCGGCAGTTGCGATGTAAGTGCATACACTCGGCGTTTGCTGGAGAAGATGTTTTGCTGGTGTTGCTATCCAGGTGCGAGTCCAGTGACTCGACTTTTATGTGCACGAGAGAGGTCGGGCAGCCAAGTGACTTGTCTTGCCTATTGAGAAAGGTCGGGTAGCCACATGACTTGTCACCGCCTGTTGAGAAAGGTTGGGCAATAAAGTGACTTGTCCCGCCTGTTGAGAGATGTCGAATAGCCACGTGACTTGTCTTTGCCTGTTTAGAAGGGTCGGGCTGCCACTTGACTTGTCACGACCAGTTGAGAGAGGTTGGGCTACCAAGTGACTCGTCCCACCTATCTAGAGAGGTCGGGCAACCACATGACTTGTCACCATCTATTGCAATGGTAGAACCAACAATTGTGTCGAGCAGGGGCCAACTTTTCTACTGTGTAACACATTTATGTGAAGAATAATGCTAAATACAGTCTTAGACTGTGAAAGCTCTACGCACTCCCTTTGAAAAAAAAAGGGGGTCCACCATTAAAAAATAATTTTTTTCATGTGAGTTCTAAATTTACCTCATTTTTTCAAATGGAATGGGCAGAGCTTGCACATGATCCTAGGACTGCAAACATCATTTCTCTTATGTAAATTAAAAAGAAATTGAAAAGTCATAAAACATCATCACAATCGATTTTTCATATAGATCATCGACGTAAAATAATTTTTCTTCTATTTTCACTTTGAATTCCATATTAACAAACCCAATATTCTAGGATCCATATTAATAAGTTCTTATTTCTCCTAAACTAAGTTTTAATTTTAATTTTGGAGAAGCCACATTCTTATAAATATATAATATATAGAAATTAAACAAAATTTTGGGACTATAAAATAAAAATTAGAGAGACACTTCTAGATATATTGAAATTTGAAAAAAATTTAGAGAGTATATGAGGATTATAATTTGATTTCAAAAAGTTTCGAGGGGGCCATGGCCCCCACTTAGTACAACGTGTGTCCACCACTGGTCAATTGAGAGAGGTTGGGCACCCGAGTGACTTTTCCCGCCTGTTGACTCGCGGGGAGCCTTGTGACTTGGCTTTTGTTGAAGAAGATGCTTGACCACGCTAAAAGGCCAAACCAGTTGGGATAGATAATCCAAATCACAAATGTGAGATTTGCAAACCTGAATTACTTTCCTAGAACATGACGAAGGTTTGAGGTGCGCTGGTGATATCTTTGGGCAACCATGCTTTAGTAATGATGAAGATCCAGGATACCTGCAATACTGAGCACATTATTTTGATGAAGCCATATTTAAGATGACTGAGTGGTGCCCGAGAGGGGCTATCTATCCGGTGTTTTATGCCATAGGAATCAATTTTGTTAGTAAAAATGAAATTCACATAGAAAATTTTGTGAAAGATACACTGGGGTGACTTTCCATTGTTGATTTTATTTTATTTTATTTTATTTTTTTGAGATTGGTTGTTGCTTCGAAATTGAAAAAGAAGAAGATACAGTCGTGAATACTCGAGTAGTGCTGGTGGCAAACACTTGGCTTCTCTGAACTCGCTTGCGAGTTCTGGGTCGAGGAGCTTGGTCTAGCTTCCATGGACGTGCTCCATGCTTAGGTAAGTAGGAGGGCCAGGAGCCTTAGACCTTGCATGGGCCTTCCAGCATAAAGCCAAGAACCTTTCTATGGTCGAGGGTCTTGAGTGGCCTTGCAACCCACTAGGACTAAGGAGAGGTGTGGCTAGGTGAGCTTAGGCCAATCAAGTGGTTGTCCGCCTTTGTTGCCGAAGAACCCTGTGACTAAGGAGATCTGATTGAGCAAGCTCAGGCCGTGGAGGGTGCCTCAGGCCGAGCATTGCCCAAGTCAAGTAGTGTTGAGGCTGAGCAACTCTGGTTGGGCAGGCTTTGGCCGAGCAAGAGGTTGCCGAGGAACACCCCACCGACTGTTCTGTTGGCAGCCGGCAATTGCCCGCCACCTCGCGGGTGCACTAGAATAGGGGCCTTTTCAAGTACGTGGCAACGTGCACCTGTTGCCCACATCATGCATGGTGCTCATGCTGCCCATGGCCGGAGGCTGCCTTTACAGCGACAAAGGATCGATGGTTGACTTAGCAACTTCGATCTACGGTGTGCACGATCTCGGTGGTTGAGACCATGATGTACATGGCTGGGGTGATCGAGGACCACCGTGGTAGAAGCAAAGAACATTGGCGCTCCATGGGTGGTTGTCGACCCCTTTGCTAGTCCCCCTATTGGTGGGCGGGAGAGCCTTGACCCGTGTGCCCCTGTTGCTGTGGTGGACACCGCCTATGTAGCTTGTGGGACACCTTGGCAGCGATAGAAATCACCAGCAGTCCACACAGTGGCAGCCAGCGACTGTGCCGAGCCTACAATGGGTGGGCAATCCACTTGGTGGACGCCAGCATCCATGCAAATCCCATGATTGTCGAGAGTCGAGATCTTGGGTGCACGACAACGTGCACCCATTCACTTTGTGAAAATAGGCACGGTTAGGAGGCTCCCACAAACACTGTGCACTTTAAGTGTAAAGTGCACACTGACCTCTACCACACACTGTGCACTTAAGTGCACAGTACATGCTTGGGCTTGCGGTCTTCAGTCCTTGATTTTTCAGCAGTAATATTTGTGAGAATAAGTTGTAAGTTAAGAACACTTAACTAATGAGAACTTCATTTGCTCATTGGGGGATGATTTTGTGTGCCAAAAAATCCTTCTTCATCTGCTCGTTCGAGGAAAATTAAAATCCCACTAACAATGACAAATGTTAATTTCAAAAAATTGCACAATTGGTTGGAATGAGAGAAATAGTCATTCTCGACCTACCAAGTTAGTCCAAGACTAGATGGGACGATTTGCAGCCCACGATGGCGGTCCAGAGCAGTGGTACGAAGCCCATACGTACATCTATAGCAGTGAATAGAAAATAAACACGAGGAATATAAATGGAGATTGATACATATAGATTTATATGATTTGAAACAAGGCCCACGTCCACATGTCATTTGGAGAACATATCCACTATAATATGATTATTTTACAATCTCTCATGATCTTTCATTTTTCTTTATATAATAGAGCTCAGAGACCTATTTTCTGAAAAAGATAATATTCTAGAGCTCTCTTTTTGAGGTTCAAGATAACCTCTGCGTTCTCCACCCCCGTTAGCTGTCTGGAAGAAGATTGTTTTTATTCCTGCCCCTGTCAATAGTAGTCGTGGAAGTCAGCTTTATCCCACTCCTTTTTCCATTTTATCTCTTTCCCATCACCTTATTCTTCTTCCTTCGACACTTGTTTATTTTTTCCTCGTCTCCATCTTGCTTATTTTTTCCTCTTGCTTCTTGATAGTAGCCCTTTGGGCTGGGCCTAGGATGCCTTTTGGGCTAGGGAGATTTTACTTTTAACATTTACAATCTAATAAATCACATTAAATCACATCAGTTTGTGATATTACTAGTAAAATTATTCCCATTGGCACCTGATCTCATGCATTCATGCATGTATTGTAAAAAGACTGGATGTGTGTGTGTGTGTGCGCGCGTGTGTGTATATATATAAGGATAATGATGCCCTTGTACCTCCTTTACTACTGATTTATTATCTAGTTTTCTTTTTCTTTTTGCTATTTGAATCTAGATTAAAAATTTTAGAGCATGATTTTCTTGCATAATCTAGAAGAAAATAAATTCAATCAACCAACATAATCATGTACTTTAATTAAAAATAAATACAATTTTATAAAAGTTGACTTAAAGAGCAAAAGAATGTCAATTTAAATTTATTTTTATGTAAATTACATGATTATATTGATTGATTGAATTTTTTTTTCTAAATTATGCAAGAAATTCATATTCTGAAATTTTTAATTCAAATTCAAAGAGAAAATAGGAAAAAAGTAGTTAAATAGTAAAAATGTAGTAAAGGAAGGGCAATGGTATCATTACCCTATATATAATATTCCTGGCTGCCGATCGAGATCATGTTGTTCAATATCACGTGTTAATCGAATGAATGAATGAAGCATATAATTATGAGGCTTCTTAATTAATTAATTAATTTGCCTCGAGGTAATATATAATTAGATTATTGAAAGTGACATAATTAATTGAAAGCGTAATTACTATTATATAGTCATTAATCTAACCTAGCTAGCTAGGAAGATATATTGCATATAATAATTAAATAATGCCTCTTTCTGTATTGGTCAACCATTTCCATTTATGGTAATTGGATTGCCCTTCCAAATTTAACTCTCATATGAAGATATACATTTATATATAAATATATATATTTATTTATATGGAAACAGCTAGCAACAAGCCTCAAGCATGCATGCATGGTATAATTATTAATATAATTAGGATACTAAAATTTCAAAATAACAACTATAGATATGTATAAATTAAGTTCTAAAAAGAAGTGTTAAAATAAATAAAAATAATAATTAATTTCCAATAAATTGAACCGCCATTATAAATTTATGTCTTATTTAATCAACTAGAATATTTTTTACGAAATTAAATTGATTAATTAATTGGTACTATTCCATTTTAAATGAATTCCTGTATCAGTTTATACATGAATAGATTAATTTATACATGAATATATATATATATATATATATTAGGTAAGAATCATTGATTTATAAAGATTTTTCGTTTCAAACTACTATATATATATTTCCAATTTACAGCGAAATCTTAGATTTTTCGAAGGTATTATCTAAAGTTAATTCTATGTACCTTTAAATTAATTGAATCTATACTTGTAAAGGATTACCATTTATATAAAAAGTGTTGGAATAAACGAAAATAGTTATAGAAAATATAAAGAAAAAATAGAAATTGAGAAATACTAAAAACTGTACATGATTCATTCTACTCTTAATTAACGTATTATCGTCAAAGAAAATTATTTATTTGCTACCAGTTAATTCCAACAAAATGACTATGTAAAACTAAAATTGATTGCAAATAATCTTTTGATTGCAATAAATTAATCACAAAAACTCGTTTTTCTTGTAGTGCGTCTAATTAATGTGATACTCCTCATCAACCATTAAATTATTTTTTTAAAATATAATTGATAGGCAATGTCACACCATCGTATAACAATGAATGGAGTATAAAATATGATAAAAAATGATAGGGTTACCAAGAAGTTATACAGATGATGTCTACCGAATTGTGTTTTTTAGGAAATATTTTTTAATGAATTATTTATTTATTTTTTTTAATTTTTAAATGAATTTGAAAAATATTTATAAAAAAAGTAAAGTCATGTAATTTCCACTTTCGGTGGAATACCAAGATTTTGGGTGGAGGTGGCAGCGTCCATATATATAAGATATAGCATAACTCAAAAAATACGTATAAGAAGCTAAAGTAGTGTTATGATTATTAAATAATAAAATATTATTTTTTAACTAGGCAGGAATAAAAAAGACTGCAGTAGTAAATACTAAATATACATTTAAATAAATATATATATATAATAGTTATAGAAATTTGAGAAAAAGAACCGTGACTACAATAAAAATATTTTGATTGTGAATAGTTTTTTGGTCGCGATAAATTCGTCGAAAAAGACCATTTTTATTGTAGTACGTTTCAGAATTAATAATTTTTCTTTAATTTTCAATATTCTGGCAGATAATTATTTGAATCGATCATAAGATCATCACAACTTCGCAACTGAATTAAAATATGAAAAACTAGCAGATTATTTTATTTTATTTTATTTTTCAGAAAAGAGAAAAAGAAAAGAATAATATTAATGATAAGTTGGTCAGTTCAAGAAGACAATGCCAAATAGGAATTAGAAAACTGGGTCGGTTGACACACCTGAGACCTTGTCCAACTAGGAAAAGGACACCAGCTCTATCTTCCGTCTATTTAAGTAAAATCCAGAGATTATTCTTTTCCTATCGTCTCTCCCGAATCTCCTTCCTCCTCCTCACTTTCACCTAATTCTCTGAAAACCCTATATTGGTATTAATCACTGCTCCCCCAAACCAAAACCCCATCTCCAACGTCTCCATGATCTGCAGCACTCTGCAAACTAAGCTAGTTCTTCAGATACACAACTTTCCTAGTTAGTATATGTTTTATATACGTGAAGAATGGAAGCCCGCAGCCGCAAACTCCTCGTCTTTTTAGTCCCTCCTCTCCAACACTCTACAAAAACTGATCCATTATCACCGCCACCAGTACCAGGGCAACACTCGTTATCGTCGGAGCAGTACCAGTTGTCCCAGGTTCTCGTAGCGTTCGCCGTTCTTCTCATTGCGCTCTTTCTTTTGGTCTTCTTTTCAATCTGCGTGAACCGTATCACCGACGAGTTTTTTCGTCGCTGGCAGCTCCTACGTAGCCGGCAGCGCCGACGTCGCCGGGAAAGAACTTGGACCTTTTCTCCCAGCTCGGATCTTCCAACTCGGTGGAACCGGCGACCGGGAGTGGAGCCGGGGACGATACAGGCTCTGCCGGTGTACTCTTACGGCAGCGGGAAGGAAAAGTACGAGATAAAGGATTGCGCCATCTGTCTGGGAGAGTTCGAGGAGAACGAGGCGGTCAAGGAGATACCGTTTTGTAAGCACGTGTTTCATCCCCACTGCATCGACAGATGGCTACGTTCTCACTTGACGTGCCCGGTCTGCCGGTCCATTCGGTTATTCGATGACGAGGGTGTGAGCCAGAGCAAATCGGCGATTACAGGATCGACGGCCGGAAACCAAGACGCCTGTGTAGAGGTGATCAGAGTTGCGGCGGACATGGAATCACATGGTACTTTTGATTTGAGGAATAGTAGCAGCTGTTCGAGTCTTGGGTCAGAACCAATAATTAGCATGTTGCCAAGAACATACAGTTTTTAAATTTATTTATTTTTAGGACAGTTTTTAAGGATCGAATACGTACGGCCTGCTGCTACATTTTAAAGCTTTCGTACCATATAACAGTAGCTATTTTTTGGAAATTCATATAATTTTATCTATCTTTAAATTGGATATATGATGTAATTATCATTTAATTCGGTCAAAAAAAAAGTTAATGAGAATATTAAATGAGTTGATTTTTCTGGTGAATATACAATTACAGACAGCAATTATTAGGAATTACGTACGTATAATACACACATATATATAGAAAGAAATCACGTACGCGTAGGTACATGCATGTATCTAGATCTGCTGATCAATGGATGGAGCATGCAGTTGAATACATGGCTGGGCTGCGCTTTGTATTAGGATTAAAAAAACACATGCATGTGGCTGCAGCAACATGAATGGAAATAAGTCATGGTTCGGATGTGCGTATGTATGTGTACTCATTTCATGTACGTGTGTGTCCAATATATATGGGCCATATATATCAAGATTATAGGTGTTCGTATTGATCTTGTGGTGGTACTGTCACTGGTGGTCGTGTCGTCCAAGCAATATTGTTGCATGTCGATTGGAGTTCATACATATTATATAGGTAGAGACGTACGTTAATTGCATGTGTTTGACTGTGTATATATATATATATATATATTGGCATATATGCATTCATCCAACTGATCAATTTTCCAGTGTGTACATATTTTATTAATGGCTGATTCCTCATGCACCATCCAAACGGTCCAAACCATGCAAGCTACTGTAGCACAAACATTAAATATCCTTAGTTTAGTTTGATACATTGATCTCTTAGTTCAAGTCCGATGATAGATGTCTGTAGATACATTTTTTTTTTTGCGTCAGATGACAACAGCAAGATCAAATATATTGCTAATTAGTGTCTCGTGATCTTTAGTATAAGTAGTACCCCTATTTACCTTTCATCCAACTCCCCTTTCTTTATTATATCCGTCTAGAGGGCCTATAGTGGTAAAAAAGTCCATTCTAAATAACAAGCCCAAATATAAAAGAAGCCCAATATAAAAGGCACTTTAGTTGAACAAAAGAAGCCAGAATATCTAGGGCCCGACCAAGTCAAAAATCTGCATATAGCCTCTTATAGGAAAATAAGGATCTCATGCAGATGCGTGACCAAGTCAGTTACGAGGTTGCACCAAAAAGCTCGACTTCACGTCCCGATAAACTTTGCATCAAATAAACATCATAACAAGATTCTATATATACCAGGTAATCCTCAATAGCAAAGGATCGATCTCTTCGTTTTTCTTTTGATTGCTAAATCATTTTAAAATTCTTACTGACTTAAGCATCGGAGTGTTCCTAGGCAAACCAGGCCGACCACACTTTGATCCTTGTGCAGGTTAACGGTACAGACCGAAAGTGAGACACGTCCTTTACAATGTCTTTTCCTAATTGTCATGAGCATTTTCATTGTCATTTTACTCTCTTGAACCTTGTCATGTATTTGTCTGCAGCCATATTTATAATGTCATCTCAAAGCTGCATGCATGGCAACTTTCAATAGTGTGGGTGTCTCTCTCTCTCTCTCTTTTCTAGCTCTTTATTAATTTGCATGATAAGCTTTTATTCTCTTATCATGATCATAGGCAGTGCTATATATATAATTATTAATTACATGCTAATTAATTAACACATTTTATTATACCCAACGTCCTAAGTAACTCAACAAGGAATAAGCTTCTTGTATCAAAACCAAGGAAATTAGGTGATCTTGATACACTATTCGACAAGGAGTTTTTAACAGTGCTCAAAGTTAATAAAATCTATGGTCCGAATTAAGTGTTACTATAAGAAAAACAAATATTTATAATTATTTTTTTAACAAAAATAATTATTTATAATAAAAATAAAAACTACTCTGGCGGCCGAAGCCTCATCCGAAGTACTACTACCCAGTCGATCCATAAAGCAAATACTCCATCCCCAGTACCTAATTTCAAGCTTTGCATTACTCGTCATCATCGACTACGTACGTACGTACTCGATAATAAAAAAAAGTAAAAAAAGCATTTATGTTGTACGTAGACGAGAATTAAAGAGGCAGTAGTCGAGAAGATTGTCGTTTATAAGCACGTGTACTTTCAATCCGAGTGCTGCTGCATGCCAAGGGGCTCTCTTCTTACGAGACATGATTGCCTGGCCGGCCTGCCGATCTACTCAATTATTTCATAGGGTTGAAGGATTAGGCCATGACGTTGCAGAATATAGAGGTGTCAACAAACCAACACTGTTGAAAACCACAAAATCATGTGCTTTAATCTTTAAAAGGAATATGGCACTCATCAATTATCCGATGAAAGAGGCTATCATTAATGCCATCAACACTACAACGTCATTGGCCCGCAAATATCTAAAAAGAATAATGATGGTACTCTTATCACTCTTCTATTATTTTTTTTTAATTTTTTTAAAATTTATTTTTATTTAGTAGTTAAAAAGGTTATTATTAATAAAATTATATATTTTTTAAATTTTTTTAATAATTAAAGATATTAAAAAAATACTTAAAAAAACAAGAAAAAAAAAAAACAAATACACTAAAACTAGAAAAGTGGTGATAAATGGATTATAACTCTATCATTACCCATATGTAAATAGAGAGGGTACTTGTGTGATCATTCAATTTCAGTCCTCCTGGTTAGAACATATTTTAAGTAATCAATATTTTCTAATAGATAAATAGATGCCTTTTGTTTTTACATTTACCTTTCAACACTTGCAAAAGATTTTGGGATATTATAGTTTTACCTTTCAAATATCGCCACCTTTCGCCTTTCAAAACTCTATATTTTAGAGTGCGAGTCTCTAAAAGTAGTTAGCAGCAAGTTTATTATAAAAAGCAAGAGAGAAAGTGCAAACGCAACATACACAGTCCTACATATATAATTCATTGGGGAAAGGTTCCTTCAGATCCATTCATGCTGAGGAAATCCCAACATATACAGTCCTATATAACAACCATGTTTCAAATAATCTACGAGAATTCCTATACACAAACGAATCCAAAATACCAAACTCTACGGCTCATTCCAAGAGTATTAATGCTAGGGCTGAAAAACCGACCTACCGGTTTGGTTTTGGGCCCATATCGAAACCGACATATAGGTCACTTTTTCCCCTTTAAACCGGCCAAAACCGACCTCATATAGGGGGAGAACTGCCGGTTCGGTTACCGGTCGGTTCATCGGTTTGGGCCACTTTTTTGGGCAGGTTTGGAGCCTTTGGGCCACCCCTTTTTGGGCCGGTTTGGACCACCATTTTTGGCCTATTTTAAAACTTTTGGGCCGATTTTGCTGTTTTAGACTTTTGTTTTTTGGCAGAATTTTATGATATTGTAATTTCATATATTCAATTTTTTTTAATTGTAATGTCATGTATATACACTATTAGTAACTAATAACTACTACATATAATAATTAATATATACTACTTATACTTTATAATCATATATACTATTTATACTTTATAAGTTTATATACTACTTATATACTACTTTAATTACTAGATAAATATAAATAAATAAATAAAACTCTACTAGATGTTCAATTTACATTACAAATTATAAACAAAACCAAATTGTCTTAAGCAAATAAGCAATAAATAACAACTTTTCTTGAATAAAATTTCACAAATTTTCATTCTTGAAGATTCCCAATAGCCAATCCAATCTTCGACTCTTCAATCATCAATAGTTGTGATGAAAGATGCTCCTAACTCTATGTAGAAAAAAATCAAATAATCAATATTAAAAAATTAGGATAATGGTAAAATAAAAATTAAATTATAAAAGTAAATGAATATGGAAATTGAATGAGAATTAAATATGGAAATACTAGATTCTACTACAAAGCTCTCTACATTATCCATAAAGTCTCGAATATCAATGGGTGTTGAGGGATGTCGTAACCAATTACGAGTACAAATAAGTGCCTCAACAGTTCTCGGAGCTAATGAACTCCGAAATGGATCAAGTACACAACCTCCCGTACTAAATGCTGACTTAGATGCAACCGTGGAAACAAGTATGGCTAACACGTCTGGTGCAATCCTCGCAAGTATAGGATAGTTAGGCTCATTCACTTTCCATCAATTCAACAAGTCAAAAGATTGGCTAAATGCCTCACATCCATCTGATAAATACTGATCTATCTCAGATTTGGTAGTTGTAGATCCAAAGGCAGTCGATGCTTGCAACCACTCATAAAAAAGTTCTAACTCATGATTATCTCCATCATCATTTGGAAGTGCAGGTGCCGGAGGGGAAACATGTTCTCTACTAGTTGAACTAGAATCGAACGTCGCATTATACCCCGCATACATGTCTGAGAATAAATGTCTCACCCTCGATAACAAATTTTCAGCCCAATTCTCATCATAAATATTTTTCAAGTGGAAAGTAAGAAGCCCCAACTTACTACGTGGATCAAGGACAACCGCAATCAACAACATCAAATTCATCCAATCCAATGAACCCCAATACTTATCAAATTTAATTCTCATACTTATGGCCATACTCATCAAACAAGTATTTTCACTCTTACTAAGCCTAACCAACTCTTTTTGGAGCCTACAAATCTCCAAAAAACTTATGTTTACCGTGACATGTAAAGATCCAGAAAATCAACAAGTGGTATCATAAAATATCTTCAAAAATTTTACAAAAACCCTCACTGACTCCCACTCTTCAACTTTTGGGGGCCCAATATTTCCATCCTTAAAATAAGAGAGAAAATTGTAGTCCTCACTCTCCATCCGCCTAAAAGCCTTCTCAAATTTCTCCGCAGCCTCCAAGATCATGTAAGTTGAATTCCATCAGGTTTGAACATCAAGGCACAATATTTTTTTACAATCAATTTTTTCCTTTTCTGCACATCTCTTAAACTTGTCTAATCTTGCAAGGGAGGAGCGCACATATCTAACCGCATTTCTAACCATTGTAATGGCATCATCACACTCCTTAAGACCCTCATTCACGATAAGATTCAAAATATGAGCACAACATGTCATGTGCATATACTTTCCCTCCAACATATTCTTCGTCAAAAAATGTCTCAAATATGCAATTGCAGTATCATTAGAGCTAGTATTATCAACAGTGACAGTAAATATCTTATCAATGCCCCAATAAAGGAGGTACGATTCAACATATTTTTAATAATATCCCCTTGATGATTAGGGATTAAACAAAAATTAATGATTTTCTTTTGTAATTTTCAATCACTATCAATAAAATATACAGTTAGGCACATATAATTCAGATTTTGTACCGATGTCCACGTATTGGTAGTTAATGAAATCCTCATTCCCCCATCTTTAAACAACTTTTTAAGTTTGGACTTTTCAGATGCAAAAAATTTCATACAATCTCTTGCAACCGTCACTCGACATGGCATTTTAAATCTAGGTTCAAGCAACCAAACCATTTTCTTAAATCCTTACCCTTCAACAATTCTAAATGGTAACTCATCAAGAATTACCATCTCTACAAGTGCCAACCTTACAGCATTCTCACTATATTTATGAGTTACAAGATTTTTTAAAACACTATTACTCTCTCCAAACCCCTCCGAGGATACCTCACCCGCCAATGTTATTTGGTATTTATCTAAAGGTCCACGTTTATGAGGATTTTTAGGACATGAAGGTAGATGGTTTTGCATGGTTGAAGTTCCGTTCCTCTTTGATTGGCAAGCGTATATCTTACCACAAGAATTACACTTAGCCTTAGGTTCATCTACGAAACAACCATCAACTTTTGTAAAGTGGTCACAAACAATTGACGGATCCTTTCCTTTCCGTTTCTTAGGAAGTAGACAATTACTACTATTAGAGGCACTTGAGGCTGGGGGTTTTGGTATTTGGGAGTTCGAATCAAACTCAATTGAACTTGATGAAGAATCTATCTAACATGTAAAACAAAAAAAGAACAAAAAAAATTAACACAATTGTCAATTACACAGCAGCTAGTTTGCAACATAGCAAACATCACAAATCTAAGACTCTAATCTATATTTTAGTTCGCTCATAAACCTCGCAAAGTATTTTAAGAATTAAAATAAATTTTTAAAAAAATTAAAAAACTATCAATCAAGTGAATCAACACAAGATTTCATCTTGAACATTTCACAAATCTTGAACATTTCACATAAATTTCAACCGTGAAGTTGGATATTTCAACCGTAAATTTCACATAAATACATAAATCTTGAAACTATCAACCGATTCACACATAAATCAGTGTTCATGAATCATCACCGATTCAAATTTAGAAAACCAGAGTTTAATAGCTTATCCCTAACCCTAGAATAACACCAGAGCAACAGAGTTTAAATCACCGACATTAAATCAAGTTCTTCAACATTAAATCAACCAGAACTTCAACACTTCAATACTAAAATTACCTAAAATAAACGTCGAGGCTTAGGCTTGTTCACAGTGGAGGCTGCGCCGTTTGCTGGATGAATGAGGAGCGGTGGAGGCTGCGCCGTTGCAACTACTGTTGGAGAGTTGCGAAAGGCTGAAGCTGGACGACGTGGACGCTGGACAGCTGCCGCTGCTCGCAAATCGCCTGCTGCTGGCCTACCGGGTGTTTGGTTTTATTGGGTGAGGCGTGAGTGAGGGCTGAGGCAGAGGTTCGAATGAGAAGCCGAGAAAGGGAGGGGATTCGGGAAGCGAATCAAAGGGCAAATAAGCCCTAGAAGAAACGGCGCCGTTTGGCTTATGCCAAACAGCGTCGTTTAATAATAGAATAGATATTAAAACATAACCTCTGCTGGCTTCGGCCGGTTTATCAGTTTTTGGCTGGCTCAAACCGGGACCGAACCAGTCAACGGCGGTTTCATTAATTTATCACCGAAGGCTGACCAGTTCCCTACCGGTTTCGGCCGATTCCAAGCTCCGGTGGCCGGTCTGAGTCGGTCCCGGTCGATTCGCCAGTTTTCTGTACAGTCTTAATTAATGCTGCAAATGTGCTGTTATTTTAAAAAATAGTGAAATTTACTATTAAATAATTAATATTTTTTTTATATAGATTCCCTTTATATTCATTTTTTTAAAATAATTGTACAACACTTACACACTCACAACTGTAACTATCATTTTTCTTTCAAGACCATCCTTTGACCACATATCACATGGTATTGTCTAGAAAAATGATAAAACAGTAATTTGGTCCACCAATCAACGTACGACAAATATCACCTTCAACGAAGGTTCCTTGGTAGAATTGTAATTTCCACTCCAATTACTTTTATCATGGTCAACATAAACTGCGTACATATATGGCAATAATCCAGCCAGAAAATAATAATAATAATAATAATTTACAAAAAAAAAATAATAAAAAAAAGGTTAATTTTGGTTTTTTTGGGGGCTGGGGCAGAGGGTACACGATCAACTGATAAGAAAAATTATACTTATTTAATCCACACTTTCTTTCTTAATAACCCTTCCGATCATAATATAGAGTAAGCACGGATCACCTCAACTACCGGTGCCATTCTATGTAAATCCACCTCAGCTTTGAATACAGATCTACTAAAATTTACCTGTACAGTAGAGAATTAATGTTGCTATTAGGGATGTAACTTTAACTCGATAAACCGGTTCGAACCGGACCGGACTAAACCGGTTTTATCGATTTTGAACCGGTCCAGTTCAGAACCGGTTCTTATATTTTATAAACTAACCTGAACCGGACATGTTCCCGTTTTGAAATTTTCTGGACTGGACCGAACTGAACCAGACCGGTTCATAAAATATATATAAAAAATAATATTTTATATATAAGTTTTATATATATTAATATATAAGTTTTATATATAATATATAATTATATGTGAAATATATATAATATAATTATATATTATATATAAAATAATTTCATATTATAATTTATAAATCATAACATAAAATGTTAATCTTAAATATAAAAGTTTGTAATTTGTTTGATCATATGCTATTAATATAATTATATATAAGATAATGTTATTATAAAATAAAAGTTTAATCTTAAAAATGAAAATGTAATTGATCATGTATTATATAGCTATACTAATATATAGCTTATAACTAATACTAATATATATTAATATATAGCTATCTAATAGTCTAATATTATACTAATGTCAAATTTACATTTTAAAAAAATCAAAAAATAAGACCGAATCGGACCGAAAACCCAGTAAAACCGGAAGTACCGATTTATAAAGATAACCAGTACATAATCGATTTTGAAAAATATAAAACCGATCATAACGATTCGATCTAAAATTTTATCTAAAACCAGATCAAATCAAACCCATTACACCGCTTTGCTATCACAACATATACAGCAGATTCGTTTCCTCACACAATCCCATTGAGGTTCATGTTTTAGAAGACCATCCCCAGACCCTCCTGCAACAACCCCATGGCAATTAATGCGGTCAAGTGACAGACAATCAAGACAGACACTGCAACCGGCTGCTAGCGCTCGATATATTTCAGCAACATATAAAAATTATTTTTTATAAAGAACCCATTATCGTCTAATTAATGTGATACAAGCATCAAATTATTTTTTTAAAATATGATTGATAGGCAATGTCACACCATCGTACAATGAATGGACTATAAAATATGAAAAATGATAGAGTTACCAAGAAGTTATACCGATTATGTCTATCGAATTATGTGTTTTTTACGAAATATTTTTTAATGAGTTTGTGATATATTTTTATTTAAATGTTTAAATGAATTTGAAAAATATTTATAAAAAATAGTAAAGTGTAATTTCCACTTTCGGTGGAATACCAAGATTTTCGGTGGAGGTGACAGCGTCCATATATAAGATATAGCATAACTCAAAAAATAAGTATAAGAAGATAAAGTAGTGTTATGATAAATAAATAATAAAATATTATTTTTTAACTAAGCAGGAATAAAAAAGAATGCAGTAGGAAATACTAAATATACATTTAAATAAATATATATAATAGTTATAGAAATTTGAGAAAAAGAACCGTTTCAGAATTAATCATTTTTCTTTAATTTTCAATATTCTGGCAGATAATTATTTGAATCGATCATAAGATCATCACAACTTCGCAACTGAATTAAAATATGATAAACTAGCAGATTATTTTATTTTATTTTATTTTATTTTTCAGAAAAAAGAAAAAGAAAAGAATAATATTAATGATAAGTTGGTCAGTTCAAGAAGATAATGCCAAATAGAAATTAGAAACCTGGGTCGGTTGACACGCCTGAGACCTTGTCCAACTAAGAAAAGGACACCATCTCTATCTTCCGTCTATTTAAGTAAAATCCAGAGATTATTCTTTCCCTATCGTCTCTCCCGAATCTCCTTCCTCCTCCTCACTTTCACGTAATTCTCTGAAGACCCTATATTGGTAATAACTGCTCCCCCAAACCAAAACCCCATCTCCAACCTCTCCATGATCTGCAGCACTCTGCAAACTAAGCTAGCTCTTCAGATACACAACTTTCCTAGTTAGTATATGTTTTATATACGTGAAGAATGGAAGCCCGCTGCCGCAAACTTCTCGTCTTTTTAGTCCCTCCTCTCCAACACTCTACAAAAACTGATCCATTATCACCGCCACCAGTACCAGGGCAACACTCGTTATCATCGGAGCAGTACCAGTCATCCCAGGTTCTCGTAGCACTCGCCGTTCTTCTCATTGCGCTCTTTCTTTTGGTCTTCTTTTCAATCTGCGTGAACCGTATCACCGACGAGTTTTTTCGTCGCTGGCAGCGCCGGCGTCGGCCGGAAAGAACTTGGACCTTTTCTGCCCGCTCGGATCTTCCAACTCGGTCGAACCGGCGACCGGGAGTGGAGCCGGGGACGATACAGGCTCTGCCGGTGTACTCTTACGTTGGCGGGAAGGAGAAGTACGAGATAAAGGATTGCGCCATCTGTCTGGGAGAGTTCGAGGAGAACGAGGCGATCAAGGAGATACCGTTTTGTAAGCACGTGTTTCATCCCCACTGCATCGACAGATGGCTATGTTCTCACGTGACGTGCCCGGTCTGCCGGTCGGTTCGGTTATTCGATGACGAGGGTGTGAGCCAGAGCAACTTGGCGATTACAAGATCGACGGCCGGAAACCAAGACGCCTGTGTAGAGGTGATCAGAGTGGCGGCGGACATGGAATCACATGGTACTTTTGGTTTGAGGAATAGTAGCAGCTGTTTGAGTTTTGGTTCAGAACCAATTAGCATGTTGCCAAGAACATACAGTTTTTAAATTTAGTTTTTTTAAGGACAGTTTTTAAGGATCGAATACGTACGGCCTGCTGCTGAGATGTTAAAGCTTTCGTACCATATAACAGTAGCTATTTTTTGGAAATTCATATAATTTTATCTATCTTTAAATTGAATATATGATGTAATGATCATTTAATTCGGTCATAAAAAAGTTAATGAGAATATTAAATGAGTTGATTTTTCTGGTGAATATACAATTACAGACAGCAATTATTAGGAATTACGTACGTACGTATAATACACACATATATATAGAAAGAAATCACGTACGCGTAGGTACATGCATGTATCTAGATCTGCTGATCAATGGATGGAGCATGCAGTTGAATGCATGGCTGGGTTGCGCTTTGTGTTAGGATTAAAAAAACACATGCATGTGGCTGCAGCAACATGAATGGAAATAAGTTATGGTTCGGATGTGCGTATATATGTGTACTCATGTCATGTACGTGTGTGTCCAATATATATGGGCCATATATATCAAGATTATAGGCGTTCGATATTGATCTTGTGGTGGTACTGTTACCGGTGGTCGTGTCGTCCAAGCAATATTGTTGCATGTCGATTGGAGTTCATACATATTATATAGGTAAAGACGTACGTTAATTGCATGAGTTTGACTGTATATATATATATATACATATATTGGCATATATGCATTCATCCAACTGATCAATTTGCCAGTGTGTACGTCTTTTATTAATTGCTGATTCCTCACCATCCAAACGGTCCAAACCATGCAAGCTACTGTAGCATGGCACAAACATTGATCCTTAGTTTAATTTGATACATTGATCTCTTAGTTCAAGTCAGATGATAGATGTCTGTTGATACATTTTTTTCGTCAGACGAAAACAGCAACATCAATGATCCATGATAGTTTAATTTTGACCTTGGTTGAGATACTTGAAATGCTCGTCCACCGCTGAGCCACCGTTAGTTCTAATTAGGTTTTTTTTTTTTTTCTTCCTTTTTCTTTCATGTATTTTTTAATACTTTTAAATGTTTTTTAAAAAAATAAAAAAATTTAATATTATTAAAAAATACTTCTTTAATCACTAAATAAAATAAATAAATAAAAATTCAAGCGGTAAGACTGAACGGTGATTTTCTTTCTATTTTGTACGTACGTAGAAGAGATATAGGTAGCTAGCTAGTCGAGAAGATTGTCGTTTTGTAAGCACGTGTACTTTCACCGAGTGCTGCTGCATGCCAAGGGAAACTCTTCCTACGAGACATGATTGCCTTGCCTGCCTGCCGATCTACTCAATTATTTGATAAGGGTTGAAGGATTAGGCCGTGACGGTGCAGAATTATTAATAGAGGTGTCAACAAACAAATTAAAGCTACTGAAAACCACAAAATGTGTATATTTTTTTTATATTTTGTGCGTAAAGGAATTTGGCACTCATCAATTATCCGATTAAAGATGCTACATTAATGTCATCAAGACTACAACAACGTCATTGGCCCACAAATATGTAAATAGAGAGGGTACTTGTGTGATCATTCAATTTCAGTCCTCCCGATTAGAACATCTTTTGAGCAATCAATATTTTTTAATAGATAGATAGATGCCTTTTGTTTTTACATTTACCTTTTAACACTTCCAAACGATTTTGGGATATTATAGTTTAACCTTCCAAATATCACAATTTTTTGCCTTTCAAAACTATATATTAGTCACACAGTTCAGATTAGATAAAATACAGTTCAGATGAGATAAAATATTTTACTGAAAATTAAATAAAATATTATTGTAATATAAATTTTTAATATTATTTTTGTTTTGAGATTTGAGAAAACCCCAACATATAGAGTCCTCAACGATATAACAACCATCTACGAGAATTCCTATATACACAAACGAATCCAAAATACTAAACTCTATATACGGCTCATTCCAAGACAGTCCTTTGACCACAAATCACATGGTGTTATCGTCTAGAAAAATGATAAAAGCAATTTGCTCCACCAATCAACTTACGACAAATATCACCTTCCACGAAGGCTCCTTAGTAGAATTGTAATTTCCACTCCAATTACTTTTATCATGGTCAACATACACTGCGTACATATATGGCAATAACCCAGCCAGAAAAAAAGAAAGAAATAATTTACAAAAAAATAATAAAAGGTTTTGGATTTTTTGGTGTGAAAAAATATACTTTCCGAATAACTCTTCCGATCATAATATAGAGTAAGCACGGATCACCTCAACTACCGGTGCCCGACACATCGGACATTTTCCACTGCTTTGAACCATCTGATGTGCACATTTTGTACAAGTGCACATGTGTCCACATCTGTAAGAGAGATTAAAGGAAAAGAGCATAAGCTTATTTATATATGAGCAGCAATATGTAAATCCACCTCAGCTTTGTATACAGATCTACTAAAATTTACCTGTACAGTAAAGAATCAATGTTGCTATCACAACATATACAGCAGATTCCTTTCCTCACACAATCCCATTGAGGTTCATGTTTTAGAAGACCATCCCCAGACCCTCCTGCAACAACCCCATGGCAATTAATATGGTCAAGTGATAGACAATCAAGACAGACACTGCAACCGGCTGCTAGTACTAGACAACTTTTAGCAACATAGCTAAAGAACCATATAAAAATGGAAGGAAAAAATCTGATAATAAATTATTGTAATTCCTAAAAAGCTCATTAAGAGACATCCTCAATGAATCCAATATCTAAACTAAAACGTCTACAGTGATAATTACACCCAAAGAAAGTACAAATCCATGAAATCTCACTCTAGAGCAGGGCACTACGTGAACTACTGCTCCTTTAGAAAGTGAAGAATATCTTATTTTGGAGGGAGGTGTAATGACTCAAAGAAGGCCCAAGCTGCAGTTGAACCCCTAATCCAAAAGAACTAGTCAAGGTTACAATTGAAATCCCTTGAAATTCATTATAAAGGGCAAAAACTTCTTCCCAAGCAATATAGGATCTCATTCACTACCTTCGTTTACACGATCATACACAAAATCTGGGGTATGACAATCGCTCCCCTTAACTCCTCATCGTTCGGGCCAATTCTATCATAGGGGGCACAGCTGAAGTATACTTCTGGTTGGGATCAACGTTGATACCATTTATAATGACCCACAGGTAGCCCAAGCCACATTTGGGCCCATACTCCAAAATGATTAATTAAGGTTCTAATTGGAGTTTCTTAAAATTCATTATAAGAACTTCTTCCCAAGAAAATATGGGAGTCTCATTCACCATCTTACTCAAAATCACAAACAATCTGGGGTATTACAGGGAGTAGGGAACAGTTGGAGAATGAATTGGGAGAAGGAAAAAAGAACAGAAAATGAGCAAAACAAAGAAAATAAAAACAAATAGATTAATATTCCATACAGACCTTCTATAGGAGACGAGCGATTCAGGGCAGCAGAGACTTCCTGTCGTATTGAGCGTTGCAACTCAAGTTGCATATCCATACAGGCTTCCATCATCCTCTGCATGCTATTCATCCTCTGCTGTAGCCTAGCCATGTCAATCCGTAAATCATTAACAATCTCCCACTCCTGCACCAAATGGATGATGTGAACTACAAATTAAATTAAGTTGACAGTTATGAAACCATAATGGATAACTTGTGGCATTAATTAGTCAAATACCGCAAGCCCATCTACTTTTTCACTTTAGATATCAACTCAGGTGACCAACAGGAAAAAAGGACAATATGATGGTACTTTCAAGCTTCATAAGAAATGAAAAGTTCAAAAAAATGAGGTTCACGCAATGATCTATTTTTCCAGGTTGGACATATCTTTTAGAAAGGATTCAATTTCAAATAATTATTATGGAATAATGAACACACAATTTCTTCATCCAAAAAAAAAAAAAAATGAACGTACAATTCCTGAACGCTGATGCATGTCATGCTGTGGCCAGTTGTCATGGTACGACTCCAGATAGTAGAGTGGACGAGAAGGTATTGCCCGTGAAGGTAATGGAAGTGGGCTCTCAACAGTATCCCTCTGACCTTCATTCTGATCCTGACTCTGATGCTCCAGATCTGGTTCTTCTGATTCATGAGAAGATGATGTTCCAGGCAGTTCCCAGTCAATAGGAGCATTACTTTCCCGTCTTTCCACGTATGATTGTAAAACTTGGTCAAGACTCTCACGGAACCCGCTGTGAAGAAGATTGGAAACTCTTCTCCTGAAAAATTAGCCACAACTCTATGAATAACAAGCTTATCTAAAAGCACTTCTGTGCACAAGCCCTTCTGTGGCAAATATCATACCTGTTTAGCAGTTCTCTCAGTTCCACATTGTAAACATTTTCATCATCAGGAAAATAAAATGTAGCAACCCCTTGAACTGGAACAGCTTCCCGATCAGAAGTCCCTTCGAACCAATGTTGCACAGCCCCTTGAACACCATTATCCTCGTTCCACACTTCCGGGGCTTCTTGTAGTTGAACCTGTTCTATATCTTCATTCCCAAACCCTTGGAAGTTGGAAGTAATTCCCAACAGGTTTTCATCCATGTCTTCTCTAATTCCATCCCTCCATTCATGATATTCAGCATTTGAATGTTGTGAGTCTCTTTCCTCAGTTTCCATATTTTGTTCGGGCCACAGTTCCACCTGTGCGGCAGATTCTTGCCAATTAATATCCAAATTAGAATCATGATCAGACAACCCATGAGTGAAACTTTCTGCAATAACTGGATCAGATTGTCCGTTAATTTCTGTATCAGATTCTTGCATATGACTATGTTCTCCTGACTCATTGGACTCACTAACAGTGTTTTCTTGCGAGTTTCCATTTGAGCTTTGATCAGTGCCATCTGTCCTATAAATAAATTCTTCATTCTCTGAAATCTGTTCTTCAGAAGCACTAGATCCTTGCCATCCAATACCTTCAACAGCACCACCTTCTAAATCATTCTGAATATCTGGCAACCTGTGGTTAATACTCTCCTCATAATTACTTTCAGATTGTTCACTAGGTTTATCTAGAACGTCCTGCGTATTGTTTGCTTGAGATTGATTGTTTCTGTTGCCATTAATTTCATTGTCATATGAGGTATCAGATTGGCTGCAGCTTACTTGACCACATACAGAAGTGTCCAATCTGGAGCAAATTTCTTCCCTGATTCCAAGAAACGGCTTCTATAGTGTTATTGAAAATAAGTAAAACAACCATCCCTACTAAATAATTGGAAAAAAAAAATACATTTAACAAGCTAAAAATTCTCAGCACAATTCGACATAAAGTCGCATAGTAACAATAGGATCCAGAAAAGACAAGTCATAAGATATAAAGAATGAAATGACTCTGTATAAGATCATTGTTGACTTAAGATCAAAATCGAAATGGACTGGAAGGTAAACCAAGACACATATAGTAAGAGAACAATCACTAAAATAGTACTTGGCAAGTGATAACATAAAACTAAATGATATCTGAAAATATGTTAACAGTTACTCATTACACGTATACTTTTGCCTTAGAAAAAGTGAATTCTACACTAATGATAAATCCAAGAAAAGTAGTTAAGTACGTGACTTGCAGTCTAGTCCAGGTGAGAAAATCTTACTACAACCATGAGACCACGAGAGAAAGAAGTCCAATGCAGAGCTAGAAATTAAATCTGTATCTAAATATTAAACTTTATCACACACGTATGGTTCACCATCTAGAAGGATGCAAGCCCTAAATTGGCAGACACTGAGAACATGAATATCCCATTCAATCACATCTGTGTTATCACTCTCTATTTTGTGTTTAAAAATCCTTTCAACAAGGTGCGCAATTGTTTCAGGAAAAGAACAGAAAGGATTACCTGTTCTTCAAACATGTTGATACATGTAGCCTTAAATTAAAATTAATCAATTACTTGAACCCAGGTTCTTGAATATTTAAAAAGAAAACACTGGCTTCCCTTCATTAAATTTTGAGCCCATTTGATCAAGATCCAAACAAGATATTACTTGAAGCATCAACATCTAGCTACTTAGCTCAGATCAACACCCTGATGCCCTTGTATATGCCTAGGCTAGAATTAGGGTCCATGGAGTATGTTATTCCTAAAAGTTCGCAAGGAGGTTGCCAATACGTTACAAAAGGACAAAATCTTTATTACTTATAAAACAAAAAGGACAAAATCTAGTTCAAATCCCCACACAAACTCTAATATGGTGACTATTAGCTAAATGATCCACAGAATTGAACTACAAAAATATATGGCAGTAATTCAAAGATAATAGCATGTAAAAGAATTGATGAGCCTTTTTATTCTAGGATAAGACTAGGTGGAAGCCCCCAAATTGCAAAACGGTCCCTATTTGCCTTACTTGGTGTATTTGGAATGAAAGAAACAATAGGCACTTCAAGGACTGCTAGCGGGCAGTGGAGGAGCTCAAGAACTTCTTTATCAACACTCTCTTCCTTTGGACTGTAACTATTGATTTTAAGGGTCTCAACTTGCCTGCATTTTTAGCACCCTTTTCACCTTCTAAAAAGGTGTTCTCTTGTAAGTTGTAAGTTCCCTGTATACCAGAATTGCGCCTTTTGCGCTTATCAATAAAGATTTATTACTCATAAAAAATTTTCCCTCAAAAAACCCAGATATACACTCAGTGACTCACGCTGATGGGCTGAATCATATAATATTACTGCCATGCTTGTTTCCCTAAAGAAAATGAAGCAAACAACACAAATAAACCACTAAAATTACAGCTTCAAAGAAAAGTCAAACTCCGTAGAGAGTACTTATTTGTAAGGACCAACAAGTTGCAGCAAATTTGAAAAAAGAGGCTTCAGAAAAATTTTTCTATCACGAGCCTAGTCAATATTATCCATAGTATGAGTCATATATTTGGGAATTAAAATCCATTATAAAGTCTGACTACAGTTTTTTAGACGCCCAAAGTTCTACATAAAACTGATAATTGCTATCACTCAGTAACTTGTCTCAATTTTAAAGCTCAAAAGGCAACTGCCAGCACATAAAAGAGTTAGGGCTAGTTTCGGAACACAAGTGTTCTCAGGTACTCTTAGATATTTCCTTCCCAAACATCAGTCAAATACAAAACACATTTTAATTTCAAATCTTCAACTTTTTCATCTAATCATTACCTAATCATCACAACTTTCCCAAACTCCAAACAAAATACAAAAAACAATACAACTTTTTCAATTTTCAAAACAAAAATGATATTAAAATTATACTCAAAACAATTTTTTAACTTTGTAATATTTTTACTCAACTTTTTCTCTCATTTTACAAAACCCAATAAAACATCTTAACTTAAACCATTTTACTACTATTCACATACCATTTCACAACTATTCACATATAATCTGAGATATTCTAAGGCCTCGTTTGTTTTTGTAGATGAGATGAGATTAGATGAGTTGAGATTAAAGTTAAAAGTTGAATAAAATATTGTTAGAATATATTTTTTTAATATTATTTTTGTTTTGAGATAATTATTTATTTTATTTTGTGTGAAAATTTGCAAAAGTTATAATGATTAGATGAGATGAGTTGAGAGAAATTATGAAAACAAACAAGACCTTAGTGTCCAAACGAGCCCTTAACCTAGAATTCTAATATGAGAAATAATATTTGCAGTCGCAGAGTGCGCAAACGCTACACAATCATATTGAAAAAAAAAAAGAGTAAATATAAGACCTAGGTGGAAAAAATTAATTTTTTAATAATGGACCCCATTCTTTTTCAAAAAAATTATGCGGCACTTGCATACTCCACGATTGTATCTAGCATTACTCTTCTAATATAGAAAGAAAAAGACAAAGTAAGCATGGCACTTATGTCATCTTATCTAATCTCAATTGTTTAATAGGGACTGCTCAGTGCCATTTTCAAAATACAAATATGACCAGAAACATAGTGTGCCTTACCTTGTCCTGTCATATCAAATCATTTACTGGGGTCCAGTGAAAATCCATGCACGTCATATCTAATTATAAAATGGAAGGGAATGAGAGATAAAATTCATCTACATCAACAATGCCACTAGTTCAACTTTACCAGGCTATTGTGCACATACAGGTCCCGGTATTATTGCAAGACGTAACAAAATCTATGTTCCTAATATAAACTACAAAACTTAAGGAAGACCCCCGATCATGCAGGACTTTTGAAAGGCACAACAAGAGTCTCAGCTGCATCATGCTTTGTTAAGCATTTATATGCAACTATTTATTGGTGATTAATCACGAAGTATATTTATTAGCAAAGAAGTCTAAAATCTTTAGAAATGTTGGATTAAGTCCCCAGCAGGAACAAGAACTAACAGTTTGTATGGAAATGGAACCTGCAGCATGTGCCTAAAATATGCACTACATAAAATTTAATGATTCTATTTTTACAGGGGAACTTTCAAATGAATTTATGAAAGAGAGATACTTTATACTTCACACACTCAACTTGGATTAATTTGATTACCACCCTAAACACAAGGAATAAAGGAAAGAAGTCAGGCAAATGCTTTTCTAGGTAAACTCCTCTACTGTGCGAGTGAAGCGTCATAAACTCACATTTGATTTTTTTTTTTGATCGGTGATCAAGAAATTTTATTCATAAGAATAGGCAAAGCCAAAGTACACAGGGAGAAACCCATGTTTGATTTTAAGAGAGAGTTTGTATAGAACCTAGCATAATTATCTTCCAGAGGTCATCGAAAAAAGAGTGACAGTGGTTTATGCTCTTAAGGCAAGGATTAAAGGACAGTGCCGCTAAGCTGGAAGTGAATGTTAACATCTGATCAACAACTAAAGTATAAACAAATTTCCAGAGCTAGTACCAGCATGGAATTTGCATCCTGGCGTGTAAACGAGAATATTATCAATATAAACTTATAGCAGTCTGCAGCCATTTTTTTAATGTTTCCACGGAAGTTAACATTGACACAATATAGTAGCAAAAACACAATATATCACATAAAAACAATTGACCGAGCTCTTTGATATGATCATGGTATAAAGAAGTGGTACCTCAGACCAGATACAGTATGTCTTTGTCTCAACAAACCTAGCTCAGTTTCTGCCAGGGAAGCGGGTTTCTCATTCTCAACCAATTGGTCATTTCGCAAAAACCTACCTCTAAGTAATGACTGCAAAAAATGAATCAAATGATTGTGTTACATTTTGTATGAAAATTTTCCAATGCTGTAAATTCCAGCATCACAAAAGCAATATAACAGAAATGCACCATAAACAAGCAAAGAAACAGAAAAGTTAAATGCAACTCTATAACAATGAACAAACCTCAATGCAAACTAGCCTTTTGCAAGTATCAACAAATCAAGTTGGCCCACTAATATGACAAAAGAAAAACTAAAAAATAGTAATTATCCACGATCTTCTAATAACTAAGATATTGGTAAATATAGCTGAGCTTTTGTTTTATGAATACATGAAATTACACGTCAATATCCGTCAAAGAAACATAGATTAATATGTCCTTCAGCAATATCACATTAAACAGATTTTTTCTATAGGTAATATCATATTAAACAGAAATATCCACATCATGGATTAACACCTTGGATACCTATAAAACCTATGTATAGTTTGTCTAGTCGATATGTGAATATCTTTATATTAAAGAGTGGATATCCTCCCTCCACTCTAGGACTTTCCAATACAATAAATGAATAAAAAAAAAACACTTCTACGATCAAAATCTAGTCTTCACTGATATTTTCCAAGTCCCCATATCTTACATATTCAATTTCATGGGCAACATTTGACAAAGTTTATACTTAAAAAACAGTTGACAGAGTTTATGCACAAAAGTAGAAAGAGCAGAAAAGTGAAAAACCAAGGAAGAGACAGAAATTGCAAAATTTATAGAAACTTTTCAGCCATTAACCTGAATACGGTTTCTGTGAGCAAATTGTGATACAGCGTGACAATGCAACAAGCCTTGAAGCTCAGTTTGCCTTTCCCTCTCAGCCTTCTTTATCATATCAAGCAAAGCTTGTCTGCCACATAATCTCCGAATGCCCCTCCTGCTATGCTCATTCCGGCCTTCATTCTGGTTGACAACCAATCCATCACGAATTTGCTCAATCTGAGTACTGATATCAGCAGCTTGCTCTTCTCTACAGTCACTAAAAGCACCTCTCTGCCGGCTATTCATTTGTACCCACTCCCTTATGATTCTCACTCTCTCCTGCTCCGTTTCACCCAGCCACTCTGCCCTTGGGCTGTTGTTAATATGAGAAACATTTGACGGATGTTCCCTCACACCACTGTTCATCCATTCCCTAAAAATCTGTCTCACCCTCTCCCTTTCAACTTCCCCAATATCTGAAGAATGTTCACAGTTAAAATTGCTTGAATCAATATTTTCATTTGGTGAGCCAATTTGTATTTGAGACCATGCTCCATACTCGCTCTCAGTCAGACTTGTGACCTCCCAACCACCCCCATGTTCATTACTATCAGTATCCGAACCTTGACCCTTTGAGTGGTCAGCAATCAACCTAACACTCCTTCGTGGGACAACTCTTTCTTGCGGGAAACGACTCGCCACATGCTCATCCTCAAGCTCCCGCCACATCTGCAATAACGAGGATGCCTGGGTACTGACTCTCCCTTCATCAACTTGCTGCCCTGATGCTTGAGAATGAGATACCCTAAGGAAAGAAGAGTCGAGCACAGTAACGTTGTGTATGCCAGCAATAGCCATTCTTCTAATCTGACACTACAATCAGTCAACCTGTTAGCTTGAAATGCATAAAAAATGCATATATTCCAAGGAAGTAAAATTGGATCGTTTCCATTAAAATCTGATCATCGCATCTGCATCAGTGTCAAGGCCATCATTTTCATCACAATCGGAATTGCACCCAGCATGAATCCCAGGGGCAACTGAGTCCTATGTTTTTCTCTGCATCAATTAAAAACCAGTCACCTCCACTATACTCAATCCTAATCTAGCCTTGAAATCAAAATCATCAAACAAACTTATAATATATTTTTTTCCAATTTCAATACCTTAAAACAAAGATTTAGCAGGCAGTTAACTGAATTCCAATAGTCAAAAACCACTGCAACTAACCATTCAATTTCTCAATACTCTGTTTGGCTTCCAAGAAAATCAAATATGATAAAATCCTGCATATCAGATTTCCAGAATTTAGAATCCCTGATAGATCAACCACCGCCGAATTGAGCCTGAAAAAGCTATTTTTCCCACTCCAATGACTCCAGGGTAAATAAATCTCTGTTTTTAAGAATGCCAAAAGGTTCATTTACTTTCTCATACTCTATTTGGTTGCCGAGAAAATCAAATAAAATAAAAACCTGCATATACAATTTGGAATTCCAGATAGACCAAACTCCACGAAATTGGGACCGAAAAAACTATTTGACCCACTCAAATGACTCCACCGCGATATTACTACTTTCAGAATCACAAAAGAAAGATTCAAACTCATATTTTCCATTGCTCTCTCCACCTTTCCCGGAAACCAAGCAGAGGGAAGACGAAAACCGACTAACATTATAAATTCTGCAGAATAGATCATTCGAATGACTCAAAAGAAACCCGAGACATATCGCATTGAGAGAGAGAGAGACCAAAACACGGCATTTGAAGTACACAAGACTCGTTTCTGAAAAATTAAAGCGCAAGATAGAGTATGAAAGATAAAAGAGACGTACCAGAGAAGTTCAATCCAGATATGATTTTGAAGTAAAGGAAAAGGAACCCCAGCTGTGAAGAAAGTTACGGAGAGAGAATAAGGAAAAGTTACACGCAGAGAGAGAGAGAGAGAGGGAGGGGGGGAAAGAGGAAGAGGAGGGAGGGAAGAGGAAGAGCAAGCTGCGACTTATTTCTGTATAAATATAATATATATAGATTGCCGTAACGCCAACGTCTACAAACTTTGGGACGGACGAGGTACCGACACGTGGCGGATTTCACTTTCTCGGAAATTTCATCGCGAATTGAGAAAGCTTTCTAAACAGTAACATTGTATTAGATAAAATGAGATAGATCAAATTTTTTATTAAAATTAAATAAAATATTATTTTTTAATATTATTTTTATTTTAAAATTTAAAAAAAATAAATTATTTATTATATTTTATATAAAAATTTAAAAAAATTATAATGATGAAATGGTTTTATGTTTCAAAACCAAGTCTAAATATTAGAAAATGATATAATCACAGCTACATTAGACTTTGTTTACAACTTCATAAAAAAAAAAGACTTTGTTTACAAACTGACTATAAAAAAAAAATTATAATTTTATTTATTTTCAAACAACTTGTAAATTTATTTTTATGAAATTTTTTTGTGATTGTAGCACTATTCCTAAAAAAATAGATACATCTAGAATCTTTTTTTTTTTTTTTCCAAACGTAGTATGAGGAGCTTGCATATATTAGGCCCTGTTTGAATACAGAAACACTCTTAACATATCTCATTTTATCTCATCTCATTTCATCATCACAACTTTCTTAAATTTCTATATAAAATATAATAAACAATTCAACTTTTTTAAATTTTAAAATAATAATAATAATAATAAATAATATTCTAACAATATTTTACTCAACTGATATAAAATTATCTTATCTAATCTCATCATTCAAGCAAGCTCTAAAACTATGTCTAGCATCAGTCATAGGCTCATATATATCACTTGTTTTTATTTTTATTGATTTGTTTTAAGTGTAGTTATATTTTTTGTTTGTTTATGGCAGAAATCACCGAAAAGGTCATTTGACTTTTCTTTTTTTCTTTTTTTCTTTTTTTCATACATGTTTTAGTCCTCTTAAACATTTTTAAAATAATCATTAAGTAAAAAAAAAAAAAAAAAGATGTCAAGACCGGAATGCTTTGTTGGGATACAAAGCATTTTCCTTGGAAATAAAGATAGGATAATGGTTAATATATATATTTTTATATATATATTTTTTGTATATGAGGATGTTGCTTATAACTTGTCAATTATTTTTCCTGTATCTTTCAATGAAGCCCATTATTTATGTTTTTACCTATACGTACAATGTAATGTAAATTTTAAAATATCTCAAACTCTCTGAAAAATGATTTTTAAAAACCCTATAAATTGATATGGGTAATGGTATATACCCATTAAAACATAATTTCATAATTTGACCCCATGGAACATATATGAAATAAAAATCAAATTTATTTATATTTTCTACAAAACAATGTTCCTTCAACCTGCAAAGAAAAAGAAAAAAAATTATAGAAATTGTTGGTGTAAAAATAATACGGTGGCACGTTATTATGAAAAAAGCATAATCCATTGAGTTGTAAATAGTTGAGTGGGGTTTAGGTTGCAATCGGAACAAAAAGTGCAAAGATGGCAAACTCGCAAGATCCAATGAGATTGACCTAGCTGAATTAAATCGGTCATCACTTTGATTTCCATATAGGATTAACTTGATACTGTCAGTGGGAAGCTAAGCCAATTATCTACAAATTCATATTTCACAAGGATCTTCGAATTCTAATGTTTACAGGGTCAAAAGAGTTCAAAAATATCACGATTGAAAAATTGGAGAAATAGTTCGCTCAACACTTTACTTGAGCGAAAATTTCAAGATTGCCTTTTTCATTAGGGTATGGACTCTCTAAGTGGTCTACTCAAGCCGTAAGTCTATATAAAATAATATGTATGATCGTGGAGAGAGGCTAGAATTGCAATATTCATTGTATTCTTGCGAGAAAGCCCTAAGATGATTCACTGTCGAGTCCATTGGTGTGGAAGTGTTCATTGACAGGAAGGATTTTCGATACTGCCGTTGATATAGAAATCGAGTTTGTGCTCGTGGTGAAACTATAGAAAAATCGATAGTCCAAAACTGTCAGGGTGAAGAGATTGAGTGAGGTACTCATGGTGTTAAAAGTCAGATTTAGTTACTTCAAGGATCTTGTTAGTATTCTTAAATTGATTGTGACGAACTTAATTTATATAGGGAATTTTAGATAGTGACTTACACACGGAGTGGTTTTAGATTTTGAAAATATTTTTCAAATGAGTTTCTACTTCGTTACCAAAATTGATGTGTTGAGTATTTACTATCTAATTGATTGATTGATTATAAATTTAAATAGTCCAACAAATTTAAAAAACACATTCACCCTAAGTGTATTTAGGATATCAACCATTGATTTTTCAGAAAATCATTAGCAGCAAGGTCTAGATATAGTGGTAATTGGTGAATTAGGTTGGGGATTCAATTTCAGATGTGAAAAGGTTGCTGGAAAGAGTAGATCAAAGAATTACACCAAAAGTGGGTTTTGGGATGTGGGAAGAGAAGGGTAGGTGAAAAGGGTTGCTTTAGGATCAGGTAACTCCATCATTCATTATTATATATGTGGTATTTCTATGCACACAGCACAGTGATTATAATTAGGTTGCAGGTGACTTTTGGCATGCACTTTATTTGCTGTTGTAAAAAAGTTACTTTGGACACATCCATTAATTTGCGAAGTAACTTCTACGATAAACAATTTAAGATTAAAGGCATATTTGGATAATTATAAGGTAGATAAAAAAAATTATAAATAATAGTGAAACAGTTTAAGTTAAGATATTTAATTAAATTTTTAAAAAATAAAAAGAAAAAGTTGAATAAAAATATTATAAAGTTAAAATTTTGTTTAATATATAAATTTTTTAATATTATTTTCTTTTTTTGAAATTAAAAAAAAATTATATTATTTTTGTCTTGTTTGGAATTGTTTGAAAAATTTATAATGATTAGATAAAAAAAATTGTAAATATGAAATTGAAAAGTGTTTTATATTTGACTGATGACGTTTGAGAAGGAAATGTTGAAAAATTTTGAAATAAGATGAGAATTTTGTCATCTAACTTCTAAACAAACCCATAAGTAATTAAGACATCCATTCATTCCTTCAATTATACTGAGAGTTGCGAATTTTTTTAATCTTTATTTATATAAAATAGGTTATGATTTAAAAGAACTCTTAAATAGACTGATGGGCATGATGAATGGGAGTAGGTTAAGGACACAACGTCCATACCATTAAAGATCATAAAAAAAGCAATGATTTCTAGGCTTAAATATTACTACTAAAATAATGATAATTATGAATATAGAAATCCAATTAGGATCTTCTTATCATGTTTCAATCATCATGGGGGCAAAGATTCAACCTTAATTGATGATGATAATCTTGATTAATGTGAAAAAGGTTTATTCTGTACTGTTAATTCAAAAATTAAAAGGAACCCAACTAATGAAATTCATGTACGTTCAATGGTCCATGAAGTTGTTAATTATTAACATATATAAAAGTTGTGCGACTTTTAACTATCTAGCTAGGAATTAGCTAGAGATGATCATGGTTGTAACTACTGATCAACTCATCTTTTTACTGGTGCAATTAGATCTAATTAAGCTGCTCAAATAGATGGATTTGTCCATAATTAATCAGTGATTGGAGTTACCAACTTTACTATATATAAATATATATATTTATATATATAAATAAGTGATTGGAGTTATTACTATATATATAAATAAGTGATTGGCGTTGGTAACCCCAATCATATATAAAATATGATTCCCTTCTCCAGCATTGCAGATATATATCCATTGAGGAAAGCTTCAAATCGAATTTGGTGTAAAGTACTTATAATTTACACCATTCAATAGAAAATGGACACGTAAGAGATTCAAATAATTTACTGTGAGTATGAGTTGAGAACCCATTTCTCCTTGTTTATGTCTCTCATCCTCCTGAAGGCTTTAAATATCGCTCTCTCTCTCTCTCTAACCTCGTGAACTCGATAGATCCACTCTCTCTGTCTCTCTCTCTCTCTCTCTCTCTCTCATCTTGTGAACTCGGGTCCACATCAAAAAGAAAATACTTTGCTTCGGCCTGAGGTGAGCGAGAGCGACACTACCAGAGAGGGAAGGCTGAGAATCAGATGCTTCGAAGGAGAGAGAGAGATGGATGAAAAGTGAAAACACTGAAGAGGGAAAAAATGCATCGGTCCTACAAAAAGTTTTACAAATTTACGACAATCAATTATATTCCACTTTTAAAAGAACTCTTATTTGTCACCTTGTAATTGGATGGTGTAAAAGGTGTAATTACACCAAGTCCGGCTGCCAGCCACTCCCATATCCATTCTTCCATTGTAATTCTTCTTCTTCTTCTTCTTCTTCTTCCTCTCCTCTTTTAACTTCAATGCCTTTTTAATTTCCCCCTATTATTCTTCCATGTGCAGTTCATGAAGAAACAGTTTTTTTTTTTGGCAAGATGCATGCTGTGTTCTCAACCACATTATAACTACTCTAGCTACTTCAATAGCATGTTCTATGTATATATGCAGAAACCGGCAATTAATGCAGAACATCCTCAGCTACCTGGTGAAAGACAAGAAATGCATGCGTTGACTCCATCGATCTTCTCATGCATGCATGTATGCCACCAATATATATTGTCGGTACGTACCGGGTACTGAGACTCGTGCATCTTCATGAGTCATGATGACTTCATGCATGTGGTATTTCTTAGTATTTTTATTATTATTATTATAAGTTAAAATGTCACGTATAACTCCGACCAAAGTTCTATGGATCTAATCGACTAGAAAGGTAAAGAGACGTAGTACTACGACAAGGTGCCAACACGGATCCGCCATAGTTGAGGCTGTTGCCATGTGATTCTAGATCGACCACCATTAATGGAACGTGACATGATCAATTATATATATAATATATATATAGCTAGAGTACTAGTCCTTCCAGGTAAATAAATAGCAGATATTTTCGTGGTGGGGACAAGCTGCATGCACTGCCCGCATTAAAACTGGCTGATGATCATCTTAATTACTTTGTTGTTATTGGGGCCCTCAAACTTATATGATCATTTTTTTTTTTTGGGTACAGCTTCATGACCTTATTGCTTTAGCTTCTGCAGCTTGTTGTTTTCTTAAAGACACTTCGACGTAAAATGCACAGTAGTACATGCATCTGTCCAATTAATTATATATCAATGATCATGAGATATATTCAATATCCTATGATCCTGAATATCCTAGAGTAACGTTAAATATTAAAGGTCCCAGCTGTATGATCTGGTATAGCCCCATACTGACCTTATCTCGTTACATTTTCATCTGATCGTGAGTTTATTCATGTATCAATATATAGTACTCGCAGAAGCTAATTAATTAAAGCATGATCTCTATATATATCTAGATCATCGATCATGAGATAAATCATGCATTAAATCAACTCGTTAAGAATCAATGACCTTAATTTTGATACTTCTAGCTTGATCACCACTACATGAATCATATATATATATATATATATATATTATATATAATAAAGTGGAATGAAAAAGATCACAAATTTTAGATCACATGAAATTATTCCAAAAGCTTAAACTAATTAATGGAAAATGAAAGTTTCATCATTTAAGATCATAGATTACTAGTTCTAACATTGCATGTATATATTTATTCACTAACTAGGAATAGAATTAAGATAGTTTAATTATGTTAGCTGGTTACGACTCTTTCAAGTGCTAGAAATATATATATATATACATACTAGCTCTAGCCCCCTCTGCCTGTCTCATTAATATTAAAGGTGTGATCCTGTAACACATGCATTAACGACCTCTGATCAGCTTCCTCTGCGATGTCAGGGTTCATGAAGATCAGTAGGGATGACTAGTTTTGGCATTAAATAAGGTCACACATGTATGACATGTGTATATATGCAAGCTGTGATCATAGTACCAAATTTTCAATATCTTTTCTGGTTTTCCCATGGTACTGATCTGCAACACATGCATGCCAGCAAGGGCTCAATTAGTAATCAGTATAACTTGATCTAGACCTGTGGAGACTGTCTTTAAACTTCTGGCTATTAGAGTACGACGTTGGAACATCTATTATCTAAGAGCACTAGTTATGGGCTCAATAAACTTTAGCTAAAATTTGATTAAAATATTCACTTTTACAAATTTAGCTAACCATTTTTCAATAACAACAAATAACAAGCTTAACAAATTTTTTACTATTCTAATAAAATATTGATTTTGAACTTTTTATTTATTTTAATTATAATTGTAATTTAAATATTTATTCGTTATTAAAAAATTATCCATTAATTTTTTAACGTTCATATTATTTTAATGGCGAATATATTTCTCCAATAGCTATATTTCTCCATTATAAAACATAACATTTCTTTAACAATTTCATTCACTTCAACTTAAGTGAATATTTTAGTCTAAAAACATTATTTGGCTAGCTTGCTTAACAAATTTGGCTAGTGATTTAACTTGAAATTAAAATCACTATTAATTTGTTGAGCTAATTATAGCACATTATCTCGCGCTTGAGCTATTCTTTGACTATAATTTCGTTTTATTGAGCCCATAACTGGTGCTAGCGCTCTAAGCCCACTTTAATTGGGAGCTGTCTGTCCAGACACACGTACGTACGATATTATAATAAGTTTTATCAAAATGCTTTATGGGTAGATCGTGTAATGTCAGTAAAACACCTTGCTATAAGTAGTACTGTTGTTCATTTGCCAAATGATCGAAGTTTATTACGATCAACAGTGCAACACAGGAAATATCTAGCATGCTGATATTGAAGGGCCACCAATAATCCATGCATGTGACAGGAAAAAGCATGCAAATATATATATATATATATATAGATGTAGGGAAAATCCATTTGTATGATTGATGTACCTTCCCACGCTGTACTCTCAAGTTGACGTCTTAACTCCTTGCCATTTTTGTCGATGCATGAGATATATCTGCTTTGGCTCTCTCTTCTCCTCTTCATTTTTTTTCGCTAAAAAGCACCATTTTCTTCCCCACGTACAGACCCCATATATAGAATTAATGCTCGATCCCTTTCATGCACTCGACCATGATTCGTGACACTAGGGTTTTGTTGGTCGTGAGGAAACCAAGGAGGTTTCCCAACTTTCACAAGGCAGACAATGACCAACCAGTGCCGTTGTTGTTATTACAAGGATGACAATGACCAACGATATTCTATCGATCTCCTTCATTCTACTACGATTTTTTTGCTCCTTCGTTGGCCTTCTAGATTTGATCTAGTTGCTGTACTACAGCTACTTCAATATATATATATATATATATAAATAGTTATTAGATTTTGGAAGGCATAAACCTTTGACGTCCTTTTGACTTTGCAAATGGTATCAGATAAGTCCAAAACTGTTCTTTTTCTGTATTATGGCGTATGTTGGGATTCATCATCAGTACATATATAAATAAATTATTACGTACGTCGACGTTTGGATTCTTATAATGCAAGAAAAGAAATACTGATCATGATCGATAAAAATTTGATGATGAAAATACGTACATGATAACTACTATAAGAAAATTACTTATTTATGATTAGTTATTTTCTGAGAAAATGATAATTATTTCTTTTTAAAATGAGTTTATTTTCATCGTAAATAGTCATTCTCGTCATAAATAATCTAATCAGAGAAATAAAAAATAATAAAAAGGAGGGAAAAAGAAAAATAATAACTAGAAAAGGATGATCAGACATCGGGAGATCGTCAGAAATTAAAGGGTTTGCCGCGAAGACAACTAATTTTGATGGTGAAACTGGCCCAAAACGCACCATGATCAAGAGATACTACTGGGGCATGATGATGATCAGCTGCAAGCTAGCAAACGAGTGTCACATGTCGTTGGAAACGGAAAAACAGCATATATATAAGAATTAATATTCAAGCAGATCGTCATGAAGACTAGGCGATTTTTATGGTAGCTAGATTGTGTGAGCATTACAACATATATTATATATGCTTTTTGCGGCGAGAAAAATCATATCGCAGCGACAATCCATTTGCGGTGAAAAGATACATGAAAATAACCCCTCAATTGTGGCGATTTCTTTTTGCCAAAGGCCCACATAAGCCATTCATTCTATTGAGAGATTTCGTCGCAAATACTTATATGCGGCAAGTTTTAATAATAATTTGAGACCAAAATAATATTTCCAGGGAGCTTTGCTAGCCGAAAATTATATTCTTTTACAAAATAATAAAATAGCAATAAAACAAATTCATGAAAAAGAGAGCAAAAAATGATCATGAGAAAATACAAAATCATTCCAATATTGTTCACACATGACTTGCGGGATCGATAAAAAATGTTAAGCAAAAATAGTATAAAAAGTAGAAGGATAATTAACAATATCTTCATGCACCCTCCTTTCTTGATCAATCCAAGTTTCTACAAGCTTACCATTTACCAACCTTACCAAACCACAAGTTGAATGTGCCCAAATTAAACTGGCTTTCAGAAATTCCAATATCAAAGCAAAGATAAAATAGGGTCTGTATTATTTCAAGAGAAATGTTGTTTTAAGGAATCATAAAACCATGTAAAGCAATTAATGTAACTGAATTCGAAAGTTGATGAAGATAGAAAGCCGATGAATGCAAACCTCAGTAGAGATTCATGACCACCCAAAGGAAAATTTTGCACTCTCGGAGAGTTGTACCATTGGTTAAAAAAACATGTTACAAGCTTATTTATGCAGCTGAATAATTCTATTTGAAGGTCTTTACACCACACATCATCCACGTGATATAATTTGGTTTGAAATTTTAAAATGTAAATTTTACAAATCAAATTATACCATATAGATGGTGTGTGGTGTAAAGTTCTTCAAATAGTAATACTACTCCTATGCAGTTATATAGAGAAAAAGATTTTCGAACAATATGCATTGAAAAGAATAACCTATCCAACATCAAGAAATTATAAGCATGGCTATATCAAGAAAAGCACGACCAATCATACGCATACCTTCCATTCTAGAAAATCACTCCAAAGCCTTCCCTCTCCTTCTTTATATCTGAAATTACCAGACCGTACCCATCGCTTTCACTGGGCGGAGGGGGTTCAGAGCTTAGGCTCCCCACCTCCTCCCCTAACCAGCCCCAATGGCTTTTTCAACTTTCTATTTTTATGTTTACTGTTTTTCCCTAAGTTTTTCTTTGGTTTTTCCTCCTTAGCGTCAGTCCTCACCGATCTACTGATTTTTGGCAACCTCCGACCAACATGCGATGCCGGTTTAGCCTCTATGGTCACCGATCTACATGTTCGCGGTAGAAAAACGCCATTCTGCTCAAAGCGTTTGGCGCACGCGCGGCCCCTACCGTACGGGTTTTTCAGCCGCAACCACGTAATGGCATGGCTTTGGCAGCCACGCGCGGCTCCTCAGGCTTCAGATCTGCTCGTTCGTCCACCTCCTCAGGTGGTGCGTGGTCTGCACGCGCTGCCATTGCCTGTGTTAGTCTGTTGCCGGCGACTCGTCTTAGACTCCAACTGCTACCTTATGTTACCGTTTTCCCTAACCAGTGATCTTGTAAGAGGGATCGTAAACTACTCCAAAAATCATCTTCAGATAATACGTGACAGTGCATCCTCGACCTTTTCCGCTTTCAGCGATGGTTCCATCGTTCGCTTTGCAAACATATTTTCGTCTTTCTATAAGACGGCGTCCTCTCGTAGGACATGAATAGGGGCTAAGAAATTGGCCTCAAATAAACTCGTTCACCATTTTATACTGTTTTTTATTACTTTTTTAGACGATTGTTGGGGAATCTCATCCCCTTCTCATGTATCATTTTTTTAATTTAATAAAATATTTTTTATTACTTTTTTAGACGATTGTTGGGGAATCTCATCCCCTTCTCATGTATCATTCTTTTAAATGAAATGATCTTGCTTAAAAAAAAAAAAAAAAAAACATGACCATACACAAGCCTAGCAAGCTATTCACATGTGCACACATACCAAAGAATAAGACCATTAACGTAAACAATTAATAGTACCATATATATATCTACTATATATATACACGTAAATTATCAGTGAACAATATTTTTGTCTAATATTTTTTTTTCCGATTTTATCCCTACTTTTATATTTGTTTTCCTTTCTGCCCTTGATTTATGTTATCTTCTGTTAGTAATTTTATAATTTTACCCTTCTTTTGCCGACTACCTTTTTTTATCTTTATCCAATAATTTTTTTTCCTATTTTGCCCCTGATTTTATCATGAATATGCCTTATGTTTTGTGTTCTTTTTGGCTTTTGCCCGACTTCTAGTTGATATTTTATCACCAATAAATCTACACATTTTAGCTTTTGTTTTTGCAAACCAAGGTTTCATTTTGTAGAAATTCCTTTCGGATTTAGGACATCCACATTGGCTTGGCCAAATAGAATAATTAGCTAAAATTTAGATGATTGATGTAAAAAACACTCCACATTAGATTGGCCAAGTATAAAATAAAATGGACTTTTGCTACAGTGATTGGCCAAAGATGGAGAATCACTATTGATTCACCAAACATTAAAATATTAATTTCTCACTTCAAGAAAA
>QEOT01003577.1:0-44548 GCA_003123785.1 Pterocarya stenoptera | reverse complement strand
GGGGGGGGGGGGGGGGGGGGGGGGGGGGGGGGGGGGGGCGGGCTAGGCTTTAGATGTGAGAATTTGGGCTTCAGTTTTGTTTTTTTTGGACTTTAGATGTGAGAAATAGATAGTGTTAAAAATAATTTTGGACCTAACAATTGCCCTATAGTCTGATAATTTTTTTTTTCTAAATTAATATACCAATTTTCCATAAGATTGTCATAAGAAAATAAAATCTTTAAAAAATAAATTTTATTTATTTTCGGTATTTTTTTCCTTTAATTTGTACTTTAATAACTAATCCAAAATTAATAACAATATTTGAGGAGTTTTAAAATTTGTAATGTATTACAATTTCTTTAACTTGTTTTTTGTAGTTGTAAATGATGAAAGTTTATAGTATAATTATATGATTAAATTATTTAACACTTATTTAATATTAATTGTTGAATATTAAATTTTGTATTATTAACAAATCTCATATTCATAACACTATTAATATTGCAAAAATATGAGCATCTCATAGTCACGATATATCATTTTATCTCGTAATTTTAAATGATCATTCTTTACATGATAAATATAACATAGTAATTGTTAAAATTATGCAATTATGCAATTACTAATTTCTCATTAATTTTAGCTGACGAGTCTATCTAGAAGTAGAGAAAGATACTGGATGTATAGCGGTTGTTATATTCGGACTGACATCAAAAGAAATATTGAATTGTACAACTGTTAATCTCTTCAAACAAACAGGCGAGGTAGAATGTTTAATGCATTATGTCTTTATATTTTTTTATTATTACAGGAGCACTACCATATTTAGCAAATATTGCAACTACAGTTTTAGAAAATGAATGGATTATGTACTTGCCCGCAAAAATGAATCAACATGGACGACAGCGCTAAAATAAACTCAACGTACTCTCTGCCCATCCTATAAATCAAACTACGTCATAAACAATCAAAATATCTTCTTCTTAAACTTGTCACTGTTGTAATTATATACTTAAATAATTAAGACACTAAATTGTATGTAAAGTCTATACTTCTTTCTTCACTTTATATGTTTTGTTCAATTTTTGTTTAAATTTCTTTTTGCACCTTCTCATTTACTATTTTGTACTTTTCTTAATTTTTTTCTTTATATTTATCAACTGGCCAGGGCTAGTGCCATTTGGTCCAAAGGCCATTGGCAAAAATTATTTAATTTGGAATTTAATCATCTATGCATACATCGTTCTACGTACAACTATGAGATTGATGAGAATGAAAATCAAAATAAAAACATATTTATGTATTCCAATAAGCACCACACATGCAACAAGTGATGGTTTTTAAGGTGCAACAAAAGAATGAGAAACGTCACTACAAGAATTAAAACTGTTTATCTCTAATCAACTATTTCTTGTGAAAATGATTATTTCCTGACAAAATGATAAATTTGTTTTTATCGCAAATAATCCATCACAAATACTTGTTTTTCTTGCTTAAAGGGCCAAGATGTTAAAAAAAACAATACATTGTTCAATGTTGAGTAAAAAGCCTGAGAGCTTTTTAAAGTCATTTTTTTCTTTCCTACAAGCATTTCAGGCAGTAAACCATAATAAAAAAAGGCTTTTATATATGGTAGTGCTTTTCACCTGGTATGGAACAAAAAAAGAACTTCAAGCTTTAGGGTAGGGTTATCATTATGTTTTTTATATAATGATCAATACATACTCGCTACATATATATAATTAATATATATATATATATCTGAATATCTATTGTATTATAATAAGTGACTATCTAACTATGAATAGTAATTTTTTTTTAGTTAATTTTTCTTGTTTTTCCGTTAAGTTCTGTTTTACCAAAAGGCTCTTAATAGTCCCGCGATGCACATGAATTGACGTCTCTTTTTTCCATGTCTTTTTTATTCTAACAGTGTACTCATACAATATGGATGCAGACCAATGCTCATACTTTACTGAAGTTTAAATTTTTTTTAATCTTTATATTTTATCTTTCTTTAACCTTATATTTTATTTTCCCAAACAAATAAGATTCTAACTTTTTCACTTTTCTTTTATTTAAATTATTATATTAGGTGCACCACGGGCCTAACGCATCCTGCTCCGTTCTCTAGTGTGTGTATATATACACACACACACATGAGAACTTGAACAGAGAAATTAAGAGCGAGAGCAATTAACACAAAATATTCATCCAATGATCATTTTGGTGCTCATATATATACATGGGAAATTACAAGCGACATGTTTATTCAAAACGTACAAACAAACAAAAACACATGGTTTTTTGTGAAGGCCATGGTTTATTTCTTATCCTTCAGGAATAATATATTACAAATATCCTGCAAGCTGGCCGGTTAAATATTATACATTCAACGTGTTTTAGGGCATGCTCTGAGCATTAATTATTCTAGTCCATATATTTGAACTTACATTGAATTAGCAGCAAACGGGTTGAAGTGAACAATAGGAAGGCATACAAGTGATTGAGCCTTGTTTACACCAAAGCCAGAATTCTCAACCTCCATATCCACCTTAGGCGGCGGCTGATCATGATCTCCTCCACCTCCAACCTTCCAATCAAAGCATTGAACTATGGCCGCAATTGTTTGATTTATTGTGGTGTATGCTAAAGTTGAGCCAGGGCAACCTCTCCTTCCAGCCCCAAATGGAACAAAATCAATCAAACTTTGATGGCCTGTGAGTTCATTTTCATGATTTTGGTGCTTATGTAGTACCTTAGAATTATTAGAAACCAAGAACCTCTCTGGTCGAAACTCATTTGGATTGTCCCAAACTTCTGGGTCTCGCATTATGCTGTACAGACTGATTGCCAACATAGTATTTTGGGATATGTCGTAGCCTTTTATCTTACAATCTTCACGGCACTCTCTTGCTGTCACAGCAATTGGTGGGTACATTCTTAGTGTTTCTTTGACAACTGCTTGCAAGTAAGGGAGATTTGGGACATCCATTTCCTCAACCAGTCTAGTACCAGTGCCAACGACAGAAACTATTTCATCTCTAAGCTTCTTGAACATCTGAGGACGGTTGATGAGCTCCGACAACGTCCATTGCAGGATATCCGCCGAGGTACTTGTGCCAGCAATGAAAAGATCCTAAACAAGAAAAGTATTGATCAATAAATATTATATATCAATTGAAGCTGATCCATTAATTTAATTGTCTGTATATAAATATATATATATATATAATATGAACATTAATAATAACGAATGGGACATCAAAAATATGTATGCAAATCTACGTACAATATCAATTTGAAAGAACTACTTACAAGCAAGAAAGCCTTGATATGGGTTCTGGTCATCTTGAATTCAGCTTTCTCATCTTTATATACCTTTATTAGTATATCCATCAAATCCTCAGTGTCTCGCTTCCCGCTTTCCTCGTGCTCCTTCCATAACCTTTCCAGAATCGCATCGTACCTCATGGTAACATCTACAGCCTTCTTCCCATACATCCAAAAACTCAACCTCTTGAAAGGCCCCAAGAAATCCCCTAAATAAAGCTTGGACCCTAACTGCAAAGACTCCTTCACCAACGACCTAATCTGCTCAGCTTCACTACTATCACCTGAAACCTTCACGCTCATCGCCATCTTGCACGTGGAATTGTTTGTAAATCTCAAGAGCTCAGTTCCCAGATCAACCAGCTCTCTTCGCTGAGCACTGTCGAACAGTCTGCACAAAAATTGTACAAGTTCTTCGCGTCGAATAGAGCGTGAATGTTCAATCTGCGTAGTACCAAGCAATTGTGTCATGGAAAGCTTCTTCATGAACCTCCAGTACTTGCCATAGGGAGCACTGAAGAATCCGGCACCCGCATAAGGTGCTTCATCTGCGAAAGCAACAGCGGGGCGGTTTGAAAAAGCAAGGTCATTGGCTTTAAACACTTCGGTGGCGACGGAGGCCGATGTAACTACTATCATGGTCCGATAAGGGCCAAGCCGGAGGCAGAAGAGGGGGCCATGTTTGAGGGAGAGTTTGTGCAAGGATTTGTACAGGGAAGAACCAAGGAGGTGTAGGTGGCCGATGAGTGGGAGGGCTGGTGGGCTTGGAGGGAGGTGGAGATCAGTGGCAGCTAATTTCTTGGTGGGTTTTCCGAAAAAGGATTGAAGTAGGAAGATAGAAAGGACCCATAGGAATAAGCAGAGAAAATAGTATTGGGTGTCAGTCAGGGTACTCAGGGAAGCCATGGCTTTGTAGCTAGCAGTCTCGATCTTTCTGCATAGTTACATGATGACATACGTGCCTCTTATATACACATGCATGTGTGCGTGCTTGATCGATTGATCTACAGTAAGTCAATCGTCGAATAATAAATAATGAAAAAATATATTCATTATTCTCACATTGTACATTATATATAATTTTTTATTTTTTTATTTTATTTTCTTATTAAATATATAGAATATAAATAATAAGTAGAAAAAATAAATTTCTTTAAGAAGAATAAAAAAAATATGGTGTATGATATATAAAGACGATGAATAGCAAAATTAATAAGTAATAACTTCCCGTTTGTGTAGACCTTTCATTTCATTAATTTAAGGAAAATGATATTTGGTCCCTTCAAATTTATCGTTCAAGAATTTTATTTTTTATTTATTTTTTTAATAATTAAAAAAATAATTTTTAGTGAAATTGTATTTTTTATTTTAATAATTAAAGATGTTAAAAAATGTTTTAAAAAATCAAAATAAAAATTATACTAATAATAATAAACATTCGGCGGCTAGCACTGCCCTTCATTTAAATAGGATACAATTAGTCAAATATTACGGCTAGGGTTAAAAAAAGTAGGATATTACAAGTCAAAGGGTGATGTTACATCTCGCTGGGGCTCTCGCTGGGTGTAGCACACATATTAAGATGTGTTTTTTAATTTTTTTTTATATAATTATTTTAATATTTTTAAATATTTAAAATATTATTAAAAAATACTTGTTTAATTAAAATATTTAAAAAAATTATTAAAAAATATTTTCTTAATCATTAAGTAAAATAAAAAATATTTTTTTATAATTTTTTATTTTACTTCATGGTTAAGAAAGTACTTTTTAATAATATTGTAAATTTTTTTTATCTTTTTTAAATATTTAAAATTATTAAAAAAATTATATAAAAAAACTTTAAAAAATACATAAAAATATATGTATTAGACCTAAACGGGACTCGGAGTGGGATGCGGAACGGGGAATCTATTATTTCCCAAGAATTAAAGCCCCCCAAAAATAATCCAAGTAGATTTAAAAAAAAAAAACAAAAAAGAAAAGAAAGCCCCAGTATTTAGAAAAAAAAATTGATTAATACAATGACAAAACATTAAAAAACATCAAATAAATCTTATATCATTATTATAAATTTTAAAAGTATCTCCACATAATAATTATTCACATACTCTCGTTTTAAGAATACACTCATCTTTTGTCATTATTATTTTAATATATAATATAAAAATTATAAATAACAAAATCTAATTTTCTAGTATTCATAAAATTGAAATTTTGTGTAACCCTTTAAAGAGGTAATGACCCTTTTAATTTCTCAAATGCATTGGTTATATATAGAACTTTATTGACAATAATGGTTATAATTACTTCTAAAAGTTTAAAGTGCATTTTGTAAAACTAAATTTGATAAAATCTTTTCTAAACTAATATTTTTTTAACAAATTATATTAAGTTTGTTATTAATTGAAAGGGTGCTATTAAATCTTAATTAGTAATTTTAGTTTGCAAAACTATAGGAATATTTTTTAAATAAAAATATAATGTAGAAAATGAAATTAAAATCAATTTACTAAATTTTCATTTTTCAAATAAAAAAAAAAGTCTCACTTAAAATCTTCATTTTAAACCCTACATGAACCTATTGGCCCGTCTTTGGTTAAATGTTTACAACTAGACTACAAAAATTTAAGCTATGTTACTACACAGGAGGAAATAACGGCATCATCATGTTCAAAGAGTAATGTTATATACAGTCGTGGAGTGCACAAACGCCGCATAATCGTTATGAAAAAAAGTGGGGTCTATTATTAAAATATTAATTTTTTTCATGTAAGTCTCGTATTCACTCACATTTTTCAAAAAGATTACACGGTGCATTAATGTGACTTGCGGCTTTCATTCATACTACCTTGACTGAAACAGATACGTAACACTACCCTAAAAAACATCTCAAGAGAAAAATAAACATGATGAAATAACTTGATGTATAGAGTACCCCGAAAGATGTATTTACATGCATAAAACCTATGACACACGAAATATATGACACAAAAGATATAGTTGAAAACTGTAACTACATATGACACGAGAAAAATATGGAGATGAGCAAATCCATTTGAAAGGCAACAAAACAACCATATTTAAGATAAATATGGACCAGAGCCTCCACTTGCCTTACTTTTCCCTCCTTCCAAAGGCTCTGCATTATATAATGGAGTAGCTCTTCTCTAAAATGTTACATTTTTAACCAATTAAAAGACTTGTACTTTTCCCTGTATGGTAGGGAAGATGTATTATAGGGAAGAAATTCCCTGTAAGGTAAGGAAGCAAATCTATTTCACTATTATTCACAAATTTTAACTACTATTTACAGATTTTTCATTTAATCTCATCAACATTCAAACGAAGCCTTAGTAAACATGCGTTAATTTTAAAGAAGCCCAAAAGGCCCAAAGTCTCACACTCTCACCATTGGATTTGATGTTAATTTTAATTTTTCTGGTTTTTGTAATGATTTTTCTTATGTTTGGAGTTCAGGAAAGTCAATGATGTTGTTAAGAAACTTGTTGATGGGGTTTTGAAAGGAAAACCAACAAGAACACAGATGAACCGACTATAACTGATCGAAACTACACCAACCAATTTTGTCCCCCTTAATCGGCTAATTTCTGTCGGTACCACCTTCTGAAAAACATGTTGGTTCAGTTTCAATTTTGGATCAAAACTGTACTGATAGTGTCGATTTCACCCCTATCATTTATCATCACAGTTGGAAGGACATGTTTGTGCCTTGTCGTGCTAAGCCATACCCAATTACCATAGCTAAAAGCCCAATGTTATAAGGCTCAACGTATCGCAAGGAAAAGGCCCTGTCTAGGTCAAGGAAGACGGGAAAGCAACTGCTTGGGCACGCCTCCAGCCACGCTGCATTAAATGACCCGATACGGGTCGAGATCCCATCTTGACAAGGAGTACAACATTAAATGCGATAAGATGCTGCCCCAAGGCACAGAGGCTCAGCATGGATCGAGACCCCCTGATAGAGGTTGTCGCATTAAATGCAGCAGCATGCCGTCCAGAATATGGGCAGACACCCCAAGCACGGGGAGAACCATAACCAAAGAGGGAGTATGAAAGTCCTGATACAGGTACAATTCAGGGATTCATTTTCTCTCCTATTCTCCTCTCTCTCTCTCTCTCTCTCTCTCTCTCTCTCTCTCCCTGAAACATAAATTGACTTAGGCATCGGAAGTATTTTTTGATACTCCGGGCCATCAAACTTTCTTGTCTCAAGTGACCTTTCGGATGAAGGCGAGGTGCGAAACACGACCTAAACAGTTGGCACCATCTATGGGATATTTAAGTAAAACTAGCATGCCTTTCATATGCAGCCTGCGAACCGATCCCAAGTAAGGGTGAATTTGGTTCGATCCGATCAGTTCATAGGGGATTTTTTGAGACTGGACCGAACTCCCATATGGACTGGATTGGAACGGAACCATTCGGTCCGATCAGTTTGACCCAATACCAAATGGTGATTTATCTAATAACTTAGGTATTTTACAAAAACCTTATCTAATAACTTTAACTAGATGTAGATATTAGGAATTAGTTAATGGTGATAGGTTAGTTATTTGATAGAATATCAATAATTGCATATTTAACATTTTATATTGTCAATGGTGATAAGTTAGATGAAAATTACATAATTAACCATACAATTATTATGTAAAATAATATATATATAAAATATTTTAAAATATACATATTATATTTGGTCAGTCCGGGGTGGAAAAACCCCACCCCGAGACCGAATGAGAGCTGAACATTTTGTGAAGAGAAGACCGAAACCAATAGGTCCAATAGGTTTTTCCAGTCCAGAATGAAATCCTTACAGGCCTAGTCCTAAGCAACCTATGAATAGGAAGCTACCTCAACATGGATGGAAGGTTTGCAGAAATAGATGAGCGAATGAAAAAGATGGCATTTGAAATAGAAAATCTCCAGTGAGAAAACGAGATCCTGAAGCATAAGAAAAAGGAATCAAAGGAAGGTGCAAACACAAGCCATAACCAGTAAATCGTGGTAGAGCTACATAGTGCAGGAGGGATCGCCTTTGATGAATTAGAAAAGAAAAAGATACACCTTGAGCTACAAAGCCTCATGGGCAAGTACGAAGTGATGTCTAAAAGGATAAGAGCATCTTCCTCAATCGACCAGCTGCTAAGTAGCATGGACCTCCCTTATAGCGCCGAGGTTATGGAAGTCCAACTCTTGTTAAAATTCAAACTCCTACAGATCGAGACGTACGATGAATCTAAAGACCCAGTCGAACATCTCTAATCGTTCAGGGCTCACATAAAGCTCCACAACTTTCCTAGTGAAATTGCGCATCGAGCTTTTCCCTTGACGCTCAGGGGAAGGACGAGGGGATGGTTAAGAACTTTGCAGCCAAGCACCATCGACAAATCGAGGAGCTAGGCAGGCAATTCATTATGCAATTTATGGACAGCAGAAGGAGAAGACGTCTAGCCACCGATCTCCTAACTGTGAAGCAACCAGAAGATGAAAGCTTGAAATCTTATCTCTCCTGGTTTAGTAAGGAGTGTTTAACGACGAATAACCAGGATAGAAGATCACGTTGGTAGCGCTCACCAACGGCATTTGGCCTAATAGCCCGTTTATGGTCGAATTGGCTAGAAGGGCCCCTACAATGTTGGGAGAAGTCATGGACCAGATATACAATTTTGTTGATGCTGAGGAAACCCTCCACACTTTGACCACCCTAAAAAGGTCTAAGATAAAACGGTCAGAGAAGTGGAACAAAAATTCCACAGGTGGAAGGATCCACGAGAAAGAGTAGAAAACCAAGAAAGGGCAGTAATGTAGAAGGCCACAAAACCGAGAATTGCCATCACTTGAAGTAAAGGTTGGAGTAGATGCAAGAGGACAAGGAGCCAGAGAGGCTGATTGCGCAGCATTCGTCGCCACCTAGGAGTGGTCGAGTCAGGACAACGTCCCTTTCAGAGAAATCTAGACTATCGCCAAGGGACTTGCCGGGGTAGAAAACGATGGTCGTCAACTTCGACAAAAGTGACCGCGAATGGGTGATCTTCCCACATGATGATGCCTTGGTAGTGACGATGCTGGTCGCCAACTTCACCACCAGGAGAATACTGATAGATAATGGAAGCTCGACCGACATTCTTTTTTTGGGAAGCGTTCGCCAAAATGGGCATCAACAAGAATTGATTGCGCTCATCACCGGCCTAGTTGAAAGGATTTTCGGGCGGTACAACCCTTGGGTTCCATAACATTACTCGTGATGTTCGGATCTGGGATGCACATAGCCCCCACAATGATAGACTTCCTCGTGGTCAAGATCCCCTCCCAACGTGATAATTGGGCGGTGGTGAGCAGGTGGTGGCATAAAGAATCTACATGTGGGAATTGAGGGGCGGAGAGAAGGAAGTGCACGTGATAGGGGTCGACAAGCAAGTTCCTCCCCTGCCACTCAAATTCGTTGGTGAGGCCTATAGAAGAGGAGGCACGCAGGCATGGCAAAGTAAATCGAACCCCTACTTGCCGCAGGATTGGTTTGGGAAGCCCACCACCCAAGGCTCACCAGCTAAAGAATGCCAAAGGAAGAGGACTGCAACAACTCAAGAAATATCTTTACTTCGGTAACACTCTCGTGTAAAAACATCTCTTAAACTCAATAGAATTGTTTTACATTTCATGAATCTCCTTCACATTTCATTTTTTGTTGTCAAATGCTTACTACCGCACAAACATCGTGGGAGCCACCCAACACGGTCAAGCCATCTCTCGCTTGGTTAATTAAGTCGATGCTCCACGCTCGCACCCGACAAACAAATGAGGGAACATATCTCCAAAATATCACATCTCTTCTCGCCACCCAGTGCACTCAAGGCCATCTCCTGCTTGGTTACTTAAGTCGATGCTTCACGATTGCACACAGTGAATAAAGGAGGGAACATCTCTTCTAAGTATCCCATCTCTCCTTGCCACCCAACGTAGTTGAGTCCTTCTCCCGCCTGGTCACTTTTGCCTAAGTGTTTCTGCAGCCAAACAACAGCCGATAGCCTTTTCGTTCAAATCAACGGGACATTGGCCAACACAGTAAGTGGGCACCCAAAAAGGAGGGGGGAAGAAGAGGAAGGAATCAAGGGTGCACAAATTCACAGACACCAAGAAAGTTTTAATTAAAACAGATGCATATTAATTAAAGCAACAGGAGACAAAAACATATGTAAAACACATGTATTGTCCAAAAAACAAAAGAAGCAGCAACATAAATTAATTTGGGCAGTAAGACGAAGGAATGCGTTAGGCATCAAGTCTCTGCCCAAGGAGTTGAGAAACTCTTGAGCCTCCTAATCAGGCTTGCATATCTCTAAGTCCAGGGTCTCCAAGTCGGCCTGGGTGTTCAACAGTAGGAACTCCTGCATTTTCTTCAAGCCCAAAACATGCCCATAACTCCAAGCTCAATTACAGACCTTTTTAGCGGCCATAATTTGAGGAGAAAGCCTGGCGAGACCCTCATTGGAGAAGGTGAGCTCGGACTTCAACTCCTTCACCCACCTCTTTTGCGACCTCACCTTTTTCTTAGCAAAGGCGTACTTAGTATCCACGACGGCCTTGTCCCTCGTGAGTGCCGCATGCTGCACCACAAGATTCTCTTTCTCATCCTTGACATGGTCAAGCTCCAAGCCCATATCCAGACAAGCATCCTTCACTTCTAACAAGAAGGTAACATGGTTGAGACAACGTTGTTGGGTTTCCTCTAACTCCTTGCCCATATAGGTCGCACAAATCCATTCCAGATTGTTGCGAAGGCGCACAACATCTACCTCCAAGGATTGGTTGTTGTTTTTTACCACAGTAAAAGCCTGCTCAACTTTGTCTCTCTTGACCCTGAGCTTAAGGATTTCACGATATGCCTACTCATCATAAAACCATAGCACGCGAGCCTCCTCCTCCAACTCTACTTGACCATCCAAAATCCAAGTCGCCAAATCATTGACCCCTTATTGAGCAAAGTCGACCAATTAGCAACTACAAACAAAATAGAAGAAGCCAATGAGAGATGGCAAGAAAATTTACCAGAGAGAGAAAGACCTTGAGTTGGTTGGTCACCCCTTAAATGGACTTAGCCTTGGCTTTGTCAATGCCAAATTGGGAACGATAAGGTCTGGAGGGGCCAAAGCTTCTCGAAGTAGTGCGCTCCTCTCCTTGACCCGCTGACCCAATGGCCCAAGGGAAAATGGTGGAGGTAAGGGAGGTGGCATTGACACCGAGGCACCCTCAGTCCCCATATCATCAACCGGTTCCACGCTTGGTCAGAAAGAAGGTCAAACGCCTACGAGGTCGACAAGACCAACCTTGTCCACCTGCTCCTCACCACCTTTTGGAAGGACCATGGAAGATATAACCTCGAAGACGGCAGCGAAAAGGCCCCCTACCAGACATATGTGTTGAAGGGTGAAGAAAGAATCAAAACTCTGTCCTCGTTATGGGCGACGGAGTCATCAGGAGAGAGACCCTTGTGATCAGCAAGAACGACGGGCACTTATCCACTGGGGACAGTGGAAGGTGCCTTGGAAGTCGAGGCACCCGACTGAGCATATCGCCCAAAGAAGCAGGAGTGCCACCGGCCTCCACTAGGGGTGATACCTACATATGCAAGGGCGGGGTCATCCCTTCCCCGAACCCCACCCCCGCATATGAGGGGGTGGGGGCGGTTATCCCATCCGCCCCGCCCCGCCCCCGCCCACTTCAAGGGTATTGATGCCCCATTGAGCCAAAGGCTTATTTTTATGTCCAAAAAAATATTTTGGACCCAAATTATTATATAATTAAAATTTAAATATACAACAACAATTTAAAAACTAATAACATAGTTTTTATGTTATTTGTTTTTAAATTTGTTAGACTTATTCACAAATAATGAGACATACATTGCTCAAATAAAACTCTTGTATTGCTTTAGTATTTTATATAATGGTTTGTCTAGGAGACCAATGCAATTCAATCTTATGAATATGTATCATATATATTATAGTATATGTAGATCCCTTATTTACTCATTGTTTTCTAAAAAAATATGCAACGCATTGTTGCGGCTTACGGCTTTCATTCATACTACCTTGACTAAAACAGATATGCAACACTGCCATAAAAAACATGTCATGAAAAAAATAAACATAATGAAATAACTTGATATATAGAGTACCCCGAAAGATGTAGTTACATGCATAAAACATATGACACAAGAAATATATGACACAAAAGATATACTTGAAAACTGTAATGTATATGACACGAGAAAAATATGGAGAAGAGCAAATCCATTTGAAAGGCAACAAAACAACCATATTTAAGATAAATATGGACCAGAGCCTCCACTTGCTCTACTTTTCCCTCATTCCAAAGGCTCTGCATTATATAATGGAGTAGCTCTTTTCTAGTTTTTGTCAATAAATGTTACTTTTTTAACCAATTAAAAGACTTGTACTTTTCCATGTAAGGTAGGGAAGAAAATACCTTGGGCGTTATAGGTATGTATTTAGAGTCGGACTACTCTGCTGCGCAGAGTAGCCCGCTCAACTTGACCAATAGGCAAAATGTGTATTTTTATTTTTTTCTTATTTTTCTTTTTCATATTTTTTTAACATTTTTAAATATTTAAAAAAAAATACACCAATGTACTAAAAATCATTTTCTTAATCATTAAGTAAAAAAAAATTAAAAAATTAAATATACAAGTGGTCGAATTGAGTGGGCAAAGTGAGGTGGCAAACTAGTATTTTCCATGTATTTAAGTCCCCACTTAGGCTGGAAACCAATTCCAAGAAATCCGATTCCCATTTCCTCTGGAACAGCTTTAACCTATTAAAATGCAGCAACTGATGAGAACAACTTCTGTTTATCATCTGAATGTAAATTTAAAACAATTACACAACATACTTCAACCAAAGATCTTTATGCTTTATATATTAAGTTGACAACAAATAACATGAAGGAAACCTAGAAATAAACAGAATATTCAGAAATCTATACTAACATACCCAAATATCTATGATGAAAATCATAAAATATATCTTACACGCATCTAAGTTGATTATAAAAAGCTAGAAATCCAATGAAGTCAAGATCAGTATACTAAATTGGATGAATATTTCATGATAAGGGTTCTAAATCCATAAAAAAAGCAGAGGGAGAGAGATCAACAAAACAGCAAGCACCACTACCATTGAATGATGGCACTTTTCTGTCATATTTGAAACTTGATGAAGAAAATGTAATCGGGGGCATATCTAAAGAAAAAGAATATATAACCAAATAAAACACATTAGAAGGATAGTATAAAAAATATTATATGATCACAAGACGAAAATGAAATATCCTAAATTTATCCATTCATTCATCTAAAATATATCTCCAAGAAGAAAATGAAATGATTTAAAATTCACCAAAAAGGAGCTGCATAAGATTAATAAGGATCTAGAAAAGTCAAATTATTATATGACCACAAGACGAAAATGAAACATCCTATCCATCCATTCATCCAAAATATATCTCCAAGAAGAAAATGAAATGATTTAAAATTCACCAAAAAGGAGCTGCATAAGATTAATAAGGATCTAGAAAAGTCAAATTAGATATATTATGTAATGGGAAGAACCACTAAGAGGAAAGTGAGAGTCATGCCAATCGTGCATGTTGACAGATTCATGGATTAGGGCTGTACAGAAACTGACAGGAACAATCGTTGCCGACGGGAATCGGCCGCCAGAATTCAAAACTGGTGGAGAACCGATCGGTCGGCGGTAGAAATTTCATGAAATTGATGTCGACCAGTTCGGTCCCAGTCTGATTCAAGTTCAAACCATTGAATCGGCTGACATAATATATATTTATATATATCGTATATAAAACGACGTTGTTTCACTTAAGCGAATTAGACGATGTTGTTTTATAACTTAGTTTTAGAAAAAAAAAAAAAAACTTAATATGAAACAACGTCATTTGGTTTTATATACCAAACAGAGTCGTTTTGGGTTAGAGTTGAAACTCTAACCCCAGAGCCCCCATTTCCCATCCATTGGCACTATTTCAGGCTTTCAACTCTCTCTCACACGCGCACACCCACACACACACAGATTTTGCCTCGATGTCTTCGCTCTCTCCAATGCCATTGTTGCCCCATTGCCACCCTTGATCTCTCCCTCTGGTCATAAAGAAGCCCAAAAGGCCCAAAGTCTCATGCTCTCATCATTGGGCATGATGTTAATTTTAATTTATCTGGTTTTTGAAATGATTTTCTTATGTTTGGAGTTTGGGAAAGTCGATGATGTTGTTGTGAAACTTGTTGACAGGGTTTTGAAGGGAAAACTAACAAACCGATAAACCAATCGTAACTGATCAAGACTACAACGGCTGGTTTTGTCCCCCTTAATCAACCGATTTCTATCGGTACCACCCTTTGAAAAAATATGTTGATTTAGTTTCGATTTTGGATCGAAACTGCACTAATAGTGTCGATTTCACCCCTGTCATGTATCATCACAATTGGAAGGCGTATTTGTGCCTCGTCATGCTATCCCCTGCCCAATTACCATAGCTAAAAGTCCAGTGTTATAAGGCTCAACATATCACGAGGAAAAGGCCCAGTCCAGGTCAGGGAAGACGGGACAGAAACTACTTGGGCACTCCTCCAGCCTCGTCGCATTAAATGACCTGATGAGGGTCGAGATCTCATCTTGACAAGGAGTGCCGCATTAAATTCGACAAGATGTTGCCCCCAGGCATAGAGGCTCGACATGGGTCGAGACCCCTTAATAGAGGTTGTCGCATTAAATGAGACAGCATGTCTTCCAGAGTTTGGGCGGACACCCCAGGCACAGGGAGAACAATAGCCCCACCAAAAGAGAGAGTATAAAAGTCTCGATACAGAACAATTCAGGGATTCATTTTCTCTCCTTATTCTCCTCTTACTCTCCCTCTCTCTCTCTCTCTCTCCCTTTCTCTCTCACACACACACACTCTCTCTCTCACTCTAAAACATAAATTGACTTAGGCATCGGAGGTATTTTCTGATACTCCGGGCCATCAAGCTTTCTTGTCTCAATTGACCTTTTGGATAAAGGTTGGGTGCAAAACACCTCCTTAACAGTTGGCACCATCTGTGGGATACTTAAATAAAACTAATGTGCATTTCGTATGCCTCCCACAACCTAGTCCTAGATAGGGGTGAATTCGGTTTGGTTCGGTCAATCCATACAAGGTTTTTGGGACCAAACCAAACTCTCATATGGACTGGACCGGACCAGAACCATTATGTCCATTCGGTTTGACCCAATACCGAATGATGATTTATCCAATAACTTAGATATTTTACAAAAGCTTTATCTAATAACTTTAATTAGATGTAGATATTAGTAATGAGTTGATGCTGATAGGTTAATTAATTAATATAATACGTTAGTTAATTGATAGCATATTAGTAATTGCATATTTAACATTTTATATTGTCAATTGTGATAGGTTAGATGAAAATTATTATATAAAATAATATATATTAAAAATATTTTAAAATATGTATATTATATTCGGTCAGTCTGGGGTGGAAAAACCCCACCCCGGGACCGGAATGAAAGTCGAAAATTTTGTAAAGGGAAGACTAAAACTGACTGGTCTGGTTGGTTTTTCCAATCCTAACTGAAATCCTTACAGGGCTAGTCCCAAACAACCCATGAACAGAAAGCTACCTCAACCAACATGGATGGAAGGTTTGTAGAAATGGATGAGCGAATTAAAAAGATAGCATTGGAAATGAAAAATCTCCAGCGAGAAAACAAGATAATGAAGCATAGGAATACGGGATCAGGGGAAGGTGCTAGCACAAGCCATAACAAGTGAATCGTGGTAGAGCTGCACAGCACAGGACGAGTCACCTTTGACCAAGAGGAAAATAAAAAGATGCACCTTGAGCTACGTAGTCTCATGGGTAAGTGCGAAGAGATGGCTACGAAGATAAAAGCATCTTCCTCCATCGACCAGCTACTAAGTAGCATGAACCTCCCTTATAGCACCGAGGTTATGGAAGTCCCGCTCTCACCAAAATTCAAAGTCATGCAGATTGAGATGTACAACGCATCTAAAGACCCAGTCGAACATCTCGAAATTTCACGGCTCACATAAAGCTCCACAACTTTCCTAGTGAAATTTCACATCGATCTTTTCCCTTGAGGCTCTGGGGAAATACAAGGGGATGGTTAAGAACCTTGCAACAAAGCATCATCTACAATTTCGAGAAGTTGGGCAGGCAGTTCATTACCCAATTCATGGACAGTAGAAGGAGAAGACGTTTGGCAACCTATATCCTAACTGTGAAGCAGCAGGAAGATGAAAGCTTGAAATCTTATCTCTCCCGGTTCAATAAGGAGCGTTTAATGACAGATGACTAACATAGAAGATCACGGTGGTAGTGCAACTGAGCGACGTTTGGCCCAATATCCCATTCATGGCCAAATTGGCCAGAAGGACCTATACAATGCCGTGAGATTTCATGGACCGAACATATGATTTTGTCAATGCCGAGGATACCTTCCACACTTTGACCACCTTGAGAAGGTCTAAGGTAGAATGGTCAGAGAAATGGAACAAAAAAGTCGCAGGCGGATGGACCCGTGAGAAAGAGTAGAAAACCAGGAAAAGGCCATAGAACTGAGGATTGCCATCACTTGAAGTGAAGGATGGAGTAGATGCAAGAATATGGGGAGCTAGAGAGGCTGATCGCATAGCATTCGTTCCCGCCTAGGCGAGCTCGAATCAGGACAACGTCCCTTTAGGAGAAATCTAGACTATTGCCAAGGGATTTGTTGGGGGAGAAAACGATGGTCGTCTCCTTCAACGAAAGTGACCATGAAAGGGTGATCTACCCGCATGACGATTCCCTGATAGTGACGATGTTGGTCGCCAACTTCACCAGCAGGAGAATACTAATAGAAAATGGAAGCTTGACCGACATTCTTTTTTTGGAAGTGTTCACGAAATTGGGCATCAACAAGAATCAATTGCGCTCATCACCTACCCAGTTGAAAGGATTTTCAAGGGAAACGGTACAACCCTTGGGTGCCATAACGTTACCCGTGATGTTTGGATCTGGGATGCATATGGCAACCACAATGACAAACTTCCTTGTGGTAAAGACCTCCTCCCAACATGATAATCGGGCAGTCAATACTAAATAGTCTAAAGTTCATAACCTCCACCTACCACCTAAAAATGAAGTTTCCAACAGAAACAAGTGTAGGTGAAGTGCGTGGCGAGCAGGTGGTGGCATAAAGAATCTACATGTAGGAACTGAAAGGCTAAGAGAAGGAAGTGCACGTGATAGTGGTCGAGAAGCGAGTTCCTCCCCTGCCACCCAAATTCATTGGCGAGGCCTAAAGTAGAGGAGGCACACAGGCATGGCAGAGTAAGTCGAACCCCTACTTGCCTCAGGGTTGGTTTGGGAAGCCCATCACCCAGGGCTAACCAACTGAAGAATGATGAAGGAAGAGGATTGCAACAACTCAAGAAATATCTTTACTTCAGTAACACTCTCGTGTAAAAACATCTCTTAAACTCAATAGAATTGTTTTGCATTTCATGACTCTTATTCGCATTTCATTTATTGTTGTCAAATGTTTACTACCACACAAACATCGTGGGACCCACCCAGCAAGGTCAAGCCATCTCTCTCCTGGTTACTTAAACCGATGTTCCGTGCTCACACCTGACAAACAAAGGAGGAAACACCTCTCCTAAGTGTCACATCTCTTCCCACCATCCAGTGCAGTCGAGGCCATCTCCTGCCTGGTTATTTGAGTCGATGATCCACGCTTGCACACGGTGAACAAAGAAGGAAACACATCTCCTAAGTATCTCATCTATCCTCACCACCCAACGAGGTCGAGTTTTTCTCCCGCCTGGTCACTTAAGCCTAAGTGTTTCCGCACCCAAACAACGGTTGATAGCCTTTTCATTCAAATCAACGAGACATCGGTCAACATAGTAAGTGGGTGCCCAAAAAGGAGGGGAAGAAGAGGAAGGAAGCAAGAGTGCACAAATTCACAAATATCAACAAAATTGTAATTAGAACAGATGCATATTAATTAAAACAACGGGAGCCAAAAACTTATGTAAAACGCATGTATTCTAAAAAAAAAAAAAAGAAACAACATAAAATTAATTTTGGGCAATAGGATGAGAGAAGGTGTCGGGCATCAGGTCTTTGCCCAAGGAGTTGAGAAACTCACGAGCCTCTAGATCAGGATTGAATATCTCTAAGTCCAGGGTCTCCAAGTCAACTTGGGAGTTCAATAGTAGGAACTCTTGCATTCTCTTCAGGCCCAAAACATCCCCATAACTCCAAGCTCGATTACAGACCTTTTTAGCCGCCATTATCTGAGGAGAGAGCCTGGCGAGACCCTCATTGGAGGAGGTGAGGTCGGACTTCAACTCCTTCACCCACCTCTTTCGCAACCTCACCTTTTTCTTANAAAAAAAAAAAAAAGTAACAACATAAAATTAATTTTGGGCAATAGGATGAGAGAAGGTGTCGGGCATCAGGTCTTTGCCCAAGGAGTTGAGAAACTCACGAGCCTCTAGATCAGGATTGAATATCTCTAAGTCCAGGGTCTCCAAGTCAACTTGGGAGTTCAATAGTAGGAACTCTTGCATTCTCTTCAGGCCCAAAACATCCCCATAACTCCAAGCTCGATTACAGACCTTTTTAGCCGCCATTATCTGAGGAGAGAGCCTGGCGAGACCCTCATTGGAGGAGGTGAGGTCGGACTTCAACTCCTTCACCCACCTCTTTCGCAACCTCACCTTTTTCTTAGCAAAGGCGTACTTAGCATCCACAATAGCCTTGTCCCTCGCGAGCACCACGTGCTGCACCACATGATCCTCTTTCTTATCCTTGACATGGTCAAGCTCCAAGCCCATATCCAGACAAGCATCCTTGGCTTTCAACAAGGAGGCGACATAGTTGAGACAACGCTGCTGGCTAACTCCTTGCTTAGACTGGTCGCACGAATCCGCTCCAGTTTGTGCTCCTTTGTCAAGGCTTTGACCTCGAGAAACTCCCTTCTAGAGTGGCCCAAGTCTTTCCGCAAGGCGAGCAACGTTTACCTCCAAGGATTGGTTGTAGTTTTTTACCACAGTAAAAGCCCACTCGGCCTCGTCTCTCTCAATCTTAAGCTTAAGGATTTTGCGATATGCTTGCTCAACATAAACCCACAGCACCTGAGCCTCATCCTCGAACTCTACTTGGCTATCCAAAATCCAGGCTGCCAGATCATTGACCCCCTATCGAGCAAAGCCGACCAATTAGCAACTACAAACAAAATAGAAGAAGCCAATGAGAGATGGAAAGAAAATTTACCAGAGAGAGAAAGACCTTGAGCTAGTTGGCCAACCCGCACATGGACTTGGCCTAGCTTTGTCGATGTCAAATTAGGAATGACAAGGTCTAAAGGGGGCCAGAGCTTCTTGAAGTAGTGCGCTCCTCTCCTCAACCCGCCAATTCAAAGCTGCAGAGTGGCCCAAGGGAAAATGGTGGAGGTAAGGGAGGTGGCAGCCACACTGAGGCACCCTTAGGCCTCGGATCATCAACCGGTTCCACGCTTGGTCAGGAAGAAGGTCCAGCGCCTACGCTGTTGACAAGACCCACCTCGTCCACTTGCTCCTCACCACCTTTTGGAGGGACCATGGAAGATATATCCTTGAAGACGGCGGCGAAAAGGACCCCTACTCGACAGATGCGTTGAAGGGTGAAGAAACAATCAAAACCCTGTCCTCGCTAATGGCCGAGGGGTCTTCAAGAGAGAGGCCCTTGTGATTGACAAGAAAGATGGGCACTTAGCCATCGAGGACTGTGGAAGGAGCCTTGGAAATCGAGGGACCTGACTGAGCAATATCGCCCAAAGAAGCAAGAGCGCCACCAGCCTCCACTAGGGGTGATATCCGCATATGCGGGGGCGAGGTCAACCCTTCCCCGCACCCCGCCCCCGGGAGGCGGGGGCGAGGACAGACATCTCATCCGCCCCACCCCCCCGCCCACTTCAGGGGTACTGATGCCCCATTAGGCTTATAAATTATTTATGGGTTCAAAATAATATTTTTGGACCCAAATTATTATATAATTAAAATTTATATATACAACAATAATTTAAAAACTAATAACATAGTTTTTATGTCATAAGTCTAACAATTTAAATTTGTTAGACTTATTCACAAATAGTAAGTCTCGCATTACTCAAGTAAGATTCTTGTATTGCCTTGACCTCATATATGAATGTTGGTTTAGGAGATCAATGCAATACAATCTTATGAATAAGTCTAACAAATTGTAATATATATTTATATATGCACAATTTGTATAAATATAAATATAAATATATTTTTATATAAAAATATATAAGTAGGTGTGGGGAAGGGTTGGGCCCAAACAAACACTTAGGTCCCGCTTGGATACACAGTTCAGATGAGATGAGATGAGATATTTTGAATAGTAGTTGAATAAAATATTAGTAGAATATATTTTTTAGTATTATTTTTATGTTGGGATTTGAAAAAGTTAAGTTGTTTATTATATTTTTGTATGGGAATTTGAAAAAGTTGTAATGATTGAGATGAAATGAGATGAGATGAGATAGTGGTTTTGTGTAAACAAACGGGGCCTTAGATTATAGTAGCTTCTTTCAAATTACTTTAATTATCCTACATAAAAAAGGCACCCCATCCTCTATTCTTCTTGCTTTTCCTCCGCGGTATGTCAAATTCCAAACCCCTATTTCAAGTTGCTGCCTCCTTTATATCCCTTTTCCGTCTCAATTGAATTGGATATTAGATTGCCTTTAGATTGAATTGCAGTAAAGCAGTCACATGATTGCAGCTCAGATTCATGACCCAAGGTTTCGATCTTTTTCAATGAGCCTCACGTGGTGTTACCCATTTCTTTTTATGCTCCAAGTCTCCATTAATGGCCTTTCCACACGTTTGTTCATGAAATAGAAACCAGATTTAACCGCACAATAATAACGGTGACGATAATTGATAAAAATAGCCAGAGAACTCACTTGTTAGATGTAGGGGTGGGGTTTGGATAGTGATCAATTGAGTTAAGATGAGATAAAATGAGAGTTGAAAGTTAAATGAAATATTGTTTGAATATAATTTTTTAATATTATTTTTATTTTAGAATTTGAAAAAGTTGAATTGTTTATTATATTTTGTTTGAAAGTTTGGAAAAATTATAATAATTAGATTAGATGAGTTGAGATGGTTTTTTAATCCAAACAAGACCGAAGATGCATGTCTCAAGGGTTAGAGACACTGCTACTAAGAAGGTATCATCGACTTATAAATAACATAACTCAAAGCAAAACTTGCATTTTCGATATTATGAATGTTAGTAGCTAAAAGAAACAAGACACAAATTATAACAAAGATAATGTTTATATCTAGTAGTACAATCACAACCCTCAGCAGCAAAAGGCTTTCAGAAGGAAAATGTGGTACAATCGAAATCAGTTAATGCAAATTAAAACCAATAAATAATTAATCTCACCCACATCCATGATGAAAACAAAGCAAAGAAAATTGCCTTTTTTTGTATGACTACATAATGGCAAGCATGGGAAACTAACCACATTCCAAAGTACCAAGCAAAGAGAGAATTCTAGTCAGAAACCCACAACAATGAATGCTCAAAGTTCAACATCACAGTACGTTCTTTCAAAACTCTTGGACCTAGAGAAGTGTACCAACACAGGGGAACACCAGATCCTCAAAGTATGATGTGCAGACTTCCACCTTCCCACCTTATAACGTATCTTTGCCTTCAGCAGAACATCTAATTCAACTTCCCCTGATGATTTCTCTATCTTGAGGTCCCGAGCTGTCGACCCCGACAGTGATACATTTTGAGCTGTGAGATTGACCTCCAAGCGAGTCACGTTTCGATGAGGTTGAAAGTAAGGATCAACCATGTTTAAAGCTATGGTTTGATCATCATACTCTACAGACACTTGGATTGAGTCATAGTATATGGAGACTCTACTATTGGGATTATAGGATCTTATGGCAAAATTGAAGGTGGCATTGAGTTGGTCATGAGTACTTAATTTGAAACTATGAACTGAACCATCTTCAACTGTGTAAACAATTTGTTTAGGCCTAATTACCAGCCAAGTGATGAGCACTGCTACACCTACCAGTACAATCAGGGCAAGCAAGACTACAGCAATGCTACGAAGCACCTTCGAGTGTGCTCTCCGTCCGGCTGCTTGTTGCTCTGCCGAATTGGCCATTTTGAAGATTTAGTATGTCTGGGTGGAGAAGCTAATGTTTGCCAAGACAGAAAGAGTATTTGTTTGATGATCAAGGGGCAGGCAGGATTGGTGCAAATATTCATGTGAACTACTAATATAGTGAATGCTTTTGCCTTTTTTATTGTCATTGGAACACCTTTCTCTTTTTGTTTTCTTGCATGAAACTCAAGACATCTAAAGGATTCAGATCCTGGTATTGTTCTTTTCTTCCATGTTGGATGTTGTTTTAGGTCCACTAAGATAGAGGGGAAAGCTATAAAGTTAGAAGTCATTTTTATAAAAAAAGGTAAAAAATAAAAGAAATTAAGCTGGGCGTGGAAGCATTCATGAGTGGTTTATTTTTGTTCATGCACAAGCACAATGCATAGCACTTAGCAGAGGAAAAGATAATGCAGATTTATGTGATTCGAGCTGTTGGGAGTTATGCCTTGAGTCCATTGTACAAATGGCTGGACATTTACATTTTCTTTATTTATTATAGAGAAATGATAGTTGCAGTCGTGAGTGTATAAACGTCACGTAATCACTTTAAAAAAAGTGAATAAATACATGACCCACATGAAAAAAAATTTATTTTTTAATGGTGAACCCCACTCTTTTTTAAAGCGACAGCACGGCACTTGCGTACTCCACGACTGCATGTAGCATTACTCTTTATTATATATTATCTCCTCTTAAAATATGATAATCTGATCAAAACAACAATAGCTCTAATTTTTTTTATTTGAGATATTCAGTAACATGCTCCTAATCCTTCATCAAGCCGAATCATCTTTGTGCAGACATTGCCTCCTCCTAATATTATCTCTCTCTTTATCCAACATTTAATACTTGCATCAATTTCTAACATAACTTCTCAATAATTAACAATCTCATTAATACACTAATTATATTTGTGATTAATTTTCTAGTTAATTAATTCTCTTGCAAGAGAGACCACTTCAATTTCGTATGCAAGTATTTTGAACAAAAATGGCAATGCGTTAATTCGTCTCTTTACTCAATTAAGATATCCTTTTCAAAAGCCATCTTTTTGAGATAATCTTGTTTCTTATGATTCTTGCTTTACCAGCAAGCTATTCTAAAATCCTTCTTAAAACTTTCATCATCTTTTCCCTCCAATACATTCCACTGCTGACTCAATGGATAGGTCATAATAGGCCATTAAGGCAGTTGCCTTGGGCCCTCCAAAGAGCAAGGCCCCCAAAAATTATAAATACCTTAGTATATTTTGAAAAAACAATTAAAATAAAGTCTAAAACAGGATAAATGTTATATATTTTTATTATAATGATGATGATAGAAAGTCCATGCATTGATAAGTGAAAAATAAAGTATACATTTCCATGCATTAATATCTAGGGGCATCATTTCAAATTTTTTTTCTTAACCTGAGCCGGCCTGATACATTCGTCGATTAATTCAGTTTTTGGTGTTTTCTGGAGTCCGACTGGCCTTGTTTGTCATATATCAAGATATTTTCTGGTATTCTTAAATATTTCATTTACAAATATTAAAAAAAAAAAATTTTTTTTAAATTTTCAAATTTTTTATTTAATAATTACCTAATCATTTTCCAAATACAAAAACTCAATACGATTTTTTCAAACTTAAAAAACAATACAACTTTTTTAGTGAGATCTATTTGTTGATATCTATCTCTCTTCGAATGATAGAAAGTATTTGAATAAGAAAATATTTGGAAATCCTAATCCACATTACAAACTCATATATTATAAAAAAATTAAAAAAAAAAACCAATATTCATCACTCACTGTAAAACCCTTTATAGGCTTTTTCTTTCATGGCTTGCGTTGATCTATTAGTATTTAGTGCCACCTCCGGCCATTTCTCCACCTTGTTAGTACAACCTACGGCCCGACAGATGGCTGAGAAATGTGGATTGTTGTATATCCATCAGGCACCAGCCTCCTCTCCGGTGGCCAATTTTCCCACTAGGCAATTCCATACGTTTGGCATCTACACATCATGCCACTTTCGAAGTTTTGCCTTCTTTTCGTGTTCCTTTAATATTGAATGGAATGACTAGTGATAATATTAATGCATGGCGGGTTTTTGGTATAATTTAGGTCTTGTATCCATAGGGTTGGCTGAACAATCACATATTCACATTCCAATTCCATAAATGATAAATCTAGTCACAAGTGTTAAATTCACATAGAGATATTACAAGATAAAGTTTATAAAATGATGTGATTAATATGTTAAATTTTCTTTACAGTAAACATGAATTTACAATCTGATACATTACATTAATCTACGTTGGTTTGTGAACTTTATTTCATGAGATATCTTTATCTGTCATACATTTTTCAACCTTAATTAGTTAATTAGAAAGGAAAATCCTAAACCTACGGATGAAAAAGTAGACTTCTTTAAGGGCTAACGTGGCAGTCCACCAAAGGTTAAAAAAGGGCATTACAGAGAATTCTTTTTTGCTTTCTCTCGTATCTCTCTAATGATATGCTTACACTTCATTTATTACTATTTTACTATTTATCTATTTTTTCTTTTTACTCTTTGAATTTGAATTCAAAATCTGAGAATATGACCTACTTGGATAATCTAGAAGAAAATAAATTCAATTAATTAACGTAATTATGTAATTTAATTAAAAATAAATTCAATTTTTTAAAAATTGACTCACTCGTTTGTTTTTGCAGATAAAATAAATTTAGATGAAAGTTAAAAGTTGAATAAAATATTATTAAGATATATTTTTTTTAATATTATTTTTATTTTAAATTTGAAAAAATTAAATTATTTATTTTATTTTATATTAAAATTTGAAAAAGTTGTAACGATTAGATAAGATGAGATGTGATGAGTTGAGAAGAGTTACGAAAACAAAAGAAACTATTTTCTTTTAAATTATGCAAGAATGTCATGTTCTGAAATTTTTAATTCAGATTCACATAACAAAAAAAAAAATAAACTGGATTTTAAAATAGCAGTAAATGAGGTATAAAAGTATCATTATCCATCCAATATTACGTATCTTGTGACATGTATTTTTTTCTTTGCTGAATTTGAGGTGAAATTAATTGTTGCAATCACAAAATTTTGAAAACTTTGTTGTGTTTCTCTGCAGATGAAGGTTGTTGTGGTCTGGCTCATGCACTAATTATTTGATCAATTGGCTGAATTCTGGGTTGTCCAATTCATATTTAGTTTCTTTTTTTAAAAGAAAACTTGTATAATTCATCAGAAAACACATTCTGAGACCACAATTAAAACTATCAGTCCCGTCCAGACCGATATTTTTACACCCTTTGGTACTTTCTCAAGGAAAAAAAAAAAATTAAAAATTAAAAATTAAAAATTAAAAAAAAAAAAAATCATTTAGGGGGGAGGACAATGGGAATGCAGAGAGCTTTTGTGTTTTATTTATTTAATTTTTATTTTTATTTTTTAAATCCACTTATTCACGTGTGCATTTCGAATTTTCATGAGCTAGGGACTTTCCAGTAGCACTGCTCAACCCAATAAAAGCTATAGACGTAGCCCATTTTTCCTCATGAGTTGCCCCTAAATTTAGGAAGGTCTTGGAATGGTAGAAGGATGAAGTTTTTTATTTTATACCAACCCATGGGTAACGTGTTGTTTTTATTTTGGTTTTATGTTTAACAACTTGAGCTGAAAAACAAAGAGTCCTGCTAAAGTCACTGTTGGTAGCTTTTGTTGGTTCTATCATGTATTTTTTTTATGTATTTTTTTAAATTATTTTTTACATTGATCTTTTTAATACTTTTAAAAACTTTTTAAAAATAAAATAAATTTAAATCATTATTAAAAAAACATTTTCTTAATCATAAAGTAAAAAAATCATCAAAAAATATTTCCTTAATCACGAAGTAAAAATAAAAAAATAATTTTTTATTTTTACTTCGTGATTAAGGAAGAATGTTTTGATGATTTTTTTTTTTTTAAAATATTTAAAATTGTTAAAAAAAATCTATATAAAAAAGAACTAAAAAAAACACATGAAAAAATATATGTTAGAACCAGCGGAAGCTACCAGCGGTGGCTTTAGCATTATTCAAAAAGAAAAAAAAAAGGCACAATTTAGGAATAGGAAAATGCTACATGTCCCGACAAAGGGTCTTGATGAGTTCCGATTTTTTAACTTAATAATTAAAGAAATATTTTTTAATGATATTGTAATTTTTTAAAAAAATGTTGAAGGAAATTTAAAAAAAAAAAAAGAAAAAAAAGAAAAAGAAAAAGGGACTCTACTAGTTCGGAAAGTTCTGTAGTACTACTGCCTTTAGGAATAGGAAATATGTTTTAATGATATTGTAATTTTTTAAAAAAATATTGAAGGAAATTAAAAAAATTCATAAAAAAAAAAAAGAAAAAAGAAAAAGGGACTCTACTAGTCCGGAGAGTTCTATAGTACTACTACCTTTAGGAATATTGCAGAATGTCTCCACCTTAGCTCTAAGGTCTCGTTTGGTTGTTGGATTGTATTGAGATCAATTTAATTCAGTTTAATTTTAAGTTAAGTCTAATATTCAAATATTCAATTTTCAAATCATTAAACTTATCTCAATTCAAAACCTCTTTACATGCAAGACCCACAACCTTTTTCAAATTTTCATAAATATATCTAAACTAATTTTAACATGCAAACACATTTAAACTTATTTTAAGTAGGCTCCACAAAATTTATTCCACCATCTCAACTCACTAATATTCATAAAGAACTCAATTCATCCCAACTCAACTTAATATCCAAATGTAACTAATATCTATCCTCCTTAATTATAGGTTGTGAAAGATCTGTTCTTCTTAATTTATAATGGAGATGTAATATCTATTAGAATAAATGATAGTATCATAATAGATGATAGTGCTACTGCACATGTACAAAAAATTAATCTTCTAGAAGACCAGTAGACAATTCTGTCAATGTCTGTTCTCCTTAATTATAGGCCGTGAAAGATTACTATGAATATAAAGCTAATTTTATGAAAATGATTAAGTTTTTCTTTTAGATTAATGCTAGATAAAATTTTAAGGTAAAGAAATCTCACAGAGTCATTTAAAAAAAAGAGTGAGGTCCATCATAAAAATAAATAAATTTTTTCATATAAATTTTAGGTGTGCTTAACTATTTTTCAAAGATATTGCACAAAAATTATACATCAAAATAAAAGTGTAAAAATCATTTCACTTTCCTTAGAAGCTTATACTCTAAAGAAAAATAATCCAAAGAAGAGCTTGTCATAATACACACGTGTTCATCCTAACAAAAAAATTACTGATCGGTCAAAAGAATTAGTATCATTAGTGAGAATCATTACTCAAAAAGGCAAATTGGATGATGAAAGCTTTTAATTAAAGCTCGGTTTAGCAAATCTACGGAGACCATTAGCTGTATGATTTAATCATTTCCAATGATGCTTATTCTTATTAAAATTAAATTAAAAGGCAAATTGGTCACATGGTTTTAATTTTCATTTTAAGAAAAAAGTGGTGAAGGTCTATATGCCTTATGGGTCACATGTCCTATTTTGTGCTAATTATATCTTCAAATTTCAGTCAACACATCATGACCATACAAATTATTTTTATTGGTTCTAATTATTAAATATAACATGAGATTGTAAATTATATATACTTTTACAAAAAGGTATAGTTTTGAATGATAAATGTTTCTTAGCTTTTTAATCTGTTAAAGTACAAACAAACTTCTTAACATGGACTCATTAAAATTAGAAAAAATAATATATAAAACCTTTATATGCATTTGATGTGACGAATTTTAACAATAATATATATTTTATAAGTACAGTTACGTGTTCAGATGACTCTCTTGATGTGGCAACACCACGTAGCGTCACGTGGTTTATTAAAAGTACAAAAAATATATTCAAACAAAAAAGATGTACGAAAATACAAAATGTGAAAACTGATATTCTTGATTCTCTCTATCCCTTTCATGTTTGTGCTTTAATTTTTTTAATAAACCACATAGCATCACATGGTGGTGCCACGTCAAAAGGTCAATTTGAGGAATAAATTTCATATGGCCTAGTAGCATTATTCATATACTACTATATGTCAATAAATAAATTTCTAAATATATATTTTCTCATTTAATATTATGTTATAAAGATGTGCTATGACTATGAAGAAATTTTACAAAAATAAACTTATAAATTAGCATAATTTTATATAACAAATGGGAACTACTAAGGCCGTGGCCCCGAGAGTTCGACCGATAAGTAGTCTACCAGGTAGTTGTGATTTTATTTTATTTTATTTTATTTGTTGGGGAGAGTTTGAGATTATGAAAATAAAAATAAAAAAAATACTTCAAAAAAAAATTGTATTAAAAAATATATTTAAAAATAATAATATTTTATTATTATGGAGAAAGAAATAAATTTTGAGTCATATTTAAAAGCTAAAAAGACACAAATTAGTCAAATTTTAATTTGGAGATAACTAATGAACGAGAGTGCTCTAACGGGTAAATACTTTCTAGACCCAAACAAAAGCTAAGGCGGGAAGGATTCAAAATTTGAGATTCAAAAATCCACAAAATAGACTTTATGTGAATTTCCCATAAAACTTCCCTATTCCAATTGCTCCACTTTTCCATTGCCAATCGCTTTCTGGCCAAGAAAAAACAATCGCTCTCTAGGCTCTGCGTTCCTTTTGATTTCTTTCGTTCTCTTTCTAAGGTCACGATTCTAACCGTTCCTATATCTAATTCTTGAGAATTGCATAGTTCGTATATTTTTTGCGTAATTTTTATTTTCCACAGATCGAGTTAACGAAGCAGCGAACGATAGTGGTTCTCTCGGAGCAGAGCCTAACCGGAGTGAGAGATGGGTCAGATCCAGTACTCAGAGAAGTACTTCGATGACACTAACGAGTATCGGTACTTGCCTTTTCAATTTCTCTCATTATTCTTCTTTTTTCTTGGATTTTTTATTTTTATGGTTTCCTCTTGGTTATGAAATACGGTGGACTATTGTCCCTGATTGTTCGTACAGGCATGTTGTGCTTCCTCCAGAAGTTGCAAAATTGTTGCCCAAGAATCGCCTCCTCTCTGAGGTGAGTAACTAGGGTTTTTGAGAATTTTACATTTTTTTTTCTTGTCTAGAAACCACCATACACCGCCACACCATTAACAATCAGCATGACCTTCAAATTAAACGCTTAGTCCATACAAAATTGAGGCTGATCGGATCGAAACAACAATTCCATCCGGATATTTTTCGAATTAATCTTAAAACTGATTTTGTAAATTTCTTTTGAGTTGATACACTGAATATATTAATTCCACAAATTATTAGATTTTATTTGACGTGAGTTTAATGGCATATTTAAATACCCGAGTTCGTCCTCATGTCTAGTTTACCGGGCCTGTTGGGGGGTTTTTATATTAGCATGTATTCTTTTTGTTTGGAAAACGATATTTTTTCCCTTTTATTTTCAACAAGTTCAGAGTAATCGTACATGATATGATTACTGAATACATTGGACTTTGCTATTTTGATCATTCCTTTCAGAATGAATGGCGTGCGATTGGGGTTCAGCAGAGCCGTGGGTGGGTCCACTATGCAATTCATCGCCCGGAGCCACATATCATGCTCTTTAGGAGGCCTCTCAACTATCAGCAGCAGCAGGAGAATCAGGCTCAGCAGAACTTGCTTGCTAAGTGATCAAAGTTTCATGCAAGTTGCTTTTCATATCTTCAAGTGAAATGAATGAATGACTAAGGATGATGGTTTATGTTTGCCCAAGAAGTACGTTTGGATTTTTGAACTTGGCTTCGTGTCTGTATCAATAATTCTCCTGTTTGGGGAATTTTATAGTTGTCATTGGCACTGCATAGAAATATGTTAGTTTACCGCTGGTTTACTTTATAGTGTGGGTTTTGTTTCATTGGTGGGTTTTTAATTATTTTGTTTCTATTCACTTTGTGGTTTTGGTTTTTCTTAGCTGGAGATAAAAAGCAATAGAATAGTGTTTTTATGCTTCTAATGTTGTTTTTGAACTTATTTTACAATAGATGGTTCGTATATGGCCTTGGTGTAAAAATTGTGTTTTTTTTAAAAATGAACAATTACTTGTAACATTAAATTGATTTTGAGGAAATTTAAGGGTAATGGTACTCTGGTTCAGCTTGGCTCATTAGTAAATGCTTCTGCATTTCATTTGGTCCATTATTTTTCTCTAAGAGTTTTGACGAAAAGCATTGATGCATATAGGTATTATCTGGATGTTGATTCCTTGCCATTATTTATTTTTCTTAACTGATGTTAGCTGAATATAGTTTGTGTTAACCAGTGAAAATTTATGATCCTCTATGAGATCAATGAGCCAAAGGTGGCTTTTACTACAGAAATGATGATATTCTAGGTTTGTTCTCATAATTTCTGTAGTACATGCTACCTTTGGATAGAATGGTTTTATTTTATTTTATATTGATTTCTGTGTTTTCATTTACCAGGATCCTTACCTGATAATTTACATGCATATTCCATCATACTACATGTATCTTCTAGACACATCCTTATTCATTGATTTGTTTCAGTATCAGTTTAATTGATGCCATATGACATATTCTATAATTCAATGGCCATGCTTTTTCCAAATTTGGAGAACTTTAATCCTTTTCTTGATTATGTAATGTTTACTTGGGTTGAGACTTGGATGGCTAGTATGTATTGTGTTTGCAATTACCAGGATATTTAAATATTCTCTATATTTTGGTAGCCTATTCCACTAGGGATTTGATGTTCACTTCTGCCTCAATTATGTCTGTGCTTGCTGCTGGAACCACAGAGACCAGCTGTGATGGATTCTGAACTTGATATTTCTATCAGTTGAATTCTCAAACCAAGAACAAATTGCATCTTTGACAGGGTTGCTGCTTCCTTCAGCTTGTCTCTTGAACATTGGGTTACTGTTTCTTTCGGCTTGTCTTGTGGACCTTTCTATACCAACCTGAATATACTTGACCTCAACTATTTAATGGGGAGTAATTTTACATATAATCATAAAGTGCGTAAATGTCGTGTAATCGTTTTGAAAAAGAGTGGAATCTATTATTAAAAAATTAATTTTTTTCATGTGGGTTCTATATTTTATTTATTTTTTCCAAAGTAATTATGCAGTAGTTACATAATTTACTGTTGCAAATTTTTAAAAAAAAATAATAATGAGATACTCTCTGGAGAAAGCATTATGACACGAGCAAAGCAAATTATATATATGTATATATTTTATAAAAGTTGGTGGAAAAGTAAAATGAGCATCAAAGTTGAAAGCTTTTTAATGGAAAGAGGAAAAAACTGGTTTCATTTCAAATTATCTGACAAGAAAAAAAATTGGGTACATATTATGCTCTTGGACATATTCACAATTCCTAGCCAACTCTCCATTTTCTCGTTGAGACATCTCAAACTTCTGCCATTCACCTGAACATTTCTTTCCACATCGCATTGTTTTGTACTATATATATATATATACACATATCCATATACATATATTTGTAACTATCAAAAATTTTTTGTACAGTTGCTTCTGCGTATTCTTTTGTGTATTTCACTAATGTGATTGGTTGTGTCATTTTTTTTAATATAAAATAACTATTTTGGCCAATTTACATAAATTGAATGCGCAAAGAGTACGTAAAAATAATTGTATATAACAGAATTCTTGAACTATATGTGTTGTATGTATTCCTATACACAAAATCTTATTTCTGCCCCTACACCAAAGCAGATGTTAATCTCAGAACCACTTCTTGACCGACTCTTTTTGTTATTTAGTATTACTGACTGAAGCATGGAAGAAATCTTCCATCAGTATCTCCAACGAGTTTGAAGTTTCTCTTGTTGACTACGGGACCCCATTGCCTGCATCACATAACGTCCGATCAGCTGCATCTTCAACTAAATATTAGAAGGTTGGATGTTGATAAGCAAATAGAATCTGATATAGGAATAAATATAGAATGAACAAATAAATTTATTTATTTATTTTGGAACCCACTGATCTAGATCACTGAGAAACATGTTGCTTTTGAGTCATATATTTTTCATAAACTAACCAACTTTCTATTTAATGTTGTAAATACTAAATACATACATATATTTAATGTTGTAACCAACTTTCTTACCCATTAATGTACCAACTTTTGAAATTTCTAAATTCATTCTAGAAGTGTTACCTACAAAAAAAGAGTATATAAAAATAAACACACAAACTGACGTATTACGTCATAATAAAAATAACTTTACAATCTGACGTATTGTATCAAACTACATCAGTTTGTGAATTTACTTTTGTATAATCCCTTTACAGCTAAAATATTTTTCAATTCATTATTATATGTTCGTATATCATCATTTCGTGTTCACTATCCTCTCATATTTATAAAATGGAGTTTTGAGAATTATTTGTAACACACAAAATATGATATCAAGCTTTTGAAGAGTGTATTACGATTTTTTAATTCTCTTGGTTTTTTTCTTTAATTTTATATTGTTTAATATATATAATTTTTTCTCTCAGTTATTTCGTTGCACCGCCTTGAATCTCTATTATCTTTAATGGAGTTTTTATTATTTGCTAAAGAAAAAGTATAAATGTGTTGTTTGGAGCTAAATAATAATATATGGTTTAATAAATTGAATAAATATTTTTTGAAAAGATAAATAACTAATTGAATAAATATTTGAATATAAATTTTTTTGACATATAAAATTTTAAAAATTTAATTAATCATTTTATACCACACAATTATTCTAAGTTTTATTTTTTTATTTTTTTCGCAGGATGAATATAATAAGTTAATAACTCTATAAAATTAGCTAATAGCAATTTTGCTACCTCCCCGAGTCTGGCCGATCCGCATCAACTCGCGGCGCTTCAATTCTGCGACGCTCTGAACTAACCCAATCCTCTGTTAAGATTCCCAATGACAAACAGTAACTATATATGAATTAAGAAGATCGCAGTGAAGAAGATGCACACTGTAATAGAAAATATCTCAAATGTTCATACACGGGGGATTCGAGGTCCCCACTTTCCTCTTAGACAAATACTAAATCAGATGAGAAAAATGCTCTCAGATCGCATCACTGGCATGAGACTAATGCCGCGTTTAGACGTTGAGCTGAGTTAAGTTGAGTTGAGTTTTTTATAAATAATAATGAGTTGAGTAGTGGAGGGAGTTATGTGGATCCATCTAAACTGAGTTTAAAGTTTGTTTGGATGTTAAGATGAGGTTAATACTTTTTATGAGAAATTAAAAAAGGTTGTGGGTCCTACGTATAAAGATGTTTCAAGTTGAAAAGAATTGTGAATCCCACGTGTAAGAAGATTTTGAATTGGGATGTGTTTAATAATTTAAAAGTTGAGTATTTGAATGTTAGATTCAGTTTAAAATTAGACTGAACTCAATTGAGTTTAGTTGAGTTTGGAAACCAAACACAGACTTAACAAACTCAATAGAAAATTACATAAAAGACCCTTTTACTTTTCTTCTTGAAAGCTGCTGAAACCTAACCGTTTAAATATACTAAACGGTGCGTCTCTTACAACAAACCCATTATTATTTTTTTTTGAAATTACAACAAACCCATTATTGAAATAACATCAAACTGCGCCGTTTCTTTTTATTAAACCAACGACGCCGTATGATAATGCTGCTGTGCGTTTTGCCTTCTGCCCTATACGAAGTCTCCTTATCGATTTCTCATCAGATTTCACCTCTGCACTTCAAGTCTCTCAGCAGTGACCACCGAACCTAAAGCTCACTCCTTTAGCTTTCATGGATCTCCAAACTCGAAGGTACCTAACATCCTCTTCGTATGTTTCAATCCGTATGAGGTATAACTCGTTTCCCCCAATGAATTCTGATGCGACTCCTTCGTGATTCAATATATGCTTGGTGCTATGTTGTTCCCCTTAGGGTTCATTTTCGATTGCTTTTAGTTACTGATTTCCATTTGTTGTCGCAAAGCACGGTGAATTGGATGCAAGACTTCTTGCAATTTTATTTTATTTTTTGGTTGGAGACGCATACGATCTGTGAGTGTTTAAGCATAATTTTAATATTTAAGTATCGTTTAATCAGCCATTGTTGACAGCTTTGATTTGTTTTTTTTTTTTTTTGCTGATTTACGCCGTTCTGATTATCTTACTCTTCTCCCTCCTTGCAGCAATTTTTTGTTTCTCGAATATGTTCATCTTTGTGTGGGTTAGAGAGTATCTTTGCAATTACTGCAAGCATATCTTGCTTACAAACTGTAATTAGTGAACATTTCTGGAAAATTACTGGCAATTTTTGCCTTTGGTGGAGATAATCAATCGGATCATCACCTGATACCGTTACCCATTCTAGCTGATGACCTAGCTTTGCTATCTGTTTGCATTGTTCTGCATATATGAATGTGTGTGTGTATATGCATATTTGTATATATAGAAACTAGCTACAAAATACTGTCATGCAAACACAATTTTACTCTTATGCCTTTCCTAGTGACTAGTGATTCCATGCTGTCTGATTGAACACGTATTTTTGTTATCTGATGTGCTGTTGCTTTTTTTTTTTTTTTTTCAAACTTTGGTTGATAGATGCACTTAACAGGTCTTTTCTCGTTCATTTTTCCAGGTCATATTTTTAATTTGCTGTTGTAACATTCATGTCAAGAGCTCGCAATGTCATTGTTGCCGCTAGCTTAGTAGCTTTTGCAGCTGCAGGCTTGGCATTTCCCTTTTACATGGCGTAAGTAAATTACTTTTTGTACTGGTAAAGAGTTTTATTTGGTTGCACCAGTTAGAATAACATCAATTGTATAATGCAGGTCATCTAGAAAGCCTGTTATTGATCCATCCAGGCCTCTGCCACCCCAGGCAACTTTTCGAGGGCCTTATATAAACACTGGCTCACGCGATGTTGGACCTGACCACCAGACTTACCAGAAGAAATGATTCATATTGTTTTGGACCTTCTCTTGGTGTAAGCAAAAAATGTGCTCATTTATGTGCGTTTTGTATATGAATCTGTTACTCTTTCAGACTAGACATTATCGGATTAGATCATTTTGGATTCTGGGTCAGGGATGTCTGCACGAGATTTAATATCGTGACCCTGCATTCTACCGGAGCAGGCAATTTACTGGGAGTATAAGATTTCTTTTTTAATTGGGGCAGATAAGTGAAAATGTGTATGAGGTAGACCATCCATTACGGATTTTACTGCTATGATTAGAATACAATAAATTATCTTTCATATTGCTCCTAAAACAAAAATAGGGTCGAGCACTCAATCTTGGGGGTTGTCTGCTTGGGTGCTGTATGTTGGCCTGTGCTTCTGCTAGAAAGAAAAGTTTGGTTTATGGTATATAACTATCTTTTCTTTTTCTTTTCTTGTAAATGAAGAAACATAGAATCAACTAGTACAAGAAGAGGCTAAATCCAAAGCAATTTTTGCCAGAACATCTGCTACTTGATTTCCTTCAGGTTTGACATGAGCAATTCTCCAATGCTGCAGATAAGATAACATTCTACGAGTTTCTTGAACAATTTGGCCAATGATACTTAAAAAATCTTCAAGATCTCTCTGTAAAGGTACCTCCACTTGTTTAGCATCCCCTTCAAAAGCAACATTGCTGAATCCAATATGGGTTAACCACCAAAACTATCCCAATATGCTGGATATCTCTCTCTCTCTCTCTCTCTCTCTCTCACACACACACACATCACTTGTTTATTTTTCTTTGGTTAGTTAGCCATCGTAGTCAGGTTTTGATTCAAAATGGAATCGGGAGTGGGCCATTTGAGTTGATATCTTCTTGGTGTTGTAGTTGAGCTGTGGCTGCTGGGTTCCATAGAGCTGAACCCCATTCAGATTACAGTTCTTCTACGGGCAGGGAAGTTTACAATTAAGATTCAGATTCAGATTACAATTAAGCTTTATGAAAGTCATAGACTCGTAGGTTAGATGCTCGTGGAGGTGTTGAATATTACAAGAACAGGATACAGGATTGTTTGGATTCAGAGTTGATCTCAATTCATCTAATCTAATAATTATAATTTTTTCAAATTTTTAAATAAAATAAAATAAAAAATAAATTTTTTGAAATTTCAAAACCAAAATTAATATTAAAAAATTATATTTTAATAATAATTTATTCAATTTTTAACTTTCATTTCATCTCAACTCAACTCACTATTCAAACCTCTCAAAGAATTAAAAAGGGTTATTGTTATCTATCTCGACTCGAATTCCAAACACATTGTCAAACACGTACTCTACTAAAAGCCAATCCATCTATCTCGGAGTATCAAGGCTCTTTTTGTCTTTAGTTTTCCTTTTTCCTCTGATTTTGTCTTTGGTCGGCAGCAGTTTCATTTGGCTAACGTGTACATTAGATACTTTTGCAAGAAAAACATGCCTCAAGATTTTTCCCCAACTTAAAAGATTTCAAAGTAAAAAAGAAATGAAAAACTCACTATTCATCCCCCGCAGTTTCATTCGGCAGCAGGGGGATGGAGGCTACATCATCTTCGTTTGAATTAAATTATTAATGATGCCACATAGGATGCGATGACATGGAGTTCCCAAGCCGGTTGTAAGTAAAATTTTTGTTCACATTATCCATGCATGGAAGTATTACAACTGTTTTTAATATTAATATGACATCATGTGATTATGAATTTATTTTTATATAAAACCATATTTTAAAATTTAAATTAAATTAAGATAGAAACTGAGGCGTGGATACTGGGTGAACTAGTAGTCTGGTAGTTACATCCTTCTCCATCACTCCCAGTCATTGCAAACTTGCACTCTAGAACTTCGTGTGACAAAGCAACCCCGCCGCCCCCACCCCCTCCGAACATTGGCTTCATCTGAACTATTTTTCAACATTTGATGAAAGTATATATTTTTTATAAATTTAAAATTTTCCTACCCATAACTAACGTTGGATTAACTATTAAATTTATTAAAATAATAATATTTTTTAATATTGTTTAATATTTTACAATTACATTAACTATATTTTGTATTTGGCTACGAAGCCAATGCAAAGAAGTAATATCGTCGGGAATGAAGTTGAACTGACACGATCATGGCAGTGCTACTCTCGGCCTCTGCTTCTGCTGCAACTCTTACAATATCGTCACGACCATCGCTACCCAAGTCCACCCTTCCCTTTATCTCCACCAAAATCCCAAGCCTCTCTTCAAGAAAATCATCCACTACGAGTAGAGACAGAGCAAGTAGACGTCTTTCTCTTCCACGTGTAGCTGCTCCTCCAACCACACCAGCATCTGGGGAGAATCGACAAGAAGAAGAGCATGTGATAGAAGGGTATGGAGTTGAGGATGAGCACAGTGAGGAAAGCTCGTCCAATGCCAAGTTCGCTTGGAGGGATCACTGGTACCCAGTTTCTTTGATCGAAGATTTGGACCCTCTGCTCCCAACCCCGTTTCAGCTTCTTGGTCGAGATCTCGTGCTCTGGTTCGACAGGTCTGCTCGTGAATGGGTCGCTTTCGACGACAAATGCCCCCACCGCCTCGCGCCCTTATCTGTAAATTAATCTTCTCCATTTCTTCTTGATTTTTACACTCCAGTTCCTGTGCAAATTGAAGTTATGCTCTGTTTGATTGCCATGAAAGGAAAATAAACTAATTTAACAAACGATCACCTTATATTTGGTTTTTAAACAATAGATAAGCAATTCGATAGATAAATAGCTAAATAATTAATTCGGTAGATAAAGTGGCATAGGATATATGTTGGTAAAGATAAAGTTGCTACATGCTTTGTTTTTGCCTCTTTTTTTTTGGTTTCTAGAGGAATTCATGCCCTATTGTGTCCCGAAATGATGTAATATATAAAATCAGATACAAAGTGATTCTTTATATCTTGTAAATCCTCCATGACAAAGGTGAGGAATTGAGTTCTTGATGTCTTTTCGCAATCCTGATGAGTTCATATGGTTTGTAGGAAGGGCGAATTGATGAAGGCGGCAACTTGCAGTGTTCATACCATGGCTGGTCATTTGATGGCTGTGGATCTTGTGCACGGATCCCTCAGGCTTCATCTGAAGGTCCTGAAGCTCGTGCTGTTAAGTCTTCAAGAGCATGTGTTACAAAGTTCCCTACGATGCAGTCACAAGGCCTACTCTTTGTTTGGCCAGATGAGAATGGATGGGAAAGAGCACAAACTACCAAGCCTCCCAGGTGATTGATTCAGTTCATATCTGCAATCTGCTTCCAATTATTTTGATTTGATTTAATCATTAAGTTGAGGATGTGGATTCATGATGATATTAAGTCTGATGAATATAAAATTCACTGCAATGTGATGAATGTTTTAAAAAACTTGTTTTGTTATGTAGGCTGCCTGATGACTTTGATAAACCTGAGTTTTCGTCGGTGACAATTCAGCGCGATCTGTTCTATGGCTATGATACCCTCATGGAGAATGTATCTGATCCTTCCCACATTGATTTTGCTCATCACAAGGTATATACTTGTAACAATATTAAATCAAATTTATGCAATTGTGATGCTGCCCTATGTATAAAAATCAAATACATTAGCATGATAGTTTGGCCAATTGTTAGTGGATGAATTTTGGTAGCTCTTCAATTGTGATGCTGCCCTGTGTATGTGTTGTGTGCATTGTGAGTGCAGTTTTTAATTCAATTAGAAGATAATCAAACCTGATTCTCATCATGGATATGTGCTTTTGATAACCCAACCACTATAGCATATATGGAACTAACGTAACAGCTTGCCTGTATTTGGAGGGGTGCTCATGGTTGACTGTCTCTTTTCTCTAATATTACTTGGGACAACAAGTGCTGTCAGGATGAAATAAGTTTTACTTCTGATTCTTTACAAGGCTCAGAGAGTAAGTAAACACTGGTTCTGTAAAAGCAGAAATCAGTTGGTATATTGTTGTGTTGCATGTGCCTGTTGCAAGTCTAATGCTAAGACCTAAGTACTCGTAATGCTCATCAGTATTTAAAAGTTGACTCTGCATATATGTTTGACTTTATTGGTTTATAAGATTTAGAAATACAAGCAACTCTATGGCTGGCCATGATCTGTTCAACTGAAATATTATGGGAAAGTTGCCAAAGAGGCAACTTGCTAAATATGGAAGAATGGTAAATGTTTGCACTTTTTATAATGGATGACTGTTTTTGGTAGAATATTCATGCACCTAAGGGAACTTGAACCCTGGACATCACCTGCCATTCCATACTTAGGGTGCTTCAAAGTATAAATCTATTTACAGGTTACGGGAAGAAGAGATAGAGCCAAACCTCTGCCTTTTAAGTTAGAGTCTAGTGGTCACTGGGGCTTTGCAGGAGCCAATGATGGTAACCCAAGGATCACTGCCGAGTTTGTTGCACCTTGTTATTATATGAATAAGTAAGTTTACCACTCTCGCATAAGCAGTTAAAGCTGCATATTCTTGCATTTACCTTTGATAATGTGGTGTTTGCATGATACTAATAAAATCTCATGACTTTGATTCTTGTATGTGGTTGCTTACAAATTTGAGTCCTACTCATACATGCATTGATGTTTAACAGAATAGAAATAGACGCAAAGCTTCCGATAGTTGGCGATAAAAAATGGATAATATGGATTTGTTCCTTCAATGTGCCAATGGCACCTGGGAAGACTCGATCTATTGTTTGCAGTGCCAGAAACTTCTTCCAGCTCACAGTACCAGGGCCTACCTGGTGGCAGGTGAGAACTCTAGGACTATTCTTCTTCTGTATTTTAGCTTAAAATGGCACCAATTAGATGGGAATTCCGATCAGTTCTGTCTTTTAGTTAAATTCTCTCTTTGATCATTTTTATTAGCTTGCTATTTTCTTATGCAAATTATTGTAATTGCTTCTCTTAGATTAGCAACCGTGTTCAGTTTAATCATGACCTCTTGTGAAAAGCATAAATCCCATCTCGATGTTGCATAACAGTGGCTCCTTCTGCTATAATTCCATTTGCGTAATAACTGAGTAATGATAAATTTTAGGTCAAAGTGCGTTTGAATAATATCTGATTTTTATTTCCATTTTAATGAGGGATCATATCCTTTTAACATAGTTCCTATTATGTATGCAATGGTGTTAGGTGGTTCCTAGATGGCATGAGCATTGGACTTCAAATAAGGTGTATGATGGGGACATGATTGTCCTCCAAGGTCAAGAGAAGATATTTCTTTCAAAGACAAAGGAGGGTTCCGCTGATGTTAATAAGCAGTATACGACAATAACATTTACACCCACCCAAGCTGATCGACTTGTCTTGGCATTTCGAAATTGGTTGAGACGACATGGGAACAGCCAACCTGATTGGTTTGGCACGAGCAACCAACAACCTTTGCCATCAACAGTTTTATCAAAACGTCAGGTGTGGAAACTTATTGTCACTCAAATTTTAGAGCAGGTCTATATTGAGTTTGTTGAATTTTGTTCCTTGATTTTTTTGATAATACAGTATAAACATGCTATTTATTTTCTAAGATGAGAGCAATAAAAATATTGCAATTTTATAACCACATGGGGGAAGGCTCTTTTCTGTAAGATCCTGAGCCCTTCTTTTATTTAATTAATTTTCAATTTGTTTAGATGCTAGGACATACACAAAAATGCCTGTATACAAAGGTATATCATGTTTTAAAATGACCCCTTAATCTCAACAATTAAGAGAATATCTTAATAGGTCAGCACAAGTACAAGATACATTGATATTGCTACTGATTTGTTCTAGTTCTGTTTCCATTGTGTTTTGCAGATGTTGGACAGATTTGAGCAGCACACTCTTAAATGTTCATCATGTAAAGGAGCTTATACAACATTCCAGGCATTGCAAAAGTTTCTAATTGGTGCAGCAGTTATTTGCTGTGCAACGGCTGGGATCCCATCAGATACGCAATTACGGATTTTCTTGGCCGGGCTTGCACTTCTTAGTTCTGGATCGGCTTTTGCTTTGCATGAACTACAAAAGAACTTTGTCTTTGTTGATTATGTGCATTCTGAAATTGATTAGAAAGAGAGAAAATACTTGGGCACTGTTTGCCAATATGCATAGGCATTAGAAACTATTGTGAATCAATCTTTGTATGAAGATTGAGAATTTATAAAGAATGTATGCCAAAAATTGTACAGATAACTTGTCATTCAAGTCTTTATATGCACTGTGAAAATGAGCTACCATTATGTTTGGAGATTGGTAAATTTGGGGGAAAGATCCTCTCAAATAGTTTTTTTATTTTTATTTTTAAGAATATGCACAGGCTACAAATTCAAGCCATCCTTATTCCTAGCTGTCACACACTGTGGAAAGGGAGAGATCTCTACCCTTGTTGTTGATGGTGGACACAATCATGATCATATAGGAGAGATCCATCCCTCCAATCATGGTTGTATTCATTACAACTTCATCGCTTGCATTGTCTACTGCTTGTGAATGGAGGGGTGGGGGGAAGATGAGATGTCCCTTTCCTACCTCATCCTTTGTCTCAGCATGAAGTGGGAGATCCCCATCGCCAGTTTTAGGAAAAAGATAGGGGCAGCTCAATGCAATTTGAGGCTTAAAGCGAAATTTAAGTGAGTTATTTGTAATTATAATACAATAAAATATAAATTATTATATGAAATATTTTCAAAATTTTTAATAAAATGAGATTTTATTTAAAATATTTAAATACAATTTTTGTGAATTTATATTTGCAACAACTTAAAATGAGGCTTCAATGCAGATTTTGTGCCTCAATTTAATAAGATCTTAAAAAAAATTTTAAAATATAAATAATTCATTGTATTAAATATTAAATTTAGTATTATGGAACCTTGCACACATTGAAAACTATAAAAATTATTTAAAATTTTATTTAACGAAATGGTTTTTATTTTTGGGGGCCTTACATAGTGTGGGAGCCTTACATAGGGTGGGGGTTTTAGGCAATGGCCTAAATGGCCTTATCATTGAGCCGGCCCCGGAAAAAGCTCATATGTTCACCCCATCGCGTGTTGATGGGCACATACAGTGTGACGAGAGAGAGAGAGAGATCTTTCCCCTTCTCATTTGTGATGGACACAACTATACTCAAGGGAAAAGATCGGTTCTTTTAAGAGCGGTACTACTTTGCCGCCTGAGACCGCTCATTTTGACCGTTAGTTTAAAATTCAGTTTTTATTTTGTTTTAATTTTCTTATTCATATTTTTTTATCATTTTAAAATATTTTAAAAAAATATAAACAAAATCAATACACTAATAGTCACTTCCTTAACTATTAAGTAAAATTTTTTTAAATATATATATATATATGAGGTGTCAAAATAAGTGAGTAAATGAAGTGGACAAAATAACATTTTTCCTTCTTCCAATTGTGCTCACATCCATCACATTGCTTGCATGATCATGTGTTGGATATGGAGAATCCACATGTCAAACCACGTCCAATATTCACACTTTTTATAATCTCAATACCATTAGATACATGAGTCAAGAGTGAATTTGGAATGGAGACCATGACTACATATTTATAATGTCCGAATTCCCATTTTGCCCATGATAGAAATAACGAAATTACATGAGTCATTAACTGGGTTTCTACGGATGTATTAATCTTAACTACTGTAACGCATATAATTGGACTAAAATCATATACTTATAGAGATATATATATATATATATCAGTAGTCTAATTATCAGTTTATTAATCACTCTCAATAAACATTATAAATATCACACAAACTTTATTTTAACAATATATGATTGATGGCCAAGGTCCTTTTGGATTAGACGACATAAGGTTTGGTCTCCGAATAGGAAAATCAGATTCAAACTCCTGTGTATATAATTATACAGAAATGTTAAATCCACTGAAATTGGGTTTCGAAAGTGTGTTTCGAGGTATTTTTTTAATTTAGTTATTAAAAAAGTATTCTTTAATAATTATATGTACACATGATTTATGAGCATGAATGGAGAATTTCCAAAATCACGGCCGATGGGGCCATGGGCCAGAAGGAGAGTGCACGAGGAGAGAGATACCTGATATCTCCTGGCACATGGCAGAGAGGGGGGAGATCCGTAGGTTGTTGGTTGTCCAAGAGATTCCGGTTAAATTAAATAAAAACTCTCGGGGGGGTGCAAATAGATAATAAAGATTAAAGAATTCTCATCTCAGATTAGATCCAATCATAACAACCTTAATTATCTTAATGATTATCTTTTTCGCCATTTCGAATGGGATTTCTGTGCCGAGGACCTTGATATTCTGAGAGAGAGGGAGAATCCAGAGGGAGAAGGTAACGGAGCAATCCAAATACAGAAAGTATAAAACACAACCGAAGTATCTAATAAGATATTAAGCTTAAAAGCGAAAAGCTGCTGGCCGATCTCTGGCTCTCCTGATCAACTTTTTTTGCGGCCTCCTTTCTCTATTTAAGTTGGGTTTCTTGCAACAAATTTTTCGTTCGCTTCATCTTCAAATCCACCATTACTCTCCACGTCAAAAAGATTGTCACTTTTCTATTACCCAGCTCTCACACACTCTCGCTCTCTGACTCTATGCTCAGATCGAGCAATTGCATCTCGTTCTCTCGTTCCCTCTATCTTTCATCCACCTTCTTGCTTCTCATACTTCACTGGGGTTTTTTTTTCTTAAAGTTCCTAAGCTGGATCTTTGTTAACTGGATCTGGGAACTTCTCTGTTCTTTCTTTTTCTGATTAATATTACTTTTCTGACTAGAGGATCAGAGTTGAACTGAATGCCGGTTTTCACGTTGGCTCTTGATTTATCGGCTTCTTGTTTATTTTTCTATACGTTTGACCAAAGCTTGCA
>QEOT01003574.1:162066-214458 GCA_003123785.1 Pterocarya stenoptera | reverse complement strand
TAGCTCTAGGTGCACAAGACAAAGGATGGCCATCCCTTAGATATTTAGCATGAAAAATATTCGCCCACAACCCTTCGGACGTTAATAAGCGATATGCAAACTTCACGTGAAGAGACTTCTGAACCTCATCTAAATCTCTCAACCCCACACCACCTTCGTCAGTAGGTTTGCAGATATTAGCCCAAGATCTCCAATGCACTTTCCTTCTTCCCTACACCTCAACCCCAAAAAAATTGAATAACATAGAATTTATCAGATCAAGAGTCCCCTTCGAAACATTGATCACCGAGAGAATATGAATAGGCAAACTAGAAAGCACATGTCTCAATAATATTAAACGAGCACCTTGTGAAAGTAATCGGAATTTCCAGCCCACCACTTTATTCTGTATTTTCTCCACTAGCAGCTCAATGATACGAGAAGTAAGTCTTCTTATAACAAGCAGAGCACCCAAATAATTCACGGGAAACTGACCTTCCTTAAAAGCTGTCACCTTCAACAAATCATGTTTCTGAGACATATTTATAAACTTTGAAAGAAAAATCACCAATTTCTCTTGACTAATCTTCTGGCCGGACCAACTTTCATAAAGAGCCAGAATCTCAACAACACGCTTAATAGATTTTTTTCCCTCCATTAGAGAAAATCAACAGATGATCAGCATACAACAAATGAGAAACTAAAGGAGCCACCACTGGATGATAAAATCTCCCGATCTGACCATTTTCAAAATTTTGTCTAAGCAATCTGGTTAACATCTCCTCCATGATAATAAAGAGGTAAGGAGATAAAGAATCCTCTTGTCACAACCCCCGAGCAGATTGAAAAAAACCTTTAAAGGTTCCATTCATCATCACTGAAAACCGAGGAAACCTTATATATTCACCAATCAAATTACAGAAAGTATGGGAGAAGCCGAAAGATTTAAGAACTTCCAAGAGAAATCTCCGATCCACCCGATCATAAGCCTTAGCCATGTCAATTTTCAACATGACATTACCACCTAAAGATTTCTTATGAAGAGAGTGCACCATCTCTTGTGCTAGGGTGATGTTTTCAAAAATACTACATCCCAGCATAAAAGCTCTTTGTTCATGGGAAACCATTGAAAATCTATTACTAATAATAAGAGAAGAGATAAAGTTAGGAGATAAGGCAATGCAGAGATAAGCTGAGAAATGTTTGCTTAGATATAAAAAGGTGAAGCGGACATAAGGAAAGCAGGACATAACTACTCCAAAAAATGAAATAGACCTCTATAAAAGGAGAAAATCTTTACAAATCTACTAACTCTCCACAACTTCTCTACGCACAGCCTCCACCACACATAGTGACTCCAAATGATCTTCTCTTAAGGGAGACATTATATTAAACTCCCAAAACCCTAAAATATTGCTACATTGTATTGAGAGATTATAAAATCACTAATTATAGTGGATTTTGATACCAAACAACCCATGGATGTAGGCTTTATGTTGAACAATGTAAATATGTGTGGCTATCTTTATTTATCTTTTATAGGCTTATTTGCTATTTAATTTTATAGACCGATGCTCAAATCATCATCGTAGGCCAGGGATGACTCTTTCTTCCGTTTTGGCATATTGTGCAAATTTATACACTAATAGTTGGTGCTATTTCACTTTTGCATATACTTAAATCCTGGACACTGCCAAAGGCTTATGGTTTGATTGGCATAAACCCTCAACCTCCAAAATGGAGGTCTTGGGTTCAAAACCCCCCCTCCCCAAATGTATAAAAAAAAAATCATGGACACTAACTAACAAGGCACATCCCATCATTTAAATATATAAATCTACTTAATTTAATTAACATATATCATTTTAGATTTCTTGAGCCTCAGTCAGACCGATATGTCTCTATGGCTAGGGAATATTGACAAGCATGTTTAGCATGCCCTGCATGCAAATTTCATGGCTGACATGCACGCTAGGTAAATGAGTAAGCCACATGAGTTGTTTTCCTCAACCAATTCCTAGGGTTTGTGCTGTGACATCATGATCTTCTCCACTACAATCCATAGTAGCAGCCGCTTGCCTAGCCATGCCGCTTCGTCAACCACCACTAGAAGCAATCACCAAAGAAACCAGTTTGGTCCCCTCATGGCCATTCTCTTCCACTGCAACACCAGGTCAAGCTGAGAGAAAGGAAAACAACTTAGCCCTAGGCCGCCACCCAAGAAGATAAAACCATTGAGAAGCACACGATGCGAGCCATCGTCTTTGCGCCATGCAAGTTGCTACACTTCACCAGGATCAACTGCAACACCTCCCTCAAACACAGTCAAGAACCAATTACAGTGAGATTGCCACAACTCTCTATATAGTGCCAAACGTGAGCCACAGTAATCCCCTATTCTATGATACCAAAAACAAAGCACACTCAATTGCCATGCACCTCCACTGCAACACCACAGCTGCCACCATGTCCAGCTTGCACCATAAGCTGCCATCACTGCGACCATAAAGCTCATTGATCGCATTCTGCAAAACAATAAGGAAATTAATTCGTTGGACATGTGAACAATAAAATATAGTTTGATATTTAGAAGGAAAAAGAAAAAAAAAAGAGCTACGTGACTTGGGTTTATTCCTCTCACACTCACTATCTTGGCTTGGAGATGGACAATCTCCATCGCTACCAAAATATGCTCAAGGACAAACAATCTCCCCCATGCAAAAATTATTCAGCAACGAACAATCTCTGACAATGAAGAAGTGAAAGCAATAGCTAAATGGTCTTGGTTTTCCTCCCCCGAGCTCGCTATTTGAATTTTATTTTCACTAACAAATTAGGTTTCTGGAGGTTTTCCCCAACAAAATTGCTTAGGATTCAAGAAGAATCCCACTGGATGAATAAGCATGAAAACATTTTACTCACCGTTCTAACCAAAAAGCAAGTTCGGATGATCCATATCCCAAAAAAGAGTTTGAGGGTGGATAAATAGAATAAAGAGAGTGCATAATGGCGATCAACTTCTACCAAGCAATAAGCTTGCAAAGCTTCCACTTGACTTGGAATGCCAACTATAGAGTCACCCTTGAGCAGCGCTTGGGCACCTCAACTTCTTATCCCACTATAGCTGAAGCTCATGCCAAGCAACGGCAATACTCGCCCAAGCAGCAAAAGGACAGTGCAGCCCTCAAAGCACCTGGGCACCTCTAGCCTCACTTGAGCACTATTGGATTTGAATGCCCATGGGACATCACGCACACATGATTCAGGTTTGCAAGTCTCAAACTAATAACTTGGATTATTTGCAATTGCCTATTTGGTCTTTGGTGAAAACTATCAGTGCAACAGAGTTCGCCTCCTACCAAAACAAAGTGGTAAAGCATTGTCCACCCTACAGCAGAGCGGTCAAGCTCTACCTCCCGCCATAGCACAGCGGTCGAGTACAACTCCTGCAAAAGCAACTCGATCAAGCATCTCTCCCGCCAAGCTCAACCACACTTGAGCAGTTGGGTTAGCATCCCTCAATGCGGTCAAGCATCTCTCACATTGGGTTTAACCCCATTCAAGCACATGGGTTACCCCTCAATGTAGTCAAGCATATAGCTTCCTTAAATGCTTCCCTTCTCACCATCGATGTTCAAGCTTATCTCCCACCTAGCCCTAAAGTCGAGCATTTCCCTCCTTGACACCTAGCGCACTCAAGCTCATCTCTCACCTAGCCTCAAAGTCAAGTATCCTCACTCCCACCAGCAACCAAAGGAGGAAATAACTTCCTTAAGTATGTTACTCCTCGCCAACTAGCGAGATTGAGCTCATCTCTTGCCTTCCATCAAAGTCGGGTGTTCTCATGCTCATACTTGGCCATCAACGCCAGCATGTCTTCTCCAACAAATGCCAAGTGTTGACACTTGTTCAACAACCATTGCCTGCAGATACCTCCAGGAATGAGCTTCTAAGCTCTGTAACCTCCTCTTGCGGGTTACCTTCGGGAACAAGTCGACGGGTTAGGCAATTTGTTGATATGGACCTATGGGGTAGACGGGCTCCTTGGCCACATAGCATAAGTTACAAAAAATAAACTCTAACCTCAATGCCAAAATGGAAACGTCAACAAAAAATAGCCTCAAAGGAGAAAAAATCCACTACTACCAACAAAAGTAAAAACAATGAAGAAAATACGCACTCTATGCTGAAGATAAACAGTCCTGCAATCATCAATACACTCGATTATCAGGCAAACATTCTTACAAACAAACTTCCCAAAGGCCCATCCTCAAAGGCCCTTATTACAATTTTTATGGATTCTCCTCAACGACCACTTACAGAGACATATCAATTGCATTACACAAGAACAGAAAACTAGGGACAAGTTCCTAGAATGTTTCTATGCTTTTTTAGACTATCTCGATCGTGGCTTGACTTGAAGATTCTCAAGGGTTTCTTATTGAGCAAATTAACCATAAGAATCACAGGCATTAGTTAGGGATAAAGTTGACTAGGTCCAACCCATTGAAAACTATCACTAATAATAAGGGAAGATATAAAGCCAAGAGATAAAGTAAGGAAGAGATAGGCTGAAAGAGATTGACTCAGATACAAAAGGTCAAACCGGCATAAGGCAAGTAGGGCACACTACTCCAGAGAAGAAAAGAAACCTTTATAGAAGGAGGAGATCTCTACAAATCTACAAACTCTCTAGGACTTCTCTACACACAGCCTCCACCACGCACAGTGACTTCAAAGAATCTTCTCTTAGGGAAGGCATCATCTTCAAACTCCAGAAACTCTAAATTCCTCTATTGTATTGAGAGATACATGAGGCCGTGAGAGATTAAAAAATCATCAATTATAGTGGATTTCGCCTCCAAACAACCCATGGATATAGGCTGTACGCCGAACAATGTAAATTTGTGTGGCTATTTCTATTTGTCTTTTTTAGGCTTATTTGCTATTTATTTTTATGGATGAATGCCAAGAGTACCATATCAATGCCCGAATCACTATCGTGGGTCAGGATGACTATTTCCACCATTCCGGCCTGTCGTGTAAATTTACGCAATAACAAGCATGATAAGACTTGATTCGTGAGGAAAAAAATTAAAAATTAAATTTGATATTTGTGATCAAATCTTTTTATGTAAATAATATATAAATATTATGTTTATCACAAAGGCTTCCAAGTAGAAAATTAATGTTCGTGAGGACACTACATATCAAAACATAAACTTTGGAGACCAGGCCAATCTTAAGGGGAAGGAATCCTAGGTGTCTCAACTTTCATGATTGGTTTCAAATGGTTAAATAAATCAATCTATGATGCCCCGACTCCCACATAGAAAAATCTCAGAAATCATGACGTCAGGATGATGACAACACGGGTCACACATCCCAACGATAAGTGCTCAAGTGTGTGCAATGTGCAACCAGGGTACCAAAGAGTCGTAGCGGTTAAAATAAATTAGTCTACTAAGTACTAGAATTTTAAATACAAAAATAACCAAAATAAATATCTGTTGAAAAGTTATATAATTATCCAAAAATACAATAAAAAGCCAAATATATACACGAGAGAGAGATAATTTCCATAATCTAAATTGACAATAACCACATGTCACCTCCTCCAGGGAGCCAATCCCACAAGTTCTACAACCTCACCTGCACCAAAATCTACGGTACCATAAAGTGGTATCACATGTAAGTAATAATCTAAACAATCTCCAAGATTAAAATACATTAATGCTACCAACCATGCATGCATATGATGTACTATGTACCAGATCCAAAATATCATTTTTTCCCGAAAAATAAATATTTTCCAACACATGCCAAAATCCCATTTTTGGCCTAAAAACATAATCCGTCATTTTTCCAGAAAATGATTTACACAAATATTTGTCGAACACTGTAGGCAGAAATTGCAGGCGGGACTATACCATTATCCTTGCTTAACACCATTCCTATGAGTATACCGTAAGCGGGAATCGCAAGCGGGACTATACCACTATCCTTGCTTACTATCATCTCTAAAGTACATTTCCTCACAGCTCAAAAACCCATTAGAGCACTGTAGGCGGGAATCACAGGCGGGATTCTACCACCATCCCTACCACGTACACCGTAGGCAGGAATCCCAGGTGGGACTACACCACCATCCCTGCTTACCACCATCCCTACAGTCTCTTTTCCTTTTTTCCACAGAAATCTAGTTTTCCAATAAACACATGAACATGAATGCAATTACACGAAAACCCAGTTTTCAATTTACAAACATGAACATGTGTGCACATACCATGTACCAGACTAACAACAATATCTAATGACCAATCCAATCACAATAAAACCAAACTCACAAACACTCTGTCCTCAATCCATTCGACTCCCATAACTCCTCGGACTCAGTCCGACACAACCAATCAATCACAATAATATTAAATGAGTCAGAGCAAAAATATATTAAAATCTCAAAAGATATTTGGAAAACACTTACAACGCTATATAATAATTTTTGGAAGATCATGGGAGAGCTTGAAGCGCCAAAACAGCAATTCCACAGTGTAAAAACACTGTGGCTGAAATACACAGTATACCCAAATCTAAACGGGGTCAAATGAAGACTTGAAATTGATAGAGTAGAGCCTATGGGATGTGGTGAAGCTAATGGAATTGACGGTTAACCGTGAGTGGAGGCCGAAATGGCGGTGGAAGGCCAAAAAGGGGCAAATTGGAGATGAGTTTGGTTGGGCTTCTTCGGTGACGGATCAAAGCCGGGATTGAGTGCTTTGGGTTGCTGGGATGCCGAGAATGAAGTGGTGAAGAGGTGGTACCTGGAGGTGGCCGGACAGCTGACTAAGTAAAGAAATTGCAATTAATTAGTAGTGAAATTAAGACTTTTGCTTCTGAAATTCACTACAAATTCTTAATTAATGCTCATTTCTGATAAAAGGGAGTCTGAAGTCTATAGGAAAGTTTAGAGCGATAAATTAGACTTTACACGCTCACATACTCTTTATGCTTTCACACTACACAAAGAGAAATTTCAGATTCATATCACTCAAAGCCTTAACCTCTGCTGTGTGCTTACAGACCCGACACTCTAAGGCACCGGATGGAATTGGAAAGGAATCAGTTGGAGTGCGGATGGAGTGAGGATAAAAGAGAGAAGGCAGGTAATTTTTGGGGGGATGCAGCAAATAGCAAGAAAGAATTAGGGTTTCTTCGTCTAGGTTTTTCTTTCCTTAATGTTTGTAATGTTTCTTTTGGTTAGACTTTGGAATCCTGAGATGAAGGGGGAGTAACTTCTGAACCCTAAGTCAAGGGATACCGTCGAGCAGTGTTTACTCTTTAAAAGTTTCGATTCCCAGATTGTGGTGGTTTGTTTCTCTTTAAATCTTTCTGTCAATCTTGAATCAAGTCAAGATTTGGGTTTTCTTTTCATTTTTTCTTGATCTTTCATTGATTAAGAGCACGTTGGATGCTTGAAAGGTGAAAACCCTATCTCTCTGAGCATGTTATCCGAAACTTGGAAGATTGGAATTTATTGAGATTATCTTTTATTAATTCTTGTTCCTTGATGTGCATACATTATATCTATCATCCAAATGTTCTGCCCTTGATTGGAATAACATTTGAAGGAAACTATGGGATGATGAAGTTTTTCTAGATTATTCACTGTGAGAGGGTTGCCTGAGACTTAGGTTTATTTTTTCCAATTAATTATAATTCTTAACTGATCATTTAATCTGTTTGAGTCTGTTTTGCACGAGATTTTCAGTTTCTTTAGTGATTTGAGTTGGTAATAGGGTAGGTCAATCTTACCTCACTCTTATTGAACCTTTGGGTAACTGGGAAAAGCAACCCTCTATCAAAGAAGAATCTGTTGGTCAACACAGTGGCCAAGAGAGTATTCTTAGATAGATACAATATTCATTTGTTTTTATTATTCTTTTTTTTTTCTCTCTGTTTCTTAGCCCTGAAAGATAAGTTATATTAATCCTTGTGAAATCGAGCTTGGGACCTTCACTACACATCAGCATAACACCTCTTGCACTTGGGAGGTAATAAAAATGGAGCATCAAGTTTTTGGCGCCGTTGCCGGGAATTAATGGCAATTGTTTTTTTCAGAACTGACAAAGTTAAGGTGGTGGCTAAGTGTGAACCTCTTCACACTTTTAAATCTCTAACCTTAATTCTTATTTTATTTTATTTTGGTTGTTTTGTTTGCCTAGTGTGAGTTGTGAGTAATACTTGAAGAAATCATTTGAGATTGGGGTATTCTACACCAACTTTGGTGTTTTTGAGGTATTACTGTAGGGATTTTGTATGTCTGTTTGGCGTCGTGATTTTTCCTTTAGACTTGTCAGAACTGAACCTGTGACTTATTCAGATTGTGAGTCACTGTCTTTTGAGTCATCCCCAGATAGTTTTAGCACCATGGCTGAAGAAGAGGATGATGAGGGAGGAGTGGGGAATCAAAATAGAACCCTTAAAGATTATTTGCAACCTGTTAGGGCTAGTACACCATCATGCATCATTCAACCCCTGAATGCAAATAATTTTAATTTTAAGCCTGGAATGATTCCATTGATACCCCACTTCCATGGGATGGAATCTGAGAACCCTTATTTACACATTAAAGAATTTGAGGAAGTTTGTTCCACATTTATGGATTGAACTTGTACTGAAGAGGTGATCAGACTCAAGCTTTTTCCTTTTTCATTAAAAGACAAAGCTAAGACCTGGCTTAATGCTTTGAGGCCTAGATCCATAGGAACATGGCAAGAAATGCAGACTGACTTCTTAAAAAAATTCTTCCCTATACACAGAACAAATGCACTGAAGAGGCAAATCATGAACTTTGCCCAAAACGACACAGAGACCTTTTATCAGTGCTGGGAAAGATTCAAAGATTTACTTAATGCTTGTCCTCATCATGGGTATGAAAACTGGAGGATAATAAGCTTTTTCTTTGAGGGTTTACAACCTAAGATGAGGCAATTTGTGGAGACAATGTGTAATGGGGAATTCTTCAACAAAGAACCTATAGAGGCTTTTGAATGCTTTGATTATTTATCTGAAAATGCCCAGTCATGGATTGTTTCAGATAAATATGATAGAACTGAACCATTGAAAATAACTGGAGGAGGAAAATACAACTTGAGAGAAGTGGATGATTTACATGCTAGAGTGTCTATGCTTACTAAGAAATTAGAAACCATAGACAGTAACAAAGTGAATGAGATTCAGGCTGTTCAACAAGTGTCAGAAAAATGTAATATATGTGAGGATGTGGGAAATCCTACTGGTGATTGCCCCACTATCCCAGCTTTTAAAGAAATATTATTGGACCAACCTGGAGCTGTTAACATGATTGCTAAACCTTTTTCAGGTCCATTTTCTAACACATCCAATCCCAGTTGGAGGAACCACCCAAACCTAAGTTGGAGGAATGAGCAGTCAACTCACACCTCCAATCATGCACCAGCCCCTTCTCAGTATGTAATGAATCAACAATTAGCGGTAGGATCTTCTCAATATCCTGCTGCAGTACCTTATGGGCAGAGGAGGAACCTTGAGGACACTGTTAATCAAATAGCAGCAAATCTCCAACAATTCATTCAAGGCCAGACCACCATCAACAATCAAACTTCTCAGGCCATCAATGAGATTAGAGGATCCCTAACAAAGTTGACCACAGCTTTGAGTATTCAGGAGAAGGGAAAATTCCCTGCTCAACCACAACCTAACCCTCAAGGGCAACTCCATCAAGTGTCTGAAGTGGTGGAGACATCCATTGTTAAACCAGTCAAGGCTGTAACAACATTGAGAAGTGGGAAAATTCTGGTAAACCCCATTTCTAACCCAGCCATCATTGGTAAGGATTCTAACCCTATGCATGTTGAAGCTGAAGTGAAGGACTGGCAAACACCAGCACCTTTTCCTTCAAGGCTAATCCCGGTGCACAAAGATAAAAATCATTCTGAAATTTTTGAAGTTTTTAAACAAGTGAGAATAAATATACCTTTATTGGATGCTATCCAACAACTTCCCACCTATGCAAAATTTCTTAAAGATTTGTGCACCATTAAAAGAAAACTGAATGTGAAAAAAAAGGCTTTCCTCACTGAACAAGTCAGTGCAATCATTCAAAGCAACACTCCTCCCAAGTATAAGGACCCAGGCTCACCCACTATTGCTTGCATGATTGGTAGCTCGAAAATTGGGCATGCATTACTTGATTTGGGGTCTAGTGTAAATCTGTTACACTACTGTGTTTATGAAAAGCTTGGCCTAGGAGAGTTGAAGTCTACCTCCATTACCCTATAGCTGGCTGATAGGTCAATTAAAATACCTAGAGGGGTAGTGGAGGATGTCTTAGTTCAGGTTGACAAGTTTTATTATCCAGTAGACTTTGTTGTCCTAGATATGAAACTGTCAACAAACTCTTTGTTTCAAGCACCTGTGATTTTGGGGAGGCCGTTTCTGGCCATTTCTAATGCTCTAATAAATTGTAGAAGTGGTGTGCTTAAACTGAGTTTTGGGAATATGACCTTGGAACTAAATATTTTTAATTTATGCAGGCAGCCTCAGAAAGTGGAAGAAATACAAGAAGTGAATCTGTTGGATAGCATCGTTTCAGAAAACTGCCCTTTATTTTATCAATCCATTGATGCATTAATGAATTTTGAAAATTTTAATGATGCTGATGATAAGATTAATGAACTTTATTCTGCATCAATTGCAAGAAATCCAACTGAAATGTAGTGGAAACTAAAGTTTGAACAGCTACCTCTAGTGGCAGCCATACTGAAGCCTTCATAAGAGCAGACCCCATCCTTGGACCTCAAGCCTTTACCAGTCCAGCTGAAATATGCATTCTTGAGACCTCACCAAACTTTTCCAATGGTAATCTCTTCTCACCTAACGGATAGTCAAGAGAAAAAATTATTAGAGGTCCTAATCAAACACAAAAAGGCTATAGGATGGACATTAGCTGACATTAAGGGTATCAACCCTTTAGTTTGTACCTATAAGATTTATTTGGAAGAAAATTCCAGACCATCTAGGGAGATGCAAAGGAGACTTAATCCCACGATGAAAGAGGTGGTGAAAAGTGAAATACATAAGCTGTTAGATGTGGGTATTATCTACCCTATTTCTGATAGTAGGTGGGTCAGCCTTATTCATGTGGTCCCAAAAAAAAAAAAAGGATTGACTGTAGTGAAAAATGAAGAAAATGAGTTGATCCCTACAAGGGTAACCACGGGTTGGAGGGTGTGCATTGACTATCGGAAGCTTAATGCTTCCACTAGGAAAGACCACTTCCCATTACCATTTTTGGGCCCAGTGTTAGAAAAGGTTGCTGGTCACCCATTCTATTGTTTTTTATATGGGTTTTCAGGCTATTATCAGATTGAAATAGCTCCTGAAGACCAGGAGAAAACTACCTTTACCTACCCTTTTGGGACCTTTGCATTTAGAAGGATGCCCTTTGGGCTGTGCAATGCCCCAGCTACTTTCCAACGATGCATGCTCAGTATTTTCAGTGATTTAATTGAAAATGGCTTAGAAGTTTTTATGGATGATTTTTCTGTTTTTGGAAGCACTTTTGAGAATTGTCTTACTAACTTGCAAGCTGTTTTGACCAGGTGTGAGGAGAAGAATTTACTGCTCAATTGGGAAAAATACCATTTTATGGCTCAGGAGGGTATAGTGCTGGGGCATATAGCATCTTCTAAGGGTCTTGAAGTAGATAAGTCCAAAATAGATACAATCTCCAAACTGCCCATTCCAAAAACAGTGAAAGATATAAGGCCTTTTTTGGGGCATGCTAGGTTCTATAGGAGATTTATAAAAGGGTTTAGTTCCATTACTAAACCCTTATGTAAATTACTAGTGCATGAAACTGATTTTGAATGGACCATAGACCAACAATCTGCTTTTGAACAATTAAAAGAGTTGCTCACTATAGCCCCAATCATACAACCTCCTGATTGGTCTCTCCCTTTTGAAATAATGTGTAATGCTAGTCAATATGCCGTAGGAGCTGTGCTTGGCCAGCGTAGAAACAACCTGCCCTATGTCATTTATTATGCTAGCAAGACATTGAATGGGACCCAAAAGAATTGCTCAACAACAGAGAAAGAGTTGTTGGCTATAGTTTTTGCCTTAGACAAGTTTAGGTCTTACATCCTTGGGTCACCTGTAGTTATTTACATTGATCATGTAGCTTTGAAGTACTTGTTGACTAAGAAGGATGCTAAACCAAGACTGATCAGATGGGTGCTACTACTCCAAGAGTTTGACATTACAATTAAAGACAAAAAAGGAGTAGAGAATGTGGTGGCTGACCATTTATCTAGGTTCACTTTCACAGAAACTACACCAGCCTTGCCTATTTCTGATTCTTTTCCTCATGAAAATATTTTGTCAGTTGAATCTATTCCTTGGTATGCTGATATAGTGAACTTCTTGATGACAGGAATGACACCTTCACAGTGGAGCACTCAAGGCTTGAAAAAATTCAAAGCTGAAGTAAGGTATTTTTTTTTATGATGATCCCTATCTGTTTAAGTATTGTTCTGACCAAATCATTCGTAAATGTATCCCAAACTCTAATATACCTTCAGTTCTCACCTCTTGTCATACTGAACCGTGTGGTGGCCATTTTTCTGCAAAAAAAAAAAAAAATAGTTGCAAAAATTCTTCAGTCTGGTTTGTATTGGCCACACATGTTTAAAGATGCATTTGAGTTTTGTAAAAAGTGTGAGAATTGTCAAAAGTTGGGGGGAGTCACTAGAAGAAATATGATGCCCTTACAACTAGTTTTAATTCTAGAGGTTTTTTATTGTTGGGGTTTGGATTTCATGGGACCATTCCCTTCATCTTTTGGGAATGTGTATATTCTGGTTGCAGTGGACTATGTCTCTAAGTGGATAGAGGCTATTCCCTGCAAAAAGAATGACCATCAAGTAGTTCTAAAATTTCTGAAAGAGAACATAGTGTCAAGGTTTGGTATGCCAAAAGCTGTCATCAGCGACAATGGGTCACATTTTTGTAATAAACCCATGGAGGCTCTGCTGAAAAAGCATGGAATTCATCATAAGGTTTCCACACCTTATCACCCCCAAACTAATGGTCAAGTAGAATTAGCAAATAGGGAGATCAAAAATATCATTGAAAAAACTGTGAACCTTAACAGAAAAGATTGGTAAGTAAGATTAACTGATGCCTTGTGGGCTTATAGAATTGCCTTTAAGACTATTCTTGGCATGTCTCGCTATAGGCTAGTCTATGGTAGAACATGCCACCTTCCTGTTGAATTAGAACACAAGGCATATTGGGCTATAAAAATGTTTAACTTTGACATGGATAAAGCTGACTCTATGAGAAAACTGCAACTTTCTGAACTAGAGGAATTGAGAAGGGATGCTTCTAAGAATTCTAGGTTAACTAAGGAACATATGAAGACTCTGCATGATAAAAACATTCTCAGAAAATCTTTTGAACCAAATCAACAAGTTTTGCTTTATAATTCCAGACTTCATTTTTCCCTGGTAAACTAAGGTCTCGTGGGAGTGGACCTTATATAGTTAAGACAGTTTGGCCACATGGTGCCATTGAGTGAACCCTCAAAATCATAACACTTTTAAAGTGAATGGTCAAAGGCTCAAACCCTTTCTGACTAACTTTTCACCTGAGGTCACTACCTACTCATTGCAAGATCCCATCTACCCTACTTCTCATTAATTTTTTATTTTTTTTTTATTGTTTCTACTTAATTCTGTGTTCTGTAGATTTGTTTTTTTTTTGTTACCAGATGAATTTTGTTTTTTTTCTTCCTTTTGCTTATAGCACGATCCAGGTATATATTTTTCTCTTCTTTCTATATCATTCTTTACCCCTACCTGCACTTATTGATTCATTGAAAACAATGCATATTTTTAGTTAGAGGGGGTGGGAATAGACTGTTTAAAACACCAACTTGAGGCACTTCACATCTCATAATTTTTTTTTCTCTCTCTGAGTAGAATGTTATTCTTATTTACGCATTAGTTTTTTTTATTTGTGTCAAAGTGCGATGTTCAAAAATTTGATGCCTAGGAAAAGAATGTTTGGAATTATGAGCTGCAATAGCATTTGTTCTGATATGTTGATTCAAAATAGAGGTTTGTCCAGTAGTGGGTTGGCTCAGATAGGGGTGATTCAAAAAAATATATATATAAAAAAGGGGTTGCTAACCACTGGGATTCACTTACACTTGGAGTTCCTGAGTAGCTTTATTGTACCATGAGTGGGAGTTCATCTATGCAGCTATAAGGAACTCAAATGAACCATATCCTAATGGCTTAGGAAGAAACTTTATTAAGCTGCTCATGTTGTAGGTTCTAGTGGTTAGGGCAGACTTGTTAAAGTGTGGGTAGGCGCACATTCATAGGTCTAATTCCCACTAGATATATAAAGAGAGAGAGAGAGAGAGAGAGAGAGAGAGAGAGAGCATGGAAAACAAATGAGAAAAGGGACAAGCTGAGGATCAAAGGTGTAGTGGAAAAAGGCTACCTATTACCGAGGCCACACAAAAAAAACAAAATGAGGCCTTTTAAAGTGTAATAGCGTGAAAGCTATCATTACAATGGTTTCGAGTTAGAGTAAAATCAGTGATTTTTCCTGTTCAGTTGCTATGGATTAATCTTTAAAATGGACTTTGGTGTTCAACTTTGGAAACTCCACAACAATGCACACTCGGGGTTAAGCAATTCTGTTTTAAAGTGTCTTGACCTTGGCTTTACTGCCCAATGCTTAAACCTCTGTAGAGAATCAACATTTGATTTGTATTTGCACTAAAGCTCTAAAACTTATAAATCTAATTGATGGCATGAATTTTTGAACTACTTTTTGAAGTGAAGTTGAAGTTTAGTTAGCATGACCACTTTAGTTGCTAGAGGCTAGCAAAAAGCTAGCTGGGGGGTGTGATTAAGTAAAGAAATTGCAGTTAATTAGTAGTGAAATGAAGACTTTTGCTTCTGAAATTCACTACAAATTCTTAATTAATGCTCATTTCTGATAAAAGGGAGTCTGAAGTCTATAGGAAAGTTTAGAGTGGTAAATTAGACTTTACATGCTCACATACTCTTTATGCTTTCACACTACACTTAGAGAAATTTCAGATTCATATCACTTGAAGCCTTAACCTCTGCTATGTGTGCTTGCAGACCTGAAACTCTAAGGCACCGGATGGAATTGGAGAGGAATCAGTTGGAGTGCAGATGGAGTGAGGATAAAAGAGAGAAGGCAGGTAGTTTTTGGAGGGATGCAGAAAATAGCAAGAAAGAATTAGGGTTTCTTCGTCTAGGTTTTTCTTTCCTTAATGTTTGTAATGTTTCTTTTGGTTAGACTTTGGAATCCTGAGATGAAGGCGGAGTAACTTCTGAACCCTAAGTCAAGGGATACCGTCGAGCAGTGTTTACTCTTTAAAAGTTTCGATTCCCAGATTGTGGTGGTTTGTTTCTCTTTAAATCTTTCTGTCAATCTTGAATCAAGTCAAGATTTGGGGTTTCTTTTCATTTTTTCTTGATCTTTCGTTGATTAAGAGCACGTTGGATGCTTGAAAGGTGAAAACCCTATCTCTCTGAGCATGTTATCCGAAACTTGGAAGATTGGAATTTATTGAGATTATCTTTTATTAATTCTTGTTCTTTTCTGTGCATACATTATATCTATCATCCAAATGTTCTGCCCTTGATTGGAATAACATTTGAAGGAAACTATGGGATGATGAAGTTTTTCTAGATTATTCACTGTGAGAGGGTTGCCTGAGACTTAGGTTTATTTTTTCCAATTAATTATAATTCTTAACTGATCATTTAATCTGTTTGAGTCTGTTTTGCACAAGATTTTCAGTTTCTTTAGTGATTTGAGTTGGTAATAGGGTAGGTCAATCTTACCTCGCTCTTATTGAACCTTTGAGTAATTGGGAAAAGCAACCCTCTATCAAAGAAGAATCTGTTGGTCAACACAATGGCCAAGAGAGTATTCTTAGATAGATACAATATTCATTTGTTTTTATTATTCTTATTTTTTTTCTCTCTGTTTCTTAGCCCTGAAAGATAAGTTGTATTAATCCTTGTGAAATCGACCTTGGGACCTTCACTACACATCAGCATAACACCTCTTGCACTTGGGAGGTAATAAAAATGGAGCATCAACGGCGGCACTAGAGCTCAAAACACCGTGCGGTTTAGGCAGTGCGTGCGGGCTATTTCTGGCGAGGGAGGGGCTGAAATCACGGTGGTGGGGGTCGTCGGCGGCTGGGAAGAGAGGGAGAGGGGCGGTGTCGGCCACGAACGGCGCACGACGGTGCTGAGTGGGGAGAGGTGTTCGGCCAAAGGAGAGAAAGGAAAGAGAGAGAGGGTAGGCCGCGCGGGAGGGAAGGGGAAAATGGGGAAAAAGAAAAAGAAACAAAAGAAAAAGAGGGAAAAAGAAAAGGGAAAAGAAAAATGAAGTGAAAAAAATGAGGTCCAATCCTCACATCTTGGGTCATAAAATGATCCAACGAAAATTATTTCAAAACAGTAAATTTAATTAAAATAACTTAAACACAGTGAAAAGCTTAATAAAATAATAATAATTTTAAAACTCAAAAACAAAATAATTTAAATTAAAGATCAATTTAAATGTCAAAACAGTAAATAATAATAGGAGAGCACAATAAAAATAATTTTCACAACTTAAAATATTATAAAATAGTAAAATAAAACTCCCATAATATTAAAACAATAGAATCAATTTTCAAATAATTAAAATAATTATTTAATAAAAATATACTAAATTACGAGATATTACACAATCCATAATGATTGGGACGAGTGAAGTCTACTGATGACTAATAGTAGTCATGTGAGATCATGCAGGTCGGACACGTAATCTTGGAGTCTAGATGATTAGGCTTTTATTTGGAGAAATATAGGGTTATATTTGGTAAGTTCTAATGTTAGTTGATAACATTAGGCATTGTTTCTTAGAATGTAACGTGACAAAGTTTATCTGCTAGCTATAGTGTCGATTTTCATGAAGCAAAAAATCAATTATGGCCACTCTGTGTAACGACCTGCAGTACTTTTTAATTAATAAATTGCAGAAACAATGTCTAATGTTGCATGGGTATAGAATTCCATTAAAAATTCAAAGAGATGCAACGTCGTTACTAGCTTTAAAAGTACTCGTGCCGATATATACAATACCTGGGTATACACGGAGAGAGAGATTTTGCAGAAAAAATCTACCATTAGGTCTTGGCTTGGCTACTAGATAGTGTTTTGTGCACTGCATTGTACCTGGGAAACCGATCGTACTCGAAAAGCACCTTCGAACCCAGACCATCTCTCTCTAGAAAAAGCACCTTCGACCCAGCTCGAGGGGGTGGGAGCTTCGGCTCCCTCCCCCCTCTCTCCTCCCCCCCCCATGCTCTCTCTTCTCTGTAGTTAGTATTGTGTTTCTTTGATTTTTTTTTGGTTTTTTCAGAGCTTTAAAGTGAGAATCGCCGGTCTAGGACCTACCGGCCACCACAGGCCCGAACGCGCCCCGCCATGGAGTTGCCCTGCCGCCGATCTAGAAGACCACCGAAAACGGTGTCAAACGGAGCGGCGAGTGCCCCACAGGCGCGGCTCGAAGATCCCGGTGTACTCCGGCACGTGGTCATCACGCGCCACCGGAGAGCCCTCTGACATCGCCACGCCCGGCGCTTCTGGTGTCTGTGAGGCTGGTTCTTCCAAGATCGTTCAACGGTTTTCCTTCCAGCTAAGCGCGTGGGCTGCACGCGCCACAGCAGCCCCTTTTGTGCACTGCTTATGCAGTCTGCTGCTGTGTAGTGCACGCACTAGTGTTTTATTTGTTTTGTTTGTATTTCTCTTTGTGTAAGGTTGTTTTAGATTAATAAAAACCCAAAAAAATATTTGTCCTCCCTCCGCGTTGTCGGATGGTGGGGTTTGGTGTACCCTACCCTACTTTGTCGGGGTATGGGGGCTGTGTACCCTCTGTCGTGTACAGAGGTGGTATTTTCTCTAAGACTTAGGTCTTTAGAGGTTACCGTCTGGACTAGACCTTGTCAGACACGTATGTGTTCTGAGGTGCTATTATCGATTGTAATTGGCTTGTTTTCAAGTCATATTTGTATGTCCTATCTTAATGAAGGAGGAAGATCCACTTTTATCAAAAAAAAAAAAAAAGTACTCGTGCCACCTTTATATGGTAGGTAGGGATTGCCAACCCAGAGATGGCTTAATTGAGAAAATTTAGAAACATGCGTGTGAAATATGACAAATGATCTCACATTCCTTTGGGAGGAGAAAATTCTTGGAGTCTTTTTTATTGATGTCAAGATCAATCTTGACATATAATTTTAATCGATATTTTAAAAATATAAACAGACTTGTGATTTGAACTTTCCTTTTAACACAATACAAATTGTTGAACTGATGATGATCAGAATGGTCATACCAAAGATATGACACTCAAGATCGGATAAGAACTTTAATTTGAAGCGTCCACTACAACATAATTTGCCTTTTGTGACAGAGAAAACCGTCACCAAAAACTAAAAAAAGTCACTGAAGACATTTGGTGATGGTTTGAAACCGTCACCATGACCGTCACCTAATGTGCATCACAGAATACATTTAGTGACACTTTACTGTTGAACCATCACTAAAGTATTTTTAATGACTGTTGGAGTTGTTCCGTTCGGAGTGATGTTCGAACGTTATATTGTTTTGTGACGTTCGGATGTAAATTTTTACATCCGAACGCCAACCCGAGCAATTTACGTTCAAATGTCATAAGTTGACGTTCGTTGATTGATTATAATTCGAACGTATAATATTTGTAATTGTGTATTTATGTCCAAACATTGTTCGAACGTGAAATCTTGTTGGAATGTTTTTTTTTTTACATTCGAACGTACAAATTAGAAATACACTAATTTCATAAAATTAAGAAATTAAGAAATATATTAATTGTATCATATTACACACCATAAAAATTCTACAACTAATAATGTCTGAAAAAGTTCTAAAATTAGATAGTAAAAGTTATATACACAAATTAAAGTAAGAGAATTTATTTCTTCTTTCCTCGCCCACCCCGCTTTTGTTGCAATGACATAACACGCTCCATTTGCACCATCATCTCTCGCTGCACTTGCTGTTGGACTTCATTGCGCATTTTTTCTTCCTGGTCTCTCTGCTGATCCTACAAACGTGTCTCTAAATGAGATTATCGCTCTAAGAGGGACTCCAACTCTTGTTGCCTCGACCTCATTCAAATACTCATTCTTACGTCATGCAGTTTCCAAATCTTTGGTAAAATTATTAATTTGTGAAGTCAAAGAGGATGAGGAGGATGAACTAGAATGCTTGAAAGATCGTCCCAAACCTCTTATCATACTAGAGTTGGGCCCGAGCACTTGTGTGAATATGTCTATGTCACTTAGAGATGATTCCCCAGAAGCTGATTATATCTCCATCATTTTTTCCTACCATGTCAAATAAAACACACAATAATAACGTATTAAAAGAAATAAAAAATAATTTTTTCACATATTGGATAATTTATTTAACAAAAATAACAACGCTTACATAATTATTTGTAGCGACAGGATCCATCCACTTACTACTCTCATTAGTGTTAGTAGCAACATAGACATGAATGGGAGAAAATGTTTTTGAATCATCACGTTTCTAACAAAGCCACATTAGCAATTTTAAAAAGATAATATTAGTACTTAAATAAAAATAGTTAAATAAATAAATATATTCTATAATATTATTGATTATCATTTTCTCAGCAAAACTGTAGGATGATCTTGAACCAGCACGATGGTAGACAGTCAAAGTGGATCTATTATTGGCATTCGTAGAACTTAAATGCTACAAAATCAATTAAGAATGTTAATTGATATATATTATACATAAAATATATAGCCCAAATATATATGTAAATAATCATTAGATATTATTAATCTAGAATACTTGATAATCTGAAGTTGCGAAAAGATCACAACACTTTCTCCAATCGTCTAACTTCATCTACTGGAAAGGGGATTGTGCAGCCTCTTCAACCGTCTCAAACTTCTTGAAGTGGTCATGACATCGTCCCTTGTAATGTAGAATACTGTAGCCATCAACCCATTCACAGTTCTCAAATCCTCGCTACAGCCAAAGTCAAGGTTGAATTCAACAAATGCAATATACTAATCTAGTATACAATAAATGTACTCTCAACATAAACTCACTAGCACACGGCTCCGAATGTGCTCCTTAATCTCGAGCGAAACATCTAGCCATGATCGCACATAAAATGGAGCATAAGCTCGGACAACTATATCAATATTTGAGGAAAGTGCTGCTGCACTATCATCCACGCCTCCAGTGGAATTATCAGGAATTTTGACTTTGAGTTTTAAATACCTTCGGCATTTCTCAAGAGAAATGCCACGTGTATAACCACGACCACGACGAGCAGATGCATCAACTATTAGATATAATATAATTATATCTATATAGTTATTAAGATAAAAGTATTGATATATAATTAACTATGTTGTTATTTTCTTACTGGTAGGTGTCAACTGATTGTCATTCTCTTGCGTCTGCACTTGATTTTCAGGAGGGAAACACTCTGGTGGGTAATCCTCAAAAGGTTCAAAACTTAAAATTTCTTAGTTGTCATTTTGGCGGCATCCTTGAGGCATGATTAATATGATAAAGAAAATTAATTAGAAAAAATTATTGAAAAGTTAAATAGTTTATAGTGACCTATATGAATAAAATATTTAATACTTTTATTCTTCATCTTTAGATGTATTTTCTATGCTTGTTTCAGAATCTCCCTCAATAGCATCTTTGTCATCGTCATCAACCTCTTCTTCGTCCTCCTTATCCACTTCCTCTCCAGATTCTGCTTCATCTTCTTCTTCTGACTCTTCTCCTTCTTCTTCTTCACTAACTTGAATTGAATGATCATTTAATACGGACAGGTGGGACGTCATCTCTACACAAGGGGAGCAACTCGAGTGCACCGAGGTCAATAAACAAGTTAATACCTTCTCCATCTTCTTGGTAGGCCTCTACTATCGGAGCGTCATCTTCATCTTTACTATTCTCGTAATCCACTCGTTCGTGCTTTATATATATTTCGAAGGACAAATTTCTGTACTACTCGCCAAGTTATCTCTCCACTATCTTCATTAACGCTTTTCATTGGATCAATCAAGTAATAGACTTGAGTAGCTTGACAAGCCAATACGAATGGATAATCTTTGTACCATTTAGATGTCGTATTGACACTCGTAAAGTTATTATCCCTATGTATCGACATCCGACCGCCGCCTAAGTCCCACCAATCACACTTAAAGACATATGTTACAGACCCATCCAGATATTTCAATCCGATAATATCATGTATGACACCATAATAGTCAATATTGTCTGTTCCATGACTTCCATCGACCAACACACCACAGTTTTGAGTCTTTCTATTATGTTCACGGTCCAGAGTATAGAATCTATAACTTCGAACCGTGCATGCAGTGTATCGAAGTGCTCTATTAAAGGGACCACGGGTCAATGCATACAATTCAGAAAAAACTGATCCGGGATTATGAGTACGTTGTTCCAAAATCTATCAATTTCAATAATATATATGTATTAAAAGTAACCCAGAATTAAAACATTATAAATCAAATAATGACAATGTAGTTTTAGTTCATACACGTTGTTCAAACCATTCAGGAAATCCTTCCTCGTGCCTTGCCTCTATATTCTTTACGCATTACGTCCTAAGTTTATCGATGTGATCACTGTATATATGTGCAAAAGAAAATAATATTTTGAACACAAAAGTTATAATTAAACGACATTTGACTATAATTTCTCAAAGCATTCAACAACATACCTGAGATAGCAATCAATCTCTCGGAAATTATTTAACACGTACCAACGAACTTTACCCAACTCTCTATCAATTCAATCATAACCCGTTTGTGCACCCAAGGGTCGTACATTCTGGGAAAACACTGATAGCTCACAAGGAGGCGGAGCCTCAAGATCAGTATTTCGCTCTTGACGATTAAATCGTGTCTCAACACCACGAAGATATAGAGAAAAAAATGTTAACCATTCATCGTGTATATAAGCCTCTACTATTGAACCCTCAACTCTGGCTTTATTCCTAACAGTGCGCTTTAAACAACTCAAATATCTTTCAACTGGATATATCCAACGGAACTGCACCGGACCCACCCAATAATGCCTCCTGGGGTAAGTGTATTGCTAAATGGACTATGATATAAAAAAATCATGGTGAAAAAATATGCTCAAATTTACAAAGTATGGTAGCATATCTTCTTCCATCTTCTGCAACATATCTCGATTTACTACTCAAGTGCACAAATCTTTAAAAAATATACATAGTTTAGTAATGGCGACACGTACATTAGATGTGAGCTTCCCACGAATTTCCATCACTAATAACTTCTGCAAAAGAACGTAGCTGTCATGACTTTTCAATCCATTAATTTTTCAGTCAACAGGACTCACGCATATACCAATATTTAAAGCATAATTATATGGCAACTTCACACCTTGCAACTATTTGTAGAAATCCATCATCTCCTCCCTCGTTATTGTAAAACATGCATACAGCATGATCACCCTATTGCCGTCCACTCGCTAATGTAGATTATCTTTAATTCTCATTCTCTCAAGATCTTTCATTATCTTGATCGTGTCCTTTGTCTTTTTATTAATACTTATCAATGTACCCAATATATTATCCATATATTATTCTCTATGTGCATTACATCCAAACTATGTCGTAACATACAGGACGACTAATATGGCAAGTCAAAAAAAATACTACACTTTGTTCAATTCAATTATGCTTCGCCTCTTTTTCTCTTATTCTTACCCTGGCCTTTGCCAAAATTGCTCGCTCTAATATGTACCAGTTGTTCCACTATCTCTTTTCTAAACAACTCATCTGGTGCAATTTTGTCCTTTACTAATGATTTCTGCTTCCCTCCTGTGCGTGATTTCATGCAAAAAACATTTCATTTGAATTAATGCTTGAACGATTCATTTAAACATTTGAACGTTACTTCCATCCGGTTAAATTTTCAATATTTTCTTTCGAACGTTTAAATGAATCGTTCGAATGGAAAAGCTCACCACAGAAAATGATAATCGAGTGGGAAAATTCCCACCAACAATTTATTAATGTTCGAACGTATATGTAATAACGTCCGAACGATACAATTGAGGCGGAAATTTCTTACCAAAAAATTTGGAACGTTCGAACGTAATAAATTAACATTAAAATGTTAAAAATTCATAAAATTAAGTTAATTTTCTTTTCTCTTCTTTTCTTTTATGGAAATAGACGTCATTTTATTAATGATCTCTCGACTACAAGTCAACCTATCCATCTGCTCTGTAGCACCCCGTACAACAATTTCTTTATGACGAATTTTATCTTAACTTCTATAAACTCTCTCTAAACATTCCAAAAGTTTGTTTGAGAAAATCGCACTCTGTAAAAACAGAGCCAAAATGACTTCACCAAAAGAAGAGAACTGCCGTCATCTTCCATCCCCCTATAAGNAAAAAAAAAAAAAAAAAAAAAAAACAGTGCAACAACCACTAAACAATCAGTGATGGCGCTTGAAACAAAACTATTAATTTTATATAATATATTATAGTTACTAATATAGTCTATTTAAAACATATAAATAGTTACTATTATATATTATAAATAAATAATATAATATGGTTACTATATACTATATTTAAAACATATATATAATTACTATTATATATTAATGTTATATAATATATTATAGTTACTATATACTATATTTAAAACATATAAATAGAGAGTTGGGGACATAAGACATGAAGAAAGACAGGAGAGTTGGTTTTACAAAAGGTAGGCTTGGGAGAGCTAGGAAAGATTTGGACGAGAGAGGGAAAGGCTTTAGATGAGAGAATTCCGAATGCCTTCCTTTTGTTACAAACTCCTATATATAGACACTAAAACAGTGCAACACAGTACAATACAGTAACTTTTAATAATACATGAACAGTACCAACACGTGAAAACCAGTCTGTACAAACAGTAACTCAAACAGTAACTCTAATAATACATGAATAGTACCAACTCGTGAATGATATATACAAAGTTGATTATCATTTTCTTCCAAGGAGATAATATTCCTGACAACTTTAATCTGTCATGTTGACTAATTTGGAAAGCAGTAATCTTTTAGAATCGCATAATCTGAGGGTCATAATTTACCAAATCCAATTCAAATGGATCTTGAGAATCCATCAGAGGTACTGGATGATAAGGAGAATAATCTTGAGAAGGAGAGGCGCTTGAGTAAGAAGCCTGTTGAGAAGGAGAGGCCTGATGAGCTGTAGGTTGCTGTAATGGAGATAATCTGGTTGGATGCTGTGCGTCTTCTTCATCATCACTATCTGAAACTTGTGACATTGTTTTGGCTAATTTTTTCAAATCTTTATTGCTGGTAATGGATGCTAATTGTGCCTGAAATCTGCTCCGTTGAACAAGTACTTCTGGGGCTTTGGTAATTTTTGAAAACATATTCAAAACATGATCATAATTGTATTTTTCCACCATTTGATAGAGACTTGGCAGGTCAAGAACATAATGGTTTTGAGAGAAGGATGAGGTTTGATAACATATTCCCATTTCATAATCCAATTTAATTTTGTTTTGAGAAAGAAAAGAATAAGTGGTGGATAATAGCTTATTGCTGGTTGACTATCATCTTGTGAAGTAAAAATTTGAAAACTTTCCTGGAGAAAGAGAGGTAGGAGAAGAAATTCAGATTCATAATGGTCCCACCAGAGTGAAAACTATTTAGGAAGTGTTTTAATTTCTTATAATTTATCAAAATGAAGGAACCATGAATGATGCAAATTTTTATTTTGTTTTAAAAACATTTTTGACCATGCTTGCTGATAATCATAATAGTCGTAATAAGGAGGATCATAAGGCTGGAAAAATTTTCTTGTCAAATAGGGATTTTTTCCCATTGTTCCAAAGTGAGGACTTGTTTCATGGTGACTTTATAAAAAACAATAATTGGTGGTGCAGGTGGAGATGGTTTAGTTTGAAAGGAACAAGGGATTTTAGAGAGAATAATTGAGTCTGAGTCTACTAATGGAATTCATAAAAATTTTGGGTCTTCTTAATGTCTTTCGGGATATAATGCCAAACTGGTAAAAGAAAGGCATCAAGTAATTTTTGGGGGTTAGACAAGTGTTAGATTTCAGGCTCAATGGGGAAGACAGGGTGCCAGTGAGATTAATGATAATCAGAGATGTAGAAGGTTGAGATAGTAATAGAGGGCTAATAATCTGAAAAGGAGAAGAAGAAGGGGAAATAGCTTTAGAGTATGTTGGTAATTTTAGAGAAGATAATGGTGAAAATAGATTGTAAGAAGGTCTAATATTTTGTGGTAATGACTCCAGTACTGTATATGGTCTTGGAGTTGCATAAGGACAGGGTGAAGGATAGGGTGGAGATTGTGGTAATGCATAAGAAGATTTGATCTTTACTTTTGACTTTGAGGAAGACATGATTTTCCTTGTAAAAATTCTCAGGATAGAAAATCAGAAAGAGAATAAAAGTCTCCTTTAATATGCTTAATGTCAAAATAAAAAATACTTAATATAGCTTGCCATTTGGCAAATATTTGTTTGGCAGCCAGGTTTTTCACATATTTGATCAAAACTTCCTTGGCTAATTTACAATCTATTTTGAGTAAAAACTTTTGATTTAATAAATCATTAGAGATACATAATACAATAGCTAAAATCTCTTTTTTAATAGTACTATAATTCTTTTGGGCAGGATTTCGACATCCTGAATGAAATCGAACAATCTGTTCAGAGTCATCTAATAATTTTTATTTCATAATTCCTCCATAACAAAGATCGGAGGCCTCTGTTTCAACAATTTTTAAAGAATGAGGAGATGTGAGTCCTAAACATGGTAATCTTTTGACATGAGTCTTAATCTGTTTTAAAATGTTTGTATGTTTTTCTGTCTATGGAGGTGGATTCTTTTTTAATCTCTTGAATAATAGTTTGCATAATGGCCTGAGGGATTGAAAGAAATCTGCAACATAATTGAGACTACCCAGAAATCTTTGTAATTGTTTTTTATCTTTTATTTTATCTGAAAATTTATCAGCGAATTCTATTGCTCTACTAATCAGAGTAATGGCTCCTTGATAAATATCATGTCCAAGGAATCTAATTTTACTTTGAAATAATTTTATCTTTGGTGATGAGAAAATTAATTCATTTTGTTTAATAATTTGGATAAAAGTATTTAAGTGTTTCCAGTGTTGTTCAATAGATGCAGAAAATATTAATACATCATCTATATAAGCTATTGAAAAATGAATAAAATGGGTAAATATTTCGTTCATAATATTTTAAAATTCACTAGGGGCATTTTTTAATTCAAATGGCATAACATTCCATTCATAATGTCTAAATGGGACTGTAAAGGCTATTTTGTACCGATCTTTTCATCAATCTAAATTTGCCAAAACCCACTTTTCATATCAAATTTTGAAAATACTATAGCATCATGAAGTCGAGATAACAAATCTTTTTTATTGGGGATCGGGTATCTAATTCATTGTAATACTTTATTGAAAGGTTTATAATTAATAACTAACCGAAGAATTCCTTTTTCTAATTCTGCCTTTTTTTTAACATAAAAGGCAGCACAACTCCATGGTGATTTATTTTTCCTAATTAATCTTGTTGTTAATAAATCATTAATCTATTTTTTGCAGAATTCTAATAATTCATTATTCATTTGGATTGGTCTAGCTTTAGTTGGAATATTTTTTTTCTGAAAAATCTTTTTCATAAGGTAATTCAACTATATGTTGTTTTCTATTCCAAAAAGTAATAGGTAGGTTGGAACATACTTCTTTTTCAATTATAATCTTAAAATTATCAATTTTTTTAGTTAATAATCGGTCTTCTAATTGTTCTTTGATCCTTTTATATTTTAATTCTTGTTTTAAGAAACTTATCTGCTTTTCTTTTCTTTTAGTTCTATTTTTCGTTAAAAAATTAATTTATTTGGATAATGAAACTTCGTTTAATGAGTTTATTTCCTTCGATACAAGAGGAAATAGAAATTTAAATTGAATTTCTTGTCCGAGTATTTTAGTGAAAATTCCTTCCTCTATTACAGAAAATGGGTATAATAATGCAAGGAATGAATTTCCTAATATTACCTTTGTGTTAATATTTTTTACTAAAATAAATGTTGTTTTGAAACAAATTCCATTATTGCAAATATGTGCATTAGATAATTTATAATTTATATTCAATTTTGTTCCATTAGCTTTGGGATAATGTTTCTTTTGTTTTTTCAAAATATTTAGAGGGTATTAATCCTTCTTGCAAACAATTTAAATCTACTCTTATATCTAACAAAGCAATTGTGGTAAAAGAAAATTCTTAATTAATTGAGACCGTTACTTCTGTATACCATTTTTGAAAATTTATCTTATTGAGAATATGAATGAAGTTGTCTATTTCATCTTTAATAATTATTGTTGAACGTTCTCCTTATTCTTTATTGTGAGAGTTATCTATATTTTTGTCTATTTTTAACAATATAATTTCTTGTAGTAATTGTTCATTTGAAACTTCCAGTTTAAGATTAGATGCCTTTAAATTTTTAACCCCCTATTTTATTTCATTAATTTCTTGTTGCGGGTCTTGTAATGTAATTCTCTGTTTTTCTAGCTTAAATTTTCCTATTATTTCTGAAAAATTATAAGGTGTGGAAGAGGCTACTGAAGTGGTTTGATTATTAAAAGTATCTTTTAATTTTTCTAAATAATCTTTCCTTTCCTGTTGGTCTTTAATTTTATCTATTAATTCTAATATAATATCTTCTTATTTTGAAAGTACGTTAATGGTTTTATTGCAAAAATAATTATTCTTATCTAAACAATTGCAGACATGTATCTCATCTTCTTCTAATTCACTTTTAGAAGATTGTTCTGAAAGACTTGATTCTCTTAATTGGTAGATTTCTTCTTCAGAAGAAAAACTTTTCTCTTCTTCACTTGAATGTATTATAAAAATATTTAATAATTTTTCTTTTAATGTTTCATAAACATCTAATTCGTTAATCTGTTGTTTTACCTTACAATTTGACATATAGTGCCCAACTTTTCTACATTTATAACAAACAATTTGTTTCTTATTTTTATTAGTCTTCTTTGGAGCTTTTATTGGCTTGTTATATACCTGTTTATATTTTGTAACATCCCGAATTTTAGTGTATTTTTGTTAAAATATTATTTTAATTAATTTAAATATTGGTTCTCTTGTTTTAAAATTTATTGGGTTTCTCGTAAGTTTATTTTATGATTTTTAAGATGTAGAAATTATTTTTTTATGTTTTTTTATATTAATTATTGTTTTACATTTTAAATTGATCTTTAATTTAAATTAGTTGTTTATGAGTTTTAAAATTATTGTTGGTTTATTTAAGCTTTTCTCTGCATTTAAGTTATTTTAATTAAATTTACCGTTTTGAAATAATTTTCGTTGGATCATTTTCGTGACCTAAGACGTGAGTATTAGACTTTATTTCTTTTCCCCATCTTTTCTTTTCCTCTTTCCTCTTTCCTTCTTCTTTTCCTTCTTTTTTCTCTTTTCCTCTCGGTCTCTCTCTTCCCGCACGACTCTTTCTCTCTCTCTCTCTCCTTTCTCTCCTTTGGCTGAACACCTCTCACCCAGTCGGTGTCGCTGTGCGCCGCCGTGGCCGAAACCTTCCAGCCCAAATGCCTCCCTAGCTAACGGCGACCTCACCTCATCATTTTTAGACCGTCCTGTGCTATCGTGAGCCACCACACACGGCTTGAAGCCTCGCTGCCTTGAGTGCTCCAGCGTCGCCGTCTGGCCACCTCCGGCCACCACTTCTTCCTCTACTTCCCAGCAACCCAATGGACCCAACCCCGGCCCCGATCCATCATCGGAGAAGCCCAACCAAGCTCATTTCCGTTTTACTCTTTTCGGCCTTAAACCGCTCCTTGCACCGCCACCCACGATCAAAGGCTACCACCATTAGCTTCACCGACCTCCCTAGACTCTACCCTAACAATTTTAAGTCTTGGTTTGACCTCCTTCAAAAGTGGGTCTTTGAGACCCACGGCCACAGTGTATTTTATACTGTGGAGTTGCTGTTTTGGCTCTTCCAGCTCTTCCATGATCCTCCAAAAATTATATTATAGCTCTGTAAGTATTTTGCCAAATAATATTTGAGATTTAAATGTATTTTTGCACTAACACTCATTTACTGTATACTGGTTGGTTGTGTGATTGACTGTGTTTGGTTGATTGTTGGTTATTGCGAATGGTCTGGTACATTCCATGTGCACGCATGTTCATATTTGTAAATGAAAACTGGCTTTTCGTGTAATTGCATTCATGTTCATATGTTTATGGAAAACTAGATTTTCATGTGATTTAAAGGATAAGAGACTATAGGGATGGTGGTATAGTCCCGCCTGTAATTCTCACCTACGGTGCACGCGATAGGAATGGTGATAAGCAGGGATGGTGGTGTTGTCCCACCTGTGCTTCTCGCCTAAGGTGCACGCGATAGGGATGGTGGTAGAGTCCCGCCTGTGATTCCCGCCTACAGTGGTCTAATGGGTACCCCTTGTGTGGAAAGGAACTGTAGGGATTGTGGTAAGCAGGGATGGTGGTATAGTTCCGCCTGTGATTCCTGCCTATGGTGCATTCGGTAGGGATGGTGGTAAGCAGGGATGGTGGTAGAGTCCCGTCTGTGATTTCCGCCTACAGTGTCCTATAATTGTTTTTATGTGAATCATTTTCTGGAAAAATATTGGATTATTGTTTTCGGGCCAAAATAGCATTTTGGCATGTGTTGGAAAATATTCATTTTTGGAGAAAATGATGTTTTGAGGCTAAGGCATGTTTCACCATATGCATGCATGTTGGTCGCATTAATGCATTTTTATCTTGAGTTGTTTGGATTATAACTTACCTGCGGTACCATTTTCTGGTATCGCAGATTTTGATATTGTTGATGCAGATGCCGAGCCTGAGGATTTGGCTCCGCTGGAGGAGTGATCTGGGATCACTTGGGTTTATGCTTATTTTCAGCTCTTGTATTATTTTGGGACAGTGGTATTGCTTTTAAGATACCTTCATTTTTGTATATCTGTAACTAAAATTGTGATACTAGTTGACTTATGTAATGCCCGTCCTTGGAGTGGACCTTTTTGTAAAATATTTTAGAAAATAGAATACGAGAATTACCGTCCGATTTAAAACATTTTTCAATCCTTCCTAGGATGCAAGATTCTACGTTATAAAATAAAAAGTACTTTTATAATAAAAGAGGTCTAGAGTAGAAAATATAAATCTTTGAAATAAAAAAATGCCTTTTCGTAAATTTAAAATCTTCATGCCTACACCTCCGTGCTCTTTCCCTTTGGCTGTGTCCCTCCTAGGCGTACTGCTCATTTTGCTTCCTGTGGGGGAAGGGGCACACATAAAAACTAAAATGAGTCGAATACAAAATAAGCATTACTTCATACCTTTAAAATATAGCAACGTAGGTTTTCATTCATGCATTCATCACTCCATACATGTTTTTCCTTTCGTAAAACCTTTCCCCGTCACTGCCTTCATTTCTTAAAGAATGAGATGCATTCATTCATACATTACTTTTCTTTCACTTTCATAGGCCGGTGCACGTCGTTACACCCCGCGTGCTGGGGTTAGCGGCCTTTTGGGCCAATGGATTAGCCCGTGACCATGGGTTGGAATCCCTTTCCGTAAGGGTGCAGCATTGGGTACACTTCCCGATACTACTGTCTGGCATTGCAATCTACCCATTCATTCATTGGTTGGGTACCCCTTTTCATTCATTCAAGTGGCCATTACGTATCTTCATACATTCATTCTTTCATTCATTTCATATCAGCTCTAAAGAGCCGAGACTTTCATTTCATTTCATTATACTCTATCTTTGAGCAAAAACGAGCATCATCTTTTCTTTTCATTTAGCAATTCTTTCATGGAAAAACATCGTTTAAAAGCAAAGGCTTAAACATCATCTTTTGTGGCATCATTTAAAGCATCAATTCGTAGGGACGTTTTAACATCAGTTCTCAGGAACCAGTTTTAAAACACTTTTTTTGCATCGCTTAAAGCATCGGTTTGAAGCTCGGGGCATGGGCCTCGAAGCTTCCTTTCTTTTCTTTAGAAAATACGTACAATAAGTACAACCTATAGTCATCTATTCACATGCGTACAATTAATACTTTAAAAAGGGGCTACTAAGAAGGGGCCGCACATACTTATACCTTTCAATACTTAGCATGCTTTTTTTAAAAACATCTTTCGTATCCTTTTCGTAAAGCATCTTTCATGGAAAAAACGTTTCTCTTTCTTTTTCTTACATATTTTAGAAAACTCTAGAAGAGCATGAACGTAACACTTACCTGGACTCCATGTTACTTTCATACCATGCAGTCCATTCATGCGCGTGTCAGATGGCAAGCTACATGCATACATAACCTTAACGTTATTTTCTATCTAATGCATAAGCAACTAAATTAGAAATAGAACTATGCTTTACTTAGAACACTCTCATTCTATCCCGTGCTCTTTCATGTTCCTTGCTATGGAAAAAACCCTTGGAGACCCATTACGTCTCTGCTTCCTTCAACCTTACGTTCTACCTCGAGTGCTTACTCGCCATGATTCACCTTAGGATTAAGACACTAAGACCTCTGTCTTGTTTTTCTCATTAATCACGTTCCGACGCATGACTTAGACTAACTAAGTCACGCATCCCATTCTTAGATAGTACCCTCATCATCACCCTCATGTATCTTAGCTCACTCTACTTCTTATAATCATCCATTCACATCACACGGCTCTAAGCCACTCCGAGGCTTAAGTACCGTGTAACCATTCTTAAGATAGATTACCCATTACATATGGTGAATATGTCCGGCACGTGCGTTTAACCAGATAACATACGTACCTTACCCCTTTATCACCTAAGACCATCATTTAATACATTGGTCACAAATTCGTATGGCAAATGCCATACTCCGTTACCAACCTTTTTATAACTTGGCTAGCACGACCCTTCATGCTAGCTGTACCTCATGACAGTTCATCCCAACTCTTGACACGATGGGACTCTGTTCATGAACACACCTTACGTCACGCCATATAGCTCGAGACTAATCCCAAGCTACATCGTGACCTTGTCACGTCACCTCACATACATCCTAACCCATCACAGCATAGCTTTATGGTTGACCATGTCACTTCATGACGTTGCCCAACATGCTTCCGCTACACTACTCTAATACTTCTTAGCCACTTAGCACATACTCCTGGCCATAAGTCGACTACCAGGCAACACTCATCGCCTTAGACTACAGGTCATACTTCACAACACATACCACAACACCTTATGTCACACCATATAGGTTGAGATCATTCCCAAGCTACACAGTGACCTTGTCATGTCACCTTTGACATTCTGCTACGTCACCTATACATTAACTTTCCACTCATCACGAGTACGGTTCCTCACGTACTCCCGTCACATTGTGACACCTCGTCACATTCCCGCTACATCACTCTTACGCTAACTCTTCACTCATCGCAAGCACGACCTCTTAATCGACCACGTCACTTAGTGACGTTGCCCATTCATGCTTCCGCTGCACTGCTCTGATACTTTTTGGCCACTTAGCACATACTCCTAGCCATAAGTCGACTACACGGCGACGCTCATCGCCCTAGACTACAGCCATATCACTATTACAACACATACCACAACACCGTACGTCACGCCATATTGCTTGAGACCATTCTCAAGCTACACCGTGACCTTGTCACGTCACCTCTAACATTCTGCTACGTCACCCGTGTACTGCCGTCACATCGTGACACCTCGTCAATTTTTCACTACATCACTCTTACGCAAACTCTTCACCCATCGCAAGCACAACCTCTTAATTGACCACGTTACTTAGTGACGTTGCCCAATCATGCTTTCGCTGCGCTACTCTGATACCTTTCTAGCCACTTCACACTTATTCCTGGCTATAGGCCGACTACGAGGCGACACCCATCACCTTGGACTACAGCCATACTTCACAGCACAACTCCATGATTGACCACGTCACTCCATGACGTCGCCCAATCATGCTTTCGCTGCACTACTTTGATACTCTTTTAGCCACTTCGCACTTATTCCCGGCCATAGGCCAGTCACATGGCAACACCCGTCGCCTTGGACTACAGCCATACTTTACACCATTCGGGATACTATTCCACAGTTCCTGATACCATACATTAAGCCCTTCGCCCATCAACTATACAACCACCCTTATCTTCGTGACACGCCATACGGTGTATAGCTGCAGCTCATGGAGTACACTCCTGATGTACTCCCTTCACAGGACAACTCCACATCACTACTATAGCACACACGCCATATGGTACGTCACTCCACTACAATAGAGTACACTCCACGTGTACTTCCTTCACAGAAGTACGCCACATTACCACTATGGCACATGCCATATGGTGTGTCACTCCACTACAATGGAGTACACTCCACGTGTACTCCCTTCACAGAACTACGCTATATCACCACTATGGCATAAATGCCATATGGTGTATAACCCTACCTTATGGAGTACACTCCTCGCGTACTCCATTCACGGCACTACGCCACGTCACCGCTATGGCATACACGCCATACGGTGCATCGTCTCTCAACACAGAGTACACTCCACGTATACTCCATTCACAACACTACTCCACATCACCGCTATGGCATACACGCCATATGGTGCCTCGTCTCACTACACGAAGTACACTCCACGTGTACTCCTTACACGGCACTAGGCCATGTCACTACTACTACACATACACTGCCACCACACTTTACAGTACAGTCCACAACACTACACAGCACGTTTCCCTACTACGCCCAACACTTCACATCACGGCATGTCACATTACCACTATACAGTGAACCCTATAATACTAGCAACACAGTCCACAACCTAGTCAACTAGCTAGCATCTAACATCTAATATAAATAGCGAGGTATAGAGATTTATACCATTGACGGGATAACCCGTGCGTCGCTCGCTAGCCGTCCAAGCGATAACGTCGAAAGGGACCTACGGGGTAGCTACACCGCGTACAGTGACTGTTTAGGCGGTTGGATAGCTAGCTGTGGTCTTGAAAGGGCCTAAGGTGGCCTTGATGATGCTAGAAAGGGAGCGTATCGCAGCGGATCTCGTCGTGTACAGTGGCGGTCAGTCACGCGCAGTGACTATCTGTCACGTGCAGTGTTTACCCACCACATAAAGTGGTGGTTTAGGTTTGGGCTATACTAAGGGAGGTTGCTGCTGGAGCCGTGGAGGCTCAGTAGTGGTCAGCATGGTGGCCTACGGTGGTTGGCCGTGCACTGTGAGGGATGAGAAGCCGTGGGAGAGTGAGAGAGAGTGTGGGGCTGTGGGTGGCAAATCGGGGCCGTGGGTGGTCCGGTTGGCTTCATGGTGGCCTGAACAGGCTGAAGGTGGCGGTCACACCCCGTGGGTGGCGGCGTACAACGGCAGGGGAGGCTAAACCCGTGCGATGGAGAGGGGAACACCGGGAGGTGGAGGAGAGGCCTACTGGCCGTGGGTTCATGAGAGGAGGAAGGGGGAGACCTGAGGAGTCTCGTGGTGGTGTCCGTTGGCTGAGACGGCCGCGCACGGTAGCGCTAGGGAGCTGCACAGTGAACCCGTGCATGGGTTTGCTGTGCCTGTGCATGGGGAGCTGCCGGCAAGGAGATGGAGGCTGAGGTCACTGTAGGAGGCCGGTCGGTGGCTGGAGGAGCTACCATGTAGGTGGTGGCGCTGGAGGACAACGCATGGCGGTGCAGTAGCCATCAAGCACGTTTGGGCTGTGCATGGCCGAGGAAAAGGAGGGGCGAGCGTGGGGGAGCAAGGCCGGTATGGGTGAGCTCGTAGGAGGGAGAGGAGGCCGGTGGTATGGGCAGAGAGGCTCGTCGACGCATGGCAGCACCGGGCTGGGGTTGGAACCGTTCAGTGAGAGAGGGGCTGCGTACAAAGCAAGCCGAGAGGGAAAGGGAGGAGAGAGAGGGCTGGGGAAAAGTGAGGGAGAAAGAGAGAGGGGCTGGGGTTTTATACTAAAACCTGTTCTCTAGGGGTCTATAAAATGGTCTACAATGACCCTTAAACACTAATTTAAAATGCGTAAATGTTTATTGAATTAAAAGTATTGAGAAAAATAAAGATAGAATATTATTTAAAATAATATTCCTTCATCAGTTATAAAATGATCAAATCTTACTTAAAATATTTAAAAGAGTAAATTATTAAATTAATTAAAGATTCGATCATTATTTAGATCACATAATATTTTAAATAACTAGAATCATTTATATAAAATGATTCCCACAATTATAATATTTTTGGAGCTCTTCAAAGATATTATAATTGAGTTATTTAAAATATTTTTTAGTTAAATAATAACAGGAATCTTCTATTTAAAATACACATAACTTTAAAACACAAAAATAATTTTAGAAATCACGTATTATCTTTAAAAACATGCTATTGGGATCTGGCACGCGTAACGGGACTCTTAGACACTAGGGGGAGGAGCGGACTGTCACATCAGATGTAATTGCTTAGGTCAGAAGAAAGGAAGGAAGGAAAGAGCAGGGTGTTACAACTTATTATATTATCCGCTGCTTATTTTATTATACACTGTTGCTTGTACACACACTTGGCACTTGTCGTTGGGATGTGTGACCCATGTTGTCAACATCCTGACGTCACGATTCCTGTGTTGTTTTGTACGTGGGAGTCGGGGCGTCACAAGTGGTATCAGAACAGTTCGGTTCTGGGTAAAACCACATGTCTCGTAGGTGCAGTACCAAAAAGTTTTAAAGTAGTGATTTGAAATTATTTGATTTGAAGTATATATTTTTTAATGGTTTTAACAGAAAGATGATACGACCGAGAATGTCATTGTTAGGTATAAATATTTAGTGTGGTAGGCTTGAATTTTTATTAAACTAGTTTGCTTGGGTATTATCGAGGCTTGTAAAGAACGTTATGGTCTGGGTGATCTCTTTTGTAGGATAATTGAGGTTTTAGAATTTATAGAGATTTGATATGAGGCTTTAGAATTGGAGCTTGTAGGATCAACAAACTTTAAGGATGGATTTATGAGAATTTCACCAAAGGTTTAAGGTTTTGTGGACTATAGGAAATGATTGGTTATTATTTAATGCCTTAGATTTGAAAGGCTCCGGGAGTTGATTGATTTATTACTGGATATAGGTTCTTCGATTTTACAGATTTTGGAAAGTGATTCTATTTTAATTTGAGGTTTTAGAATTGCAGATTTGAGGATTGATTGGTAATAAGATTTAAGTTTTAATTCTGCAGAATTGGGGTGCTAGCTTGAGTTGTTTTGGAGATTGATTAGGCTATAACCATTAAAATAGGGCTGATCAGAGTTGAGTTAGTGATATAGGAATTTTTAAGGAGAATATTTATTTGGGGATTGAAGGTATTGATTTAGTTTGTGTATTAATTTGAGGATTGTAGATTTGGATTGGATCCAGGAAAATAATTGTTATTAGTTCGAGGTTATAGTGGCAAATTTCAAGATTGATTGATATTAATTTAAGGATAATAGATAGTGCAAATTTAAGAAGGAATTCTTGGTGATTTTGTGGAAAGGGTGTAATAATTGATGGTTTTGGGAGATTAAGGATTTTTACCAAATTGTGGTAAGAGTTTTCTGGTTGGTTGGTATGGAGCAACCTTGTACTCGATGGTGTTGTTTTTATGAGGACAAAAATTTTATGAATGTGGCAAGTTATCAAAGTACACAGCAGGAGCGTGATATTTGTGGTTGTGATTAGGAGTTCAAATTGTATGCTGGTTTTGAGGAATTAGTAGTGACATGAAGTTTTGAGTCGATACTTGTAAGTAGAGATTAATATTTTGGTTGTGCAAATTATGCTTATGGATGGTTGATTTTGGGAGTGATCATTAGGTTGCCAAAGGTATAGAATACCAGGAAGGTTTGAAAGTTATAGCATAAGAGTTGTTTGAGGCTAGTAGCTCATTGTGTGAAGAAAATCATTGGAATCTTCTAGGTGTTGTATTTAGGTCCTTGTGGAATGTAGATTTCAAATTTCATAGCCACACTAGGAGTACTGGGAGACTAATGCGAATATCATAGAAATCGCCTCTGGGAGTAGACTTGGGAGAGTATTGCTCATGCTTATTGGGAGTTGTTGAAGGTATGGTCTTCTCAAGTGTGTTCGGTGTTATATCTGGTAACTGCTTTAGTGTCGATGTTTGACCCCGCAATTTTGAGGACGAAATTTTATTTAAGGGAGGAGAATGTAACACCCCAGATTTTAGTGTATTTTTTTAAATGATTATTTTAATTAATTTAAAGATTGGTTCTCTTATTTTGAAATTTATTGGCTTCTCGTAAGTTTATTTTATGATTTTAAGATGTAGAAATTATTTTGTTATGTTTTTTTTTTAATATTAATTATTGTTTTACATTTTAAATTGATTTTTAATTTAAATTAGTTGTTTATGAGTTTTAAAAGTATTGTTGGTTTATTTAAGCTTTTCTCTGCATTTAAGTTATTTTAATTAAATTTACCATTTTAAAATAATTTTCATTGGATCATTTTCGTGACCTAAGACGTGAGGGTTGGACTTTATTTCTTTTCCCCATCTTTTCTTTTCCTCTTTCCTCTTTCATTTTTCTTTTCTTTCTTTTTTCTCTTTTCCTCTCGGTCTCTCTCTTCCCGCACGACTCTCTCTCTCTCTCCTTTCTCTCCTTCAGCCGAACGCCTCTCACCCAGTCGGTGTCGCCGTGCTCCGCCTTGGCTGACACCTTCCAGCCCAAATGCCTCCCCAGCCGAAGGCGACCTCACCCCATCATTTTTAGACTGTCTCGTGCCGCCATGAGCCGCCACGCACGTCTTGAAGCCGCGCAACCTTGAGTGCTCCAACGCCACCGTTCGGCCACCATTTCTTCACCACTTCTTCCTCTACTTTCCAGCAACCAAATGGACCTAACCCCAGCCCCAATCAGTCATCGGTGAAGCCTAGCCAAGCTTATCTCCGTTTTATTCTTTTCGGCCTTAAACCACCCCTTGCACCGCCACCCACGATCAAAGGCCACCACCATTAGCTTCACTGACCTCCTTAGGCCCTACCCTAACAATTTTGAGTCTCGGTTTGACCTCCTTCAAAAGTGGGTCTTTGAGACCTACAGCCACAATGTATTTTATACTATAAAGTTGTTGTTTTGGCGCTTCCAACTCTTCCGTGATCCTCCGAAAATTATATTATAGCACTGTAAGTATTTTTTCAAATAACTTTTGAAATTTAAATGTATTTTTGCACTAACACTCATTTACTGTATACTGGTTGGTTGTGTGATTGGATTGTACTGTGTTTGGTTGATTGTTGGTTATTGAGGATGGTCTAGTACATTGCATGTATACGCATATTCATGTTTGTAAATGAAAACTGGATTTTCGTGTAATTGCATTCATGTTCATGTGTTTATGGAAAACTGGGTTTTCATGTGATTTAAAGGATAAGAGACTGTAGAGATGGTGGTAAGCAGGGATGGTAGTATAGTCCCGCTTGTGATTCCCGCCTATGGTGCATGCGATAGGGATGGTGGTAAGCATGGATAGTAGTGTTGTCCCGCTTGTGATTCCCGCCTACGGTACACGCGATAGGGATGGTGGTAGAGTCCTGCCTGTGATTCCCGCCTACAGTGCTCTAATGGGTACCCCTTGTGTGGAAAGGAACAGTAGGGATGGTGGTAAGCAAGAATGGTGGTATAATCCCGCCTGTGATTCCTGCCTACGGTGCACACGATAGGGATGGTGGTGTAGTCCCGCCTGTGATTCCCACCTACGGTGCATTCGATAGGGATGGGGGTAAGCAGGGATGGTGGTAGAGTCCCGCCTGTGATTCCCGCCTATAGTGTCCTATAATTGTTTTTATACGAATCATTTTCTAGGAAAAGATTGAATTATTATTTTTGGGCCAAAATGAGATTTTGGCGTGTGTTAGAAAATACTCATTTTCTGAGAAAATGATGTTTTGAGGCTAAGGCATATTTCATCATATGTATGCATGTTGGTCGCATTAATGCGTTTTTATCTTGAGTTATTTGGATTATAACTTACCTGCGGTACCATTTTCTGGTACCGTATTTGATGTTGTTGATGCAGATGCTGAGCCTGAAGATTTAGCTCAGCCGGAGGAGTGATCTGGGATCACTCGGGTTTATGTTTATTTTCAACTCTTGTATTATTTTGGGACAGTGGTATTGCTTTAAAAAACGCCTTCGTTTATATCTATAACTAAAATTCTGGTACTAGTTGACTTATTATATTATCCGCTGCTTATTTTATTGTACACTGTTGCTTGTCGTTGTGTGACCCGTGTTGTCATCATCCTGACATTACAATTCCTATGTTGTTTTCTACGTTGGAGTCGAGGCGTCACATCTTTTGTCTTTTTATAAGGTTTCCTATATTTTTGTTTTTTGTTAGAATAATTCTTATAGACTCTTTTTTCTTTTTTATGTCTTCTTGAAGGAGCTAATAATGGAGTATAACCAAATTGTTCACAAAAGGTACCTAATTCTTTTTTAGCAAATTTCTTTTCATTATCCATTTGCTTTTTTAATCTTAAATCATTACACATAATTAAACCAGTTCTATTAATAGTAGTTATTATATCACCATATGTAAGATTAAGAAAATTAATAGTACCATCTGATTTTACTAATGATTCTCATACTTTTGGGCAAAGTAATATGGAAGTCTGGCTACGAACTTTTCCTTCCAGTATGGTTGCTGGCAATCATTTCTGATCATAACTTTAGTTAGAAATACATCTTTATATCAACGGAAATCAGATAATTGCGGACATTTTAAATTAATAAATAAGTCACTCACAAAGTGTTTGGTTAATTCATATATTAAAGTATTTACAGCATCTTCCAATGGTAATCAATTTTCTGTTTTAATTACTTGCATATTTTCATCATCCTTATATGCAGTTAATATTTGTATTTTTTGTTCATTTGAAAGATAGTAATCCCACCAGCATTTTAATTGGCCAGTAAAACCTGTAACAATAATATGTGCCACTTGGTGATCAGTTTTTCTATTACTTTTATAAACATTAGCTACCATAATTATTTCTTAAAAATGGTTCAATATTTCATACTCAGATAATCCATCTATATTCCTTTCATATAATACATCTGGTGCAAAAGCAGATCTTACTATATGTTCTTTTTCCTCGAATTGCATATCTGGAGGAGTAGGCCTTGGATACCAATTACGAATAATAGAAACATGATGTTTGGATTCTCTGGCTGAATAACTATTAGCATGGTCTCCTCTAGTCTTATTTATTTGTAAGTCTAAATTTTAAATTGATTTTCAATATTACTTGTTTCAGAATCAAATAATTCAGGAGAATCTGTTTTACTTAATACATTAATATGAGGTTGTTTTGAGGTAGATGCATTATTACTAATAGTTAATTTTTCTAGTTTGTTAGAGATTTGTTCTAATAAATCATTTTTATTTTTAGAAAAAACTGTTTTTAAATGAGATGAAATTTCATGAGGGACAAATAGTGGGGTTTCTTTTGCTTCTTTAATAGTGGGTTTAATAGGGGATATTTGGGCTTCAATTCTTTCTAATTGTTTACTCATAGTTTTTTGATATAGATTAGTGTAATTCTTTTGTTGGATTATGTTATCAGTGTTTTTAACTTCTACTAAATTATTATATTTTTTTATTATTGAGGCCAATATTTGAGTATTTCTTTGATTGAATTTAATGGCTTCAAAAGGGGGTATTCCTCATAAACAATTTGATTGTTTTCTTCTTTAATCCATTGATTAGTAGTCCTATTTGTGGTTGTTAATTGGTTTGACTTATAAATCTCAAACCATATAAAGAATGGTATATTAATTTGTATTTCTTCCAAATACTGATAATATCTCTCTTGAATATAATTTCGTTCTATTTTTGTAAAGGTTGAGAAAAATATTAATCTTTTATGACTATTTTCTTCTTTCATATAATCTTGTTTGAGATATTCTTTGTTAATTTTAAATTCTTCTTTACTTAAGGTGTATATTTGGGCATCATCTCCAATCACTTGTGAATATGTTGGAGAAGAAGATTCATTTCCAGGATTATGAAAGGTGGTTGCCCTATCTGGATGGCTAGCTGGATAACTACTAGCAGGATGCCTAACAGTATATACTGGTGTATTAATAATATTTCCTAGAATAATTCCCCTAATCTGTGTATCTAGGCTACATTGAGATTTATTATCAAAATTTTAGAATCTTGTTGAAAAATTTTGGGATCTTGTTGTAAGAACAGATCGGGGTGTATGGTAACGAGAAGGGGTAGGAGAAGAATAATGTGAAAAAGATCTTCTAAAAGATTGAAAAGCTATTTGGACCGTTCCGACCGGTTTTTGATCTATATATTCAAGGTCATCCTTAGAATTATTTTCCATCTTAAGTAATGGAGTAATATTTTCTAATTGCCATTCATTTGGGAGAGTAATTTGATTCCAATTAATTTGCCTAGGAATTTGTATACTAGAGTTTTGTGTACTAGTTTGTAATAATAATGTGTATCCTTTAGGACTGGTAATAAGAGCTTGTGGTTCTAATATTGTCTTCATTAGTTTATAATGGATCCTGTATACTACAGTTAAAGGATACGACTCTTTCATCATATTATAACTATTTGTTTTAATGTTTTATGTCAAAGCATGTAATATATTATGATCAAATAATGAAATAGAATAATTCGGATAACAATTAAAATAAACTAGACCTTGGAATAAACTTGATTCTACCATTCCATGTAATGAATCATGGAAATAAAAGTGTCTTCCATCTCTGAGATAAAGTAATACTGAGGTGTTTAATCCAATTCTAGTAAATGATTTTATAGCAACATGTACTAATCCAAAATGTATATAAGAGTATTTCTGTTCTTTGTGTTGCTTAATAGCTTCTCTTGTTAATCATTGTAACAATTCATAATCATTATTGAAGCTAATAGTTTTTTCTATTGTTTTAATCTTATAATTAGTAAGAAATGATAGCTTAGAAGAAAAGTAGAATATTTATATATTTGATTTTTTGGAACATTAGGACTCGTCCAATCTTATAAATTTCTTTCTATCTCTATTATATTATAATCTTCTTGGTTAATATTATCAGGTTCTTTGGGGATACTAGTAGTAGATTCATTAATAGATTCATTAGGTTTAAAGAAAGAGTTCAAATTCATTGAGACAAAATAAAGATTCCCTATATCTAAAGAAAAATAAGTAGATTAAGAACTTGAGGGAATACTACCCGAACCATCCTTAAAAGCCTTTCAGCATAAATGGGCTGACCAACGGATTTCAATGGCTTACCAACACAAGTCTCCCAATATACTTCATTTTCTTTTTCTATAGATTATCTTTATTAAAAACTGTATCAATGATTTTTACTTTTTTTTTTAATTTTTATAATGCAAGGATACTCAAATGATACCTTACACTTTTAATTTCGTTTATTAAGAATCTGCGATGATTTTCCCAATGTTGTAATAAATCCCTTCTGCTTTGATGTAAAAGGTATTTAGTTACCATTGATTTTTTATCTTGTTTCATTAATGAAATTTTCTCTTTAAAATCTTTTATATCATTCATTAACAATTGTAACTCATTTCTTAGATTATAATCCATACACTTTAAATCATACAGATCTCGATTACCAGCACTAAAAGCAAAATAATATTTCATAAAATTAAATGTAGAATAAGATAACAGTAAAACAATAACAATAACAATAACACTATAGAAAATAATAAGAATAACAATATAATCGTCAATGGCTCTGATACCAAAGACGTAAGTCCCAGTTAATAATAATAGTATATAGATATTAAAAACTTAATGGTATATTAATGTTATATAATATATTATAGTTACTATATAGTCTATTTAGAACATATAAATAGTTACTATATAGTATAGTTAAAACATATAAATAGTTACTATTATATATTATAAATATATAATATAATATAGTTAATATATACTATATTTAAAACATATAAATAGTTACTATATAGTCTAAAATACTCATATAGTTATTATTGTCCAATTATAGTTATAGAATATATTATAGTTAGAATTATATATTATAGTTATATTAATGTTATATAATATATTATACTTACAATATAGTTATATTATTAAAAAAAAATCATTAATAAAAATTTAAAATTATATTTATACTAAAATAGAAAGTTATTAAAAAAATATATATAAAACAGTTCCAACGTTTCATTTCACATTAGAACGTTAATACAGATAACGATCAAGTTGACAACTGATGATTACTTTTCTTTTGGCCGGTTCAAACAAGACAGGGAAAGGCTCATGTCATGCACGTCTATACGTACCACTCTTGTCCTTGGACACAATTTGTCGTAGTTTCTTACCCTTTTTTCCACGTCTATAATAATAATTCTCTCATTTACTGACTGGAAGAATGAGTTAAGAATGACGGCTCGGTGACTTTTTTTTTTTTTTTGGGTTGTTGCATGACCTTCATTTCATTACGTCAAGTTGAAACTGATATGCAGATATATCATCATGTGGACCTGGAGTTTCTAATTTGGTCAAGAAATTGGACAATATCTCAACCGAGTGATCTACAGATGAACTCTTCCACTTTTCTTTTTTTTTTTTTTTTTTTTTTTTCAGGTTTTGCGTTTAGTTTTGACTTTTTATTGAAATTTAGTTAAATGTTGTAAAGCTTATATTATGAATCTCAAATTTAGCATATTGTATTTAGAAACCATACCTTCAGTAGTGAAATTGAGAGATGGTTCTGATAAAGTACGTAATTGATCATCCAAAGGTAACAAGGCGCATACCATGCATATAAAGATTTAAGGTGTCCTATTTGATCGACACTATAACTATAATCCGGGTCACATTTCTCACATATTAATCTTATATCTTGAAATATTTTGTTTCAGAAATATACATATAAAGTAACATCATAATTGTCATGACATTCCGAGCATAAAAATATACACGATCGCTCTTAGAGATAAAAACCCGGCCAAGAGAATTAATTAGATGAATATAGAGTTAGAGAATTCTGAAATGTTAAACGATCATCACACATATAGGAAAAAAAAGCTTATGAAAGTTAATATTCGTATATATGCTCTGAGCTTGACAATTAGTACTAGAGATGATCAGCTTTTGCCATGGTGACAAAATGGGTCTATAAATTAGAATGCATGGGTAATATGTTGAAAATTTTAGAAATTTAAACGTTAGGGTACGACCAAGATCATACCTTTTTAGGGTTTTCAAGAGTTGAATCTAGCATATTAGCCTTAAAACTCAAACCAAAAATCAAACCTCTTGACATTAGGGGCATATATATCTTCCAAGAAAGTGTAACAATATGATGAATGATCAAAATAATGGTTTTCAGCTTTAGTTAGATATATATTGACCTTCCTATGCATAAGATTAGAACTTAAGTAGAAAAGGCGTGATTGTAGGAGTATTGAGGAGGACTTAATGAGTAAAAAGAGAAACTGATGGACTTTTACCGGTCTATAGATTTCAGTCATGAATATATATATATATATAAATATATATATATTTATATCTATAGCATCTTGAAGTCTTTTAAATTTTGAATGGTCATAAATCAAATCTTATAATGTCTAATTATAAGAGTGTCATGTTTTGAATTAATGCATAATTTGAACTCACTCCTAGCTTACCAATTCGGCCATCCTTGAACATAAACTCAACACTAATTTTATGTATGCCTAGTGAAAATACTAAAGATGCAAAAAGGGTCAAGCGTTTAATCATACATGATAATGGGTCTAAACCTGAAAGGAAGGAGCAAAATTGAGGGTCTATTACTGTAGTAAAGGGGCACCCATAGTGGGCACGCTTTTGCCTTCCCTCAGCTAAGGAATATGAAGTGCCTCAATAGCCATTTAATGAGCCTTGATGGCTGACCTTTAAGGCCAGCCTTAAAGTCGCCGGGGGTTACAACTGGAGGGGCTATATACATAGCTCTCCCCCTTAGAGCTAATAACTTTCAATGTACAAAGTGAGAATTTCTCTCTCAAAGAGTTCTCTATAGTCCCGATATTTAGGTTGTGTATATTGTGAGTGTTGTTCTGGTTTTACCACGTAGCACACTCAACCATCAACGGGATGATTTCGGATGAACAACAACGATGACCAAAAATTAGTGGAACAACCACACTAAATCTACAATCAAACAACGAGATAAAATCGCTTCCGTTGTATTCTGATCTATTCCTTTTCCTAACATTGGTAGCAGAGCAACTGATCAGTTGTACTCCATTTAATCTATCATCTGCCTGTTGATATTTCGAAAATATAGTTTTTGTGATATATTTTTCTTCTTTCTCGTGGTAACCTGTCTACTCAAGATTGGTTGTTACGGAAACACACATGTAGCATAGTCGATGCACTAGTGGTTGTAACACTGTAACACCCTGCTCCTTCCTTCCTTCTTTTTGATGTAAGCCATTACGTCAGATGCAATAGCCTGTTAGCCCCTCTCTCTAGTGTCTAAGAGTCCCGTTACGCGTGCCAGATCCCGATGGCGTATTTTTAAAGATACTACGTGATTTCTAGAGTTAGCTTTATGTTTTAAAGTTGTGTATTTTAAATGGAATATTCCTATTATTATTTAACTAAAGAATATTTTAAATAACTCAATTATAATATCTTTGAAGAGCTCCAAAAATATTATAATTATGGGAATCATTTTATATAAATGATTTCAGTTATTTAAAATATTATGTGATCTAACTAATGATAGAATCTTTAATTAATTTAATAGTTTTACTATTTTAAATATTTTAAATAAGACTTCATCATTTTATAAATGATGAAGGAATATTATTTTAAATAATATTCTATCTTGATTCTTCTCAGTGCATTTAATTAAGTTAGCTTTTACGCATTTTCAAATTATTATTTAAGGGTCATCGTAGACCATTTTATAGACCCCTAGTCGATGAGTTTTAGTATAAAACCCCAACCCCTCTCTCTTTCTCCCTCACTCTTCCCTCCCCTCTCTCCTCCCTCTCTCCTTTGGATTGCACTGCACAACACCACCCCCCCCTTGCCGAACGCTCCACAGCCCAGCCCAGCCCAGCGCCGCCATGTGCCGGTGAGCCTTACCACCCCTTCGACCTGCTTCCTCTCCCTCCAGTGAGCCTCCCTGCATCGGTAGCTCCTCCCCACACTCGCCCCTCCTCTCCCTCGGCAGTGCACAGCCCGAATGGGCTTAGTACTCCATGCGCCGCTGTGAACAGTTCTCCGGCGCCACCACTCCCACGGTAGCCTACCCTGCCACCGATCGGCCCCCTCCAGCGAGCTCAGCTCCTCCTATGCAGCCACCTCCTCCCCATGCACGCACATAGCCTCTCTCACGCACGGGTTGACTGTGCAAGTCCGTAGCGCAGCTATGCGAGGCCATCTCGGCCACCGGCCACCAATACGAGACTCCTCAGGTCTCCCCTTTCCTCCTTCCATGAACCCACGGCCAGATGTCCCCTCCTCCACCTCCCGGTGTCCCCCTCTCCACTGCACAGGTTTAGCCTCCCCCACCGCCGTACGCCGCCACCCACGGCATGTGACCACCACCTTCAGCCTCCTCAGACCACCACGAAGTTAACTCGACCACTCACGGCCCCACACTCTCTCTCACTCTCCCTCGGCACCTATTCCCTCACAGTGCACAGCCAGCCTCCTTTCACCACCACGGACCACCTTGTCGACCACTATCGAGCCTCTACGGCTCCACTAGCAACCTCCCCTAGCCTAGCCCAAGCCTAAACCATCACTTTATGTAGTGGGTAATCACTGCATGTGATGGACAGTCACTGCGCGTGACTGACCGCCACTGTACACGACGAGATCCGCCACGATACGCTCCCTTTCTAGCACCCCGTACGTTCCTTCAGCATTATTTGCGGTGACGATCAATGAGCGATGCACGGGTTATCCCGTCGATGGTATAATTCTCTATCCCTCGCTATTTATATTAGATTTTAGATGCTAGCTAGTTGACTAGGTTGTGGACTGTGATGCTAGTATTATAGGGTTCACTGTGTAGTGGTGATGTGACATGTTGTGGTGAAGTGCTGGGCATAGTTAGGAATGTGCTGTGTAGTGTTGTGGACTGTGCTGTGAAGTGTGGTGGTAGCGTATGTGCAGTAGTAGTGGCGTGGCCTAGTGCCGTGTAAGGAGTACACATGGAGTGTACTTCGTGTAGTGAGACGAGGCACCGTATGGCGTGTATGCCATAGCGATGACGTGCTGTAGTAACGTTTATGGAGTACGCGAGGAGTGTACTGTATGTGGAGAGATGATGCACCATATGGCGTGTGTTCCATAGCGGTGATATGGCATAGTACCGTGAATGGAGTACACGAGGAGTGTACTCAATGTGGTTAAATGGTGCACCGTATGCCATAGCGGTGATGTGGCATAGTGCCGTAAATGGAGTACACGAGGAGTGTACTCCATGTGGTGAGACGACGCACAATATGACTTGTGTGCCATAGCGGTGACGTGGCGTAGTACCGTGTATGGAGTACGTGAGGAGTGTACTCCATATGGAGAGACAATGCCCCATATGGCGTGTGCCATAGTGGTGATGTGGCGTAGTCCTGTGAAGGGAGTACACGTGGAGTGTACTCCATTGTAGTAGAGCGACGGACCATATGGCGTGAGTGCCATGGTGGTGATGTGGCGTAGTCCTGTGAAGGGAGTACATGAGAAGTGTACTCCATAAGGTGCAGCGATACACCGTATGGCTTGTCGCGAAGATAAGGGTGATTGCGTAGTTGATGGGCGAAGAGCTTGATGAATGGTGTCGAAAACTTTGGAACAGTGTCCCGAAATAGTGTGAGATATGGCCTATAGTCCAAGGCGCTTATGGCTAGAAATAAGTGCGAAGTAGCTAGAAGAGTATTAGAGTAGCGCAACGAAAGCATGGTTGGGTGACGTCATGGAGTGACGTGGTCAATCATAGAGTTGTGCTGTGAAGTATGGCTGTAGTCCAAGGCGACAGGTGTCGCCCCGTAGTCGGCTTATAGCCAGAAGTAAGTGCGAAGTGGCTAGAAGAGTATTAGAGTAGCGCAGCGAAAGCATGACTGGGCAGCGTCACTAAGTGACATGGTCAATTAAGAGGCCGTGCTTGCGATGGGTGAAGAGTTAGCATAAGAGTGATGTAGCGGGAACGTGGCGAGATATCACGATGTGATGGGAGTACGTGAGGAATTGTACTCGTGATGAGTTGGAGGTTAACGTATAGGTGACGTAGCGGAAGGTCAGAGGTGACGTGACAAGGTCACGGTGTAGTTTGGAAATGGTCTTGAGCTATATGATGTGACGTAAGGTGTTGTGGTATGTGCCATAGTAGTGATATGACTGTAGTCTACGGCGATGAGCGTCACCATGTAGTTGACTTATGGCCAGGAATATGTACTAAGTGGCCAAGAAGTATCAGAGTAGTGCAGCGGAAGCATGATTGAGCAACGTCATGAAGTGACGTGGCCAAGTAGAAGTCATGCAGTGATGGGTTAGGATGTATGTGAAGTAATGTGACAAGGTCACGGTGTCGCTTGAGAACAGTCTTGAGCTATATGACGTGACGTAAAGTGTAGTTATGAACCGAGTCCCATCGTGTCAAGTGTTGGGATGAACTGTCATGAGGCACGGGTAGCATGAAAAGTCATGCTGGACGAGTAAGAGAAGGTTGGTAATGGAGTATGGCGTTCGCCATATGAGCCTGTGACCAATGTATTAAATGACGGTCTTAGGTGATAAAGGAGTAAGGTACGTATGTTATCTGGTTAAACGCACGTGTCGGACTGATTCACCATATGTAATGGGTAATCTGTTCTAAGTATGGTTACACGGTGCTTAAGCCTCAGAGTGGCTTGGAGCCATGTGACGAGTATGGATGGTCATAAGAAGTAGGATGAGCTAAGATACATGAGGGTAATGGCGAAGGTACTGTCTAAGAATGGGATGCGTGACTTAGTCAGTCTAAGTCATGCGTCGAAACGTGGTTAATGAGAAAAATGAGACAAAGGTACTAGTGTCTTAACCCTAAGGTGAATCATGAGTTCACCCTAGTGGGTAAGCACTCGAAGTAGAACGTAAGGTTAAAGGAAGTAGAGACCGTAATGGGTCTCCAAGGGTTTTACCATAGTAAGAAACGTGAAGAACATGGGATAGAATGAGAGTGTTCTAAGTACTGCATAGCTCTATTTCTAGTTCAGTTGCTTATGCACTAGATAGAAAATAACGTTAAGGTTATGTATGCATGTAAGTTGCCATCTGACACGCACATGAATGGACTGCATGGTATGAAAGTAGCATGGGGTCCAGGTAAGTGTTACGTTCATGCTCTTCTAGAATTTTCTAAAGTATAAGAAAAAGAAAGAAAAATGCTTGTCCCATGAAAGATGCCTTACAAAAGGACACGAAAGATGCTTTTAAAGAAAGCATGCTAAGTATTGAAACTATACATATGTATGGCCCCTTCTTGGCAGCCCATTTTTACGCATCCAAAAGTATTAATTGTATGCATGTGAATTGATAAATATATGATGTATCTATTGTACATATTTTCTAAAGAAAAGAAATGAAGCTTCAAGGCCTATGCCTTGAGCTTCAGATCGATGCTTTAAACGACGCGAAGAAAGTGTTTTAAAAGTGGTCCCTGAGAACCGATGTTAAAATGTACCTACGAACTGATGTTTTAAATGATGCCACGAAAGATGATGTTTAAGCCCATGCTTTTAAACGATGTTTTTTCATGAATGAACTGTTAAATTAAAGAAAATATGATGCTCGTTTCTGTTCAAATATAGAGCAAAAACGAAATGAAATGAAAGCTTCAACTCTTTAGAGCTGACATGAAATGAATGAATAAAAGAATAAATGTATGAAACTACGTAACGGCTACATGAAATGAACGAAAGGGGTACCCAACCAATGAATGAATTGGCAGATTGCAATGCCGGGCAGTAGTATCTGATAGTGCACCCAGTGCTGCACCCTAACGGAAAGGGATTCCAACTCGCGGCCACGGGCGAATCCATCGGCCCAAAAGGCAGCTAACCCCAGCATGCGGGGCATAACAACGTGCACTGGCTTATGAAAGTGAAAAGAAAAGTAATGTATGAACGCATCGCATCTTTAAGAAATGAAGGCACTGACAAGAGAAACGTTTTAAGAAAAGAAAACCATTTTTAAGAAAGAAAAACCCCGTCAGTGATGTTTCCAAACGAAAGTATGTATGCGTGTACGTATAGTATGTATAGAGTGATGAATGCATGAATGAAAATCTACGTTGTTATATTTTAACGATATAAAGTAATGCTTACTGAGTATTCGACTCATTTTAGTTTTTATGTGTGCCCCTCCCCTCACAGGAAGCTAAATGGGCAGTACGCCTAGGAGGGACACATCCAAAGGGAAAGAGTACGGAGGTCTAGGCATGAAGGTTTTAAACGTACGAAAGGACCTTTTTATTTTCAAGAATTTTATTTCCCACTCCAAAACCATTTTATTATAAAAGCACTTTTTATTTTATAACGTAGAGTCTTGCACCCTAGAAAGGACAGTAAAAAGGTTTTAAATCAGACGGTAATTTTCGTCATATTTTCTAAAATATTTTGCAAAAGAAGGTCCACCCCCAATACGGGCGTTACAACCATCCACTCAAAGCAGCATGTCCCTACTCCTTAGGAGGAGCTGCATCCTCGAGCTCAGCCTTCTCAAAACCTGCATCAAAATCTACAGTACCAAAAGATGGTACCATAGATAAGTAAAACCCAAAAGGCTCCAAGACAATAAATATATTAAAACAGCCAATGCTATGCATGCACATGATGACCCAAGCGTAAAATTTGAGAAAAATACTATTTCTCGAAAATCACAATTTTTTCAACACGCCAAAAATCACCATTTGGTACAAAATAACAATTCAGGAATAATTACATTAATTTCAATTTTAACCGTATGCACCATGGCCTCCCCTAAGGACCATCCACATACTCTGGCTCTCATCGTCACCCCATGGGTAACGACCGTGCAAGTGATACACGAGTGATATCCAGTTCCGCGCCCACCGCGTACATAGCCATCCATCCTCTGACACCACCAGCCCGAGGAGTCACAGAGTCGGATCGAGAGCGCTACCATCCCGTCCAAGTCCTGGGCAACAGCCCAAGGGATGACACTCAGTATATTCTGCTCCCGAGTGTCCAGAGGAGCTCCACCTAGATAATACCCCATCTCGGTTTGGGGGTGATACACATGCACCCGAAAATTCTTAAATACAGTTTCTCAAAACACACACCCACGCATGCGTGCACAATGCCATGAAAGCAACAAATTACCAACAACCAACAGTTATGAGTACAACCAGACAACCAAAACACAGTCTATAAAACAGGTTAGTGCAAAAATATATTAAAGTCTAAAAAGTCTTTTGAAAAAATACTTACAACACTTGAAAATAATTTAGAAGGATCATGGAGGAACTGGAAGCACCAAAACCGCAACTCCACAGTATAAAAACACTGTGGCCGAAATACACTGTATACCCAAATTTACACGGTGTCAAATGAAAACTTGAAATTGATAGGGTAGGGCCTATGGAAGGTGGTGAAGCTAATGGAAGTAACGGTTAGCCGTGGGTGGCGGCCGAAACGGCGGTGGAACACCAAAAAGGCCGAAACGGAGATGAGCTTATGGAGGTGGCGCCGGCGACGGATCGGAGCAAAAAATGGGTGGGTTAGGACGGCAAGGTACTGGTGATGAAGTGGTAAAGAAATGGTGGCCAATGGTGGCCAGACGAAGGCGGAATGGGTGGAGAAATGCTGCGGCTTCTCACGGCTCTCGGAGGCAAACGGCGGCGCGGGGTGGTCTGAAATTCGGTGGGCTGGGTCGCCGACGGCTGGGGAGTCCGGTGGTACTGGTGGTGAAGGCCACGGACAGCCGGTGGCGGTACTGGTGGCTGAAGGCTGAGTTGTGCGTGGGAGAGGAGAGAG
>QEOT01003574.1:130734-152041 GCA_003123785.1 Pterocarya stenoptera | reverse complement strand
AAACTTTTCCCTCATTCATGTCTACGCTGCTCCTCACGCTAATGAGAGTAGTGAGTAGATGGATCCTGTCACTGCAGATAATTATGTAAGCGTTGTTATTTTTGTTAAATAAATTATGCAACATGTGAAAAATTTATTTTTTATTTCTTTTAATACGTTACTTATTGTGTGTTTTCTTTGGCATGACAAGAAAAAATGATGGAGATACAGTCAGTTTCTAGAGAATCCTCTTCGAGTGACATAGACATATTCACGCAAGTGCTCGGACCCAACTCTAGTATGACAAGAGGTTTGGGATGATCTTTCAAGTATTCTGGTTCATCGTCCTCATCCTCTTCAACTTTACAAATTAATAATCTTACCAAAGATTTGGAAGTCGCACGACACGACAACGAGTATATGAGGTCGAGGCAGCAAGAGTTGGAGTCCCTCTTAGAGTGACAATCTCATTTAGAGACTCATTTGCAAGACCAACTGAAAGACCAGGAAGAAAGAATGCGCAATGAAGTCCAACAACAAGTGCAGTGGGAGATGATGGTGCAAATGGAGCATGTTATGTCATTGCAACAGAAGCAGGGTGGGCGAGGAAAGAAGAAATGAATTCTCTCACTTTAAATCGTGTATATAACTTTTACTATTTAATTTTAGAACTTTTTAAGACATTGTTAGTTATAGAATATTTATGGTGTATAATATGATGCAATTAGTATATTTTTAATTTCTTAATTTTATTAATTTAGTGTATTTCTAATCTGTACGTTCGAATGTAAAAAAAAAAAAAAACGTTCCAACAAGATTTCACATTCGAACACACGTTCGAACATAAATACACAATTTGACGATTAACATTCGAACACACGTCCGAACGTTATCATCGTTACGTTCGGATTGTGTTCTCATAACGTTCAAACATAAATTCGCACGTTTAATGCGTTCGAATGTATAAATGTCCGAACGCAAATATTATACGTTCGAACTAAATCAATCAATGAATGTCAACTTATGACATTCGAACGTAAATTGCTCGGGTTGGCGTTCGGACAAAAAAATTTACATCCGAACATTACTTTCTGTGACAGTTTTCAAACGTCACAAAAAAATATAACGTTCAAATGTCACTTCGAATGAAACAACTCCAACCGTCACTAAAAATACTTTTAGTGACGGTTCAATAGTAAAGTGTCACTAAATGTATTTATGATGCACATTAGGCGACAGTTTCAAACCATTACCAAATATCTTTAGTGACGTTTCTTTAATTTTTGGTGATGGTTTTCTCTGTTACAAAAGGCAAATTATGTTGTAGTGCCTGGAGGTGGTTGCTCCGGACTGCAACTGGGGCAGTGCAGAGGATAAAGCGGCAAGCAACACCAGGGGGTTACCAACGCAGCGTGGAGCTAACTGCACAGCTGGTTGGATCGCACGGTGCTGTCGTGAGCACCTGCAGCAGTTTGAGTACCACCTCACCAAGTGAAGGTGCCAGCTAGCAGGTGATTATATATATATATTTATATATATATATATATTTCCCTCCGTTACATTTAACAGTACCCGAGAGTGCAGTGAGCACTGCAACATGGGTGCAGCTGGCCGCCCATGGTGCGGCGCATAAGTAGAGCTTGTGTAACACAGCCATAGTGCAACATTGCATGTTGTGCCACGTCGTGCAAATTATTTTTGCTTAAAAAAAAAAAGAAAAGGGCTTCAAGTTAACTAGGTTGTGAACCTAGCAGGCAAAGGCCTAATCTGCAGCTGGGCCCCTAGGAAGGTGAGGCTTGTTGAGTTTTGAAAGCTTGTATTTTTATTTTTTATTTTTTTTTCAAAATAGAAGGGCTTGTGGTTTTTTGAACCCAACCTTACAAACTAGAGTCATGAACCCAACCATTGGGTTGGAGGTCATTGTTGGTGTACTTGATCAATTTTGTATCTTTTAAATTATGCAGCAAATACTTATGCCACATGAATTTTTTTTTTTTAATTTTGAAATCTTTTTTTGGCATGATTTTATAATATTTTATTGGTTATCAAATATATGCATGCTATTATATTATGAGATCATTTTCTCACATTTGGTGGGCATTTTTATTTTATCTATAATTGCCTAGATTATTATTTGGATTTTTTGCACATGTATTGTGGTTACATGTAATTGTATGAGATTATTTTATGACTAGTATTTGTTAGGCTAATTTTAGGAGTTAAGTCTTCAAGTTTTTAGAATCGGATAAAATGGAGGATTAAGTAGTTTGAGTTTATATTACCCATGCTTACAATTAGCCCAAATGAATTTCTCTAACAAACAAGTGTTCTTGCATGTGATTAGCTCAGGAGGCTACTTTTCTTCTAGTGTAAGTATGGTTGAGATTGATTTAGTGTAACGTTCGTCCTTGTGTGGAACTTAAGAAAATGAGACAGAAATTACTGACCCTTTTAAAACTTTTTCCCTTTCCTTTCCAGGATATGAAAGGTTCTAAGTGTAGATAAAAACCTACTCTATAAATTAAAAAAGAGTTTGGAGCGAAAATCTTTAAATTAAAATAAAAGTCATTTTAAAAAATTACCCTTACATACGTCACATAAAGCCCGCCTAGGCTTAAGTCACTTTTCCCTTAGGCTATGTCTGTCCTAACGCTTCTTTCTCACTTTATCCCTGGGAAGAGGAGGGACATACGTAAAAATTAAAGTGAGTCGAAAACTCAGTAAGTATTACTTCATACAGTCAAAATCTACTAATATAGGTTTTCAGTCATGCATCTACATTCATCTACATACTTTACATATGTATTCATTTCATTTAAGACATTATTACAAGTTGGGTTTTTTCCTTAAAAATGTTTTCCTTTCATGAAACATTTCTCATACTTTGTACTTTCATTCATAAAGAAGCTAAAACATATATGCGTTCATTCATTCTTTTCACTTTTCCTCTAGCCGGTACACACTATTACGCACTGTGTGTTGGGGTTAGTGGTCTTTTAGACCTGGATTCCGCCCATGGCCACAGGTTGGGAATCCTTTTCAGTTAATGGTAGCACTGGGTGCACTACCAGTACTACTTATCTAGCGTTGTAAACTGCCCAGTCCATTGGTACCATTATTCATTCATTTAGTCTAGCCGTTTACGTATTTTCATACATTTAAAAAATTCATTCATTTGAGTCATTTTCTCTAATTCAATCCTTTCCTTTTCATTCCTTTCAGTCATTAGTTCATTTCATTTTATAAATATCATTTAAAAGCATAAACTTAAACATCATCATAAACTTAAACAACACTTCAAACTACATAATCCCAGACACGCTCCACAACACAACCTGACATCACAAACAACTCTGTCCCAAAATCCACAATTCACAACGCAGCAAAATCACAACATTATTCAGTACAAACTTCACAACAATATAATTCTTAGTGAAAAAGAGTTAGGAATTATATCATAGCGAAAGGCTGAATACTTGCTACGTCGTTTACCATCCTACAAGATTTCGCGACGGTGGAAACATACATGCGAGGAGAGGCTGATTGAGGCGCAGTGGTCACTGTCGTGACGCTAAGACAGGGTTGTTTGGGGTGGCTAGGGTTTGGAGGGTATCGTGGTGGCAATAGGAGGTGGAGAGGGGTGGTTCGTGGCTAGCTTGACCATGTAAGGTGGTGGCGGTGTGCGTGGGTGCTAGAGCTCAAAGGAAGAAAGAGAGGGAGGCAAGGAATGGTGGTGCTCGGGTTGAGTCACGCGGCTGACCCTGGGTGGCCATGGGTGGCAATGGCCGTGGGCAGTGGCTGCGCACGGCAACAGGTGACGAATCTGTGAAACTCATAAGGGAGAAAGGGAGATGTGCAGATGGGGCACACAACGGTGGATCTAGGGAGAGGAGGTCGCCTATGGTGGGGAATGGTGGCTCGTGGTGGATTAGCACCACGATCTGGGCGAAGCTGTGGCGGCAATGGGGAACCTGAGGGAGCAAAGGCTACAAGGTGAGCCATGGGAAAGTCTACGGCGAGGGTGAGGCTGCGAAGGGGGGTTCAGTTGGCTCGCGAGGCTTGTGGGAGGGGCTACTCATGGTGGCGGCATGGTGGAGGGAAATCAAAGGGGAAAAGGGAATAGAGACACTACAGCTAAGAGGGGGAGGGGAGAGAGAGAGAGAGAGGGAAGAGAAAAAATGAGAGGGAAAGCTAGGGCATTTAGGAATAAATCCCAATCCTTCATCTAGGGCTCCCCAGATTGATCTAACAGTAGAAATAAAACACTGAGATAAACTAATTATATAATAGGAATTAAAATAAAAATTCAATAGGACTAGTTTAAAATCTAACTTTAATTCTAAAAATGATTTTTAAAACTATATCATTTTCGGGGCTTCAAAATATAAAGATGCTTACTTTAAAATTAGGTTTGGTTCAATAATACCAAAAATACCCCTCTTTAAAATAATTTTAGACATTTAAAATATTTCGAAGGCTTTGTAACACCCCGTATTTTAGTGTATTTTTATTAAAGGATTATTTTCATGAATTTAAAAATTGTTTCTCTTGTTTTAAAATTTAGAAAGTTTTATTATATTATTTTATAATATTCTTAAGTTGAGAAAATTATTTTTAATGGGCTTTTCTAATATTATTTATTGTTTTACATTTAAAGTGATCTTTAATTTAAATTAGTTTATTTTTTAGATTTTAAAATTATTATTTTTTTAATGAAGCATTTCACTACGTTTGGATTATTTTATTTAGCTTGTAGTTTTAAAATATTTTTCGTTGGATCATTTTTGGGACCCCAGTTATGAGGATTAGACCTCATTTCTTTCCCTCTATTTTCTTTTTTTTCTCTTTCTTTTTTCTTTTCTTTCTTTTCTTTCTTTCTCTTTCAGCATTTCTCCCGCTCGACTTCTCTCTCTCCCATTTCTCTCTCTTTCTCTCTCCTCTGTGCATTCGGTTTACTCTTCCCAGTCGCCGCCACCCGCCGCCGTGTGCCTCACAGCCTGGCCGAATCGACTCCCCACTAACCGGTGACCCAACCCCTCAAATTTCAGGCCGGCTAATGCCGCTGTTTGGCCACACGCACCGTCCAAAGCCGTGGCCTTCTCTTTGTTCCAGCGCCGCCGTCCGGCCACCATTTCATCACCACTTCTTCCTCTACTTCCTAGCAACCCAAAGGACCCATCCCCAGCCCCGATCAGTCATCGGTGAAGCCGCATTAACCTCATCTCCGTTTTGCTCTTTTTGGCCTTAAACCTCCCTTTTCCGTTGCCACCCATAGCCAAAGGTCACCACCATTAGCTTCACCGACCTCCCTAGGCTCTACCCTACCAATTTCAAGTCTTGGTTTGACCTCCTTCAAAAGTGGATTTTTGAGACCCGTATTTTTACACTGTTCGGTTGCTGTTTTGTGGCTTCTAATACTTCTGTGATCCTCCGAAAAATATATTATAGCACTGTAAGTATTTTCTAAACAATATTTTAAGATTTAAATATATTTTTGCACTAACTGATTTCACTGTGTTCTGGTTGGTTCCGGACTGAGTCTGTGGACTATGGTGGTGGATGGATTTGAGGATGGAGTATTTATGTGATTGTTTATATTGTGATTTGGTTGATTGGTTACTGATGTTGGTTTGGTACATAGCATATGCACGCATGTTCATGTTTGTAAATTGAAAAATTAGATTTTCGTGTAATTGCATTATTGATCATGTGGATATTTTGAAAACTGGATTTTCATGTGGAATGAATTTTTGGGTGTGTGTGTATCACGACCCCATGCCAAGATGGGGCATTATCTCGGGGGAGCTCTTCTGGTCACTCAGGAGCGGAATATCCTCAGTGTCGTCCCCTGGGTTGACGCTGGGCAACAACGGGATCGGATGAGTTACGTGCTGAATATGTGGCCCTTCTGTTGGCGGGGGCTAGAGGATGCCTGGCCACGAATGCACTAGGTGCGGAACTGGAAATCGCTCGTTATGCAGCCAGGACATGCGAATGGTCCCTAGGGGAGACCATGTGCATATGGATTAATAGATAAATGGAAAATGGTTGTTTTCTGAGAAAATAGCATGAGTTGGATATGTTTATGCGTGTCATTTTCTAGGAAAATGATGGTTAATATTTTGGGCCATTTTTTAGGAAAATGATGGAAATGTTTTGGTGGAAATATTTTGGACCAAATGGGATTTTTGGCGTGTGTTAGATTTTATGCATATTGCATCATATGAATGCATGGTTAGTTGCTTTAATGTGTTTTTATTTCAGGATTGATTGAGTTATAACTTACCTGTGGTACGATTTAAAGGTACTGCAGATTTTATTGATGATGATGCAGATGCCGGGCCTGAGGATATGGCTCCGCCGGAGGAGTGATCTGGGATCACTCATGTTATGTTCTATTTCAGTTTTGTATTTTGTGGGACATTTGGTTTATGTTTCTAAACGCTTGTATTTAGATATTTGTATTTAACTAAAATTCTGGTACTAGTTGACTTATTTATTTCAGCTGCGTATTTTATTGTGCATTGTTTATTTGTTGCACACATTTGGCACTTGTCGTTGGGATGCGTGACCGTATTGTTATCATCCTGACATCACGATTCCCTAGACTTTTTGTACGTGGGAGTCAGGGCGTCACAGGTGGTATCAGAGCAGTTCGTCTCTGTGTAAAGCTACATGTCCCTTAGGTGAAGTAGCAGAAGTTTTTTAAAGTTGTAATTTAAAATTATTTTGGTTTTAAGTATGTTATTTTTAATGGTTTCAATTTATTATTTTTGTTATCTTTGATTGGTTTTATTCTATTCTATTTTATTTTATGTTGTTTTATTTTATTTTATTTTATTTGGGTGTTGATTTTGCTCTTATTTGAAATTTTGTCCTGAGACTTAAGTGGGGTTGAGGATTATACTTTGGGAGGAAAATGGTTAGACCAAGGAGGCCGACTGATGTGCCCGAGGATGCGTTGCCTTGTGGTGATGGAAATTATGCCATAGTCAGGGCATTGAACAGAATGACGGAGTTCCTCCAGCATAATTTCCAGCCACCACAAAGGGATTTGAAAGAGCGGTTCAAGCTGGGTGCACCTATGATCACTTTCTAGTGCATAAGACACCTGCTTTTACTGTTAAAGAGGAGTCACTGCGGGCTAGAAGGTGGATAGAGGACTTGGAAAGTACATTTGAAGTTTGTGGTTGTACTGAAGCTCAACAAGTCTTGTATGCAAGTTATATGCTACAACGTAATGTAGCTAATTGGTGGAGGGCCAAGCGTGAGTTATTCGTGATGGAGTTGGGATCCTTTGCTACGGTGTCTTGGTAGCGATTCAAGAAAGAATTTGATGATCGTTTCTTTCCTGTTTCTGTGAGATGGCAAAAGGCACGAGAATTTGGTAATTTGGTGCAAGAGAATATGTTTGTGGAAGGGTATGGCCATAAATTTATGGAGCTTGAGTGATTTGCTACTCACTTGATTTCTACTGAGGAGATGCGAGCTGAGCGTTTCCAGGAGGGTCTGCGACCTGATATACGCAGACAAGTGGCTTGCCATCAGATTCTAAATTTCCTACAATTGGTTGACATGGCCACCATTGCAGAGTATGAGAATAATTTTGTTGTGGGCTCCCCTCCAAGTTAGAAAAGGCGAAGTTTTGCTGGTGAAGGTAGCAGTTCTGGGTAACCTAAAATTTTGTGCAAATGATTGGGGCCCATCACAAGTAGCCTCTGGGGTATGTATTGGGGGCTGAGCCCCAGTTTTGTAGCAGGTGTAATAGAGCTCAAGAGGGTGAGTGCCATCAGAGTGGGGCCACCCATTGTTATAGATGTGGTTTGTCAAGACACTTTGTTAGCGTGTGTCCTAATCAATCTCAAGCAAGTCATGGAGGCCGTTGTGGTGGAAGGAATAATCAGAAGTAAGTAGTGCAGGCTCGGGTGTATGCTGTGACTCCCGGGGACATCGACTATGAGACTCTGGAGACCCAGGATGCCGGGGTGATTACTGGTATGTGTTTAACATACTCTTTGGATTTAATGTTTGGTGTGGGTCTTTTGTTTCTTTTTTGATTTCATTGGTGTTTGTGCTTGCCTCAGGTAGAGTGTGTCTATATGATTTTTATGCATGTACTTTGTTTGATTCTGGAGCATCTCAGTCTTTTGTGTCTGCCACTTTTGCATGGATGTGCAACTTAGTCACGTAGCCCTTATCGCAATCTTTGGTTGTGTCTCTTCCCAATGGCGAGATGGTGTGGTGTTCTAAAGTAACGTTGGGGTGTCCTTTGGATTTTGGTGGAAGAATACTTGAGGCTGATTTAATTGTATTCAAGTTGCTCGGGTTCGATATTATTCTTGGGATGGATTGGTTGTATCGGTATTCGGCGTATATTAATTGTAGAAGTCAGGTTATTGGTTTTCAACTTTTGGAAGGAGATTACTTGGAATATGTGGGAAGTAAGTTGAAAGTGAAGCCGACAGTTATATCTGCAGTGCAAGCAAAGCAAGATATAGCTTGTGGAACTGATGCATTTCTGGTTCAAGGGGTGTCTGCGCCATCCGAGAAGAAGTCTTTAGTGGACAGTTTGGTTGTAGAAAAATTTCCAGATGTGTTTGTAGATGATTTGCCAGGGTTGCCCCCAATTCGTGAGTTGGAGTTTGCTATTGATTTTGAACCTGGAGCCGCTCCTGTGCACAAGGCTCCTTATCGTATGGCACCGGCTGAATTGAAAGAGTTGAAGATTCAATTCCAAGAATTGGTTGACAAGGGTTTTATTCAGCCTAGTACGTCGCCTTGGGGAGTGCCAGTTTTGTTTGTTAAGAAAAAAGATAGTACTCTCAGAATGTGTATTGATTATCGGGAACTTAATAAAGTGATCATCAAGAATAAGTAGCCGCTTCCCCGTATAGATGATTTATTTGATCAGCTTCAAGAAGTAGCTATTTTCTCCAAGATTGACTTGAGATTGGGAGACTACCAGTTGAGGATAAGGGATAAAGATATTCCCAAGACTTTTTTTTGGTCGCGGTATGGGCATTATAAATTCAAGGTGATGCTTTTGGGTTGACTAATGCTCCTACAGCTTTTATGAATTTAATGAACCAAGTATTTCGACCTTATCTGGATTCTTTTGTGGTAGTATTTATTGATGATATTATGATTTATTCTCGAGACTTGGAAGAGCATGCTTATCATCTTCATCTGGTGCTTAGGAAATTAAGAGAACATCGGTTGTATGCTAAGCTTAGTGAATGTGAATTTTGGCTGAAAGAAGTCAAATTTCTTGGACATGTGATTTCTCGAGATAGACTGGTAGTAGATCTTAGTAAGGTAGAAGCTATTTTGTCTTGGCGTCGTCTTTCAACGGTGCGCGAGATTCGGAGTTTCTTGGGACTTGCCGAGTATTATCGGAGATTTGTTGAAGGTTTTTCTCGATTATCCGGACCTCTCACCGCTTTGACTAGAAAGAATGTCGAATTTGTTTGGTCAGATCGATGCGAGAAGAGTTTCCAAGAATTGAAGAAGAAACTGACAACAGCTCCTATTTTGGCACTTCCGGAGCCACAAAAGCCGTTTATGGTATTTAGTGATGCATCTAAGTTTGGATTAGGATGTGTTTTTATGCAGGAGGGACGAGTTGTTGCTTATGCATCTCGTCAGTTGAAAGTTCATGAGAAGAATTATCTTACTCATGATTTGGAGTTGGCAGCTGTGGTGTTTGCTCTCAAGATCTGGCGACATTATCTGTATGAAGAAGTCTGTGAAGTCTTCACTGGCCACAAGAGTTTGAAGCATTTGTTTTCTCAGAAGAATCTTAACATGAGACAGAGGTGATGGTTAGAGCTGATTAGCGACTATTAATATAAGATCAAGTATCATCTAGAGAAAGCTAATCTAGTTGCTGATGCCTTGAGTAGGAAGTCTCAATTGGACTCCCTCCTTTGTGGGATGAGGAGACTGCTTATTAAGAGTTCGTAAGAGGAAGAATTGCTCTCTTCAGTTTTGGATGTTCGGATCATTGATTTTGAAGAATTGAAGACTCTCCAAAGAAGGGATCCTAAGTTGTTGGATATCAGAAAGAGAGTTAGGAAGTCTAAAGGACCCATGCACTACAGTTTGCATAAAGATGGTGTTCTTCAATTTCAGGATCGAAGAGTAATTCCCAGAGATTCAGAATTTAAAAAGCGAATCTTGGCAGAAGCTCATACGGCTCCTTATTCAGTTCATCCTGGAAGCACCAAGATGTATCGAGATTTAAATTGATGATCTTGGCAGAAGCTTCAACCTCTCCCTATTCTTGAGTGGAAGTGGGATGACATTTATATGGATTTTGTAGTAGGTCTTCCAAAAACTCCTAGTGGGAAGAATTCAGTTTGGGTGATTGTGGATCGATTGACCAAGAGTGCCCATTTCTTGCCTGTTAATAATATCGACTTTTTGGATAAGCTGACTAAGTTGTATGTTAAGGAGATAGTACGTTTGCACGGTGTACTCAAGAGTATTGTATTGGATCGAGACCTGCGGTTCACGTCTCATTTTTTGAAAGGCTTCCAGGCAGCTTTAGGCACTAATTTGAAGTTCAGTACTGCTTATCACCTTCAAATTGACGATCAGTACGAGCGTACTATTCAGATTTTAGAAGATATGTTGCGGGCTTGTGTCATGGAATTCCAGTGGAGTTGGGAAAATAGTTGCCGTTGATAGAATTTGCTTATAATAACAGTTTTCATGCTTCCATTCAGATGGCCCCGTATGAAGTTTTGTATGGAAGAAAGTACAGATCACCTTTGTGGTCGGATGAAGTGGGTGAAAGTAAATTAATTGGGCCAGAGTTGATTCAAGAAATAAAAGATCAAGTTCGAGTTATAAGGAATAAAATGGCGGAAGTACAAAGTCGTAAGAAAAGTTATGCAGATACAAGGAGAAAAGACTTATCTTTTGAGGAAGGTGATTGGGTGTACCTGAAAGTCTCTCCTATGAAAGGCGTTAAGCGCTTTGGTAAGAAGGAAAAGCTTAGCCCAATGTATGTTGGTCCTTTTCAGATTGTGGAGAAGGTTGGGCTTGTTGCTTATAGAGTAGCGTTGCCGGATTACTTCGGAGATGTTCATGATATGTTCCATGTGTCGTTGTTGAAGAAGAGTTTTGGCCAGTAAGAACGGCGCTTTGTGGACCCAAAACGCATTCAACTTCAGTCTAACCTTACTTATGAAGTTGTTCCGACTCAGATTGTAAATTGGAAAGTGCAAATGTTAAGGTCTAGGACGATACCTTTGGTGAAGGTGTCATGGGGTAATCCGTTGGCTCAAGATTTCTCTTGAGAGAGAGAAGCTAACATGAAGGAGCAATATCCGTATTTGTTTGCTTGACCTTGCCTGTATGTTTCTTAAGTCTGCTCTTAGTTGAACCTTATCCTTGTTTTAGTCTTAATGTTTGACCTTACCAATTTCGAGGATGAAATTTTATTTAAAGAGGGGAGGATGTAACACCCCGTATTTTAGTGTATTTTTATTAAATGATTATTTTCATGAATTTAAAAATTGTTTCTCTTGTTTTAAAATTTAGAAAGTTTTATTATATTATTTTATAATATTCTTAAGTTGAGAAAATTATTTTTAATAGGCTTTTCTAATATTATTTACTGTTTTACATTTAAAGTGATTTTTAATTTAAATTAGTTTATTTTTTGGATTTTAAAATTATTATTGTTTTAATTAAGTATTTCACTGCTTTTGGATTATTTTATTTAACTTGTAGTTTTAAAATCTTTTTCATTGGATTATTTTTGGGACTCCAGTTATGAGGATTAGACCTTATTTCTTTCCCTCTATTTTTCTTTTTCCTCTTTCCTTTTTCTTTTCTTTCTTTTCTTTCTTTCTCTTTCGGCATTTCTCCCACTCGACTTTTCTCTCCCCCGTTCTCTCTCCTCCTCCGTGCATTCGGTTTGCTCTTCCCAGCCACCACCACCCGCCGCCCGGCCGAATCGACTTCCTACCGATCGGCGACCCAACCCTTCAAATTTCCAGCCGGCTAACACCGCCTTTTGGCGACACACACCGTCCAAAGTCGCGGCCTTCTCTTTGTTCCAGCGCCACTGTCCGACCACCATTTCTTCACTACTTCTTCCTCTACTTCCTAGAAACCCAAATGACCCAATCCCAACCCCGATCCGTCACCAGTGAAGCCGCATTAATCTCATCTTCGTTTTGCTCTTTTTGGCCTTAAACCATCATTTTCTGCTGCCACCCATGGCCAAAGGGTACCACCATTAGCTTCACCGACCTCCCTAGGCCATACCCTACTAATTGCAAGTCTTAGTTTGACCTCCTTCAAAAGTGGATTTTTGAGACCCAAGGCCAATGTATTTTCGCACTGTTCGATTGCTATTTTGTGGCTTCTAGTGCTTCCGTGATCTTTCGAAAAATATATTATAGCGCTGTAAGTATTTCTTAAACAATCTTTTAAGATTTAAATATATTTTTGTATTAACTGATTTCATTGTGTTCTGGTTGGTTCCAGACTGAGTCCGAGGAGTATGGTGGTGGATGGATTTGAGGACGGAGTATTTATGTGATTGTTTACATTGTAATTTGGTTGGTTGGATACTGATGTTGGTTTGGTACATAGCATATGCACGCATGTTCATGTTTGTAAATTGAAAACTGAGTTTTCATGTAATTGCATTCATAATCATGTGGATATTTTGAAAACTGAATTTTCATATGGAATGGATTTTTGGGTGCGTGTGTATCACGACCCCAAGCCGAGATGGGATATTATCTCGATGGAGCTTCTCTGATCACTCGGGAGCGGAATATACTGAGTGACATCCCCTGGGTTGTCGCTGGGCAACAACCGGATCAGACGAGTTACATGCCGACTCCATGGCCCTTCTGCTAGCGGGGGTTAGAAGATGCCTAGCCACGAACGCACTGGGTGCGGAACTGGACATCGCTTATTATGCAACCAGGATGTGCAGATGGTCCCTTGGGGAGACCATGGTGCATATGGATTAATGGATAAATAGAAAATTGCCGTTTTCTGAAAAAATAGAGTGAGTTAGATATCTTTATGCATGTCATTTTATGGGAAAATAATGGTTAATATTTTGGGCCATTTTCTAAGAAAATTGTGAAAATGTTTTGATAGAAATATTTTGGGCCAAATGGGATTTTTGGCGTGTGTTGAATTTCATGCATATTGCATCATATGCATGCATGGTTAGTTATTTTAATGTGTTTTTATCTCAGGATTGGTTATGTTATAACTTACCTGTGATACCATTTAATGGTACTGCAGATTTTGTTGCTAATGATGCAGATGCCGAGCCTGAGGATATGACTCCGCCAGAGGAGTGATCTGGTATCACTCGTGTTATGTTCTAGTTCAGCTTTGTATTTTGTGGGATATTTGGTTTATGTTTCTAAACGCTTGTATTTGATATTTGTATTTAACTAAAACTCTGGTACTAGTTGACTTATTTATTTCTGCTGCATATTTTATTGTGTATTGTTTATTTGTTGCACACACTTGGCACTTGTCGTTGGGATGCATGACTATGTTGTCATCATCCTGACTTCACGACTCCCGAGACTTTTTGTATGTGGGAGTCAGGGTGTCACATGCTTTAAAACACTAGGTCCCATTAAAAGTCACCTACTAACTTTAAAAACACAATTTCGAGATTTAAAACACAACGTAAAACTCATGATCAATCGAGAGAAAAAAGACCGGTTGGTCACATTTAGAATTAATCTCATATGCGTTATAAATTTGCACAAAAGCGACCAGTCAAAATATACTAATATAGGTTTTCAGTCATGCATTCACATTCATCTACATACTTTACAAAAGCATTCATTTCAAGGTGGAATTTTTCTTTAAAAATGATTGCCTTTTATAAAACATTTGCTACACATTGTACTTTCATTCATAAAGAAACTAAAGTATACATACATTTATTCAATTACTCTTTTCACTTTCCTTTAGCCGGTACACATTGTTACGCCCCTTGTGTTAGGGTTAGCAGTCTTCCTTTGAGCCTGGATTCCCTCTATGGCCATAGGTTGGGAGTCCCTTTCAATCAAGGGGTAGCATTGGGTGCACTATCAGTACTACTTACCTGGCAATGCAATCTGCCCAATCCTTCGGTACCTATTCATTCATTTAGTCATGGTCATTACGTATTTTCATAGATTAAATCATTCATTCTTTTCAATCATTTCCTTTTCATTCATTCATTCAGCCCTTTCCTTTTCATCCCTTCCAGTCATCAATCCATTTCATTTCATAAACATCAGTCAAAAGCATAAGCTTGAACCTCAACATTTAAAACATCCTTTAAAAGCATAAACATGAGCATCATTGTAAACATCAGTTCATGGCATCATTTAAAATCGTTTCATAGCCTCATTTAAAATCTCTTTCATAGCGTCAGTTAAAAATACACTTTCATCGCATCACTTTAAATATCATTTAAAAGCATTGAATATAAACCTTAACATTTCATTTTATCATTTAAAATAAAGACAGTAGTTACTACATTTAGCATACATTCACATGCATACAACTATTACTTTTGGGTGAATAAATAGGGGCTACCAAGGAAGGCCATACATACATATACCTTTAAACACTTATACTTAGCATACTTTCATAAAACTTCATTTCATTTCAATTCATTTCATAAAGCATCATAAAGAGATACTTTTCATTTTTATTTCATATCATTTAGAAAAGTCTAAAAGAGTATAAACATAATAGTTACCTATACTCCATGTTATTTACATTTCATGCAGTCCATTCACATGCGTATTAGATGGCAACCTTCATGCATACACATAACTTTAGCTTCATTATCTATCTAGTGTATAAGCAACTAAACTAGATAATACACACTACACTTCACTTAGACTTTACTCACTTAGACACACTCTTCCTTCTATCCCCATCTTTTATGCTTTCCTTTATCACGTTTCCTCTTTCTCAACTCTTAGTTTGTGACCCGCTTGAGGTCACCTTTCCAAATATCGTATTCTACTTCAAGTACTTATCCTTTAAAGTGAATATCCAGGATCCACCTTAAAGTTAAGACACACTAACACCTTCATTTTACCCTTCCTATTGAACCTCATATTGATGCATTACTTGAACCAACCAAGGCATGCATCCCAATCCTAGTCGATACACTCCTCCATTCATTTCTTCATATATCCTAACCCACACTTTATCATCATTCCCCACCATGCATACCTGTAACACCCTGCTCCCTCCTTCATTCCTTCCTTTTGATGTAAGCAATTACGTCTGATGTGACAGCCCGCTCCTCCCCTCTAGTGTCTAAAGGTCCCGTTACGCGTGCCAAATTCCAATGCGTGTTTTTAAAGTTAGCTTTGTGTTTTAAAGTTATGTATATTTTAAATGGAAGATTTATATTATTATTTAACTAAAGAATATTTTAAATAACTAAATTATAATATCTTTGAAGAGCTCCAAAAATATTATAATCGTGGGAATCATTTTATATAAATGATTCCAGTTATTTAAAATATTATATGATCTAAATAATGATGGAATCTTTAATTAATTTAATAGTTTTGTTATTTTAAATATTTTAGGTAAGACTTCATCATTTTATAAATGATGAGGGAATATTATTTTAAATAATATTCACCTTTACTACTCTCAATGCTTTTAAATAAATAAACGTTTATTCGTTTTTAAATTAGTGCTTAAGGGTCATTGTAGACCATTTTATAGACCCCCAGAAGTTGGGTTTTAGTATAAAACCCCAGCCCCTCTCTCTTTTCCCTCACTTTTCCCCCCAGCCCTCTCTCTCTCCTCCCTCTCCCTCTTGGCTTGCACTGCACGCAGCCCCTTTCGTCTGAATGCTCCAGCCCCCAGCCCGGCACCGCCGTGCGCCGGTATGCCTCACAACCACCACCACCGATCTCCTTTCCCTCCAGTGAGCTCACCTAGACCAACCTTGCTCCCCCACGCTCGCCCCTCCTCTCCGTCAGTAGTGCACTACCCGAATGGGCTTGGTGCTTCCAGCGCCGCCGTGTGCCGTCCTCTGCCGCCACCACCACCACAGTAGCTCCTCCAGCCACCGACCGGCCTCCTCCAGCGAGCAGAGCCTCCATCTTGCCGCCGACAGCTCCCATGCATGAGCACAAGTGCACCCATGCATGGGTTCACTGTGTAGCCATCTAGAGCCGCCGTGCGCAGCCATCTCAGCCAACGGACACCACCACGAGACTCCTCAGGTCTCCCCCTTCCTGCTCACATGAACCCATGGCCAGATGTCCTCTCCTCTACCTCCCGGTGTCCCCCTCCCCACCGCACGGGTTTAGCCTCCCCCGTCGCCGTACGCCGCCACCCACGGCAAGTGACCACCCTCTTCGGCATCCTCAGGCCACCATGAAGCCAACTGGACCACCCTCGGCCCCGACCTGCCACCCATAGCCCCACACTCTCTCTCACTCTTCCACGGCTTCTCCTCCCTCATAGTGCATGGATAGCCACCGTAGACCACCGTGCTGACCACCACTGAGCCTCCACGGCTCCACTAGCAAGCTCCCCTAGTCTAGCCCAAGCCTAAACCACCATTTTATATGGTGAGTAAACACTGCACGTGATAGACAGTCACTGCACGTGACTGACCGCCAGGATAGAAATGGAATGTATGCCATGCATGCATGAAATGGATGTGGATGCCTTGATGATGCCATGCATGTTCACAAGTCAAATAAATAAGGGTATTTGTTTCTCATATCGACTTCCTTTTCCCAAGTAGCTTCTTTGACATCGTGATTTTGCAACAAAACCTTAACCAGAGGAATTTTTCGATTCCGAAGTTCCTTATCCTTCCAATTTGTAATCTGAATAGGAATTTCCTCATAAGTTAGGTTGGGTTTGGGTGAAATATCCATCGTATCTACAATTGAGAGAAATACCCCATTTCTTTACCCCATTAGGTTAACCCTAGATTTTATAAGGTTAGCTCACTTAGAGGAATAATCACTTCCGCTAGGCGAACTTAGTTCAATTTCTTTCCTTGAGCTTTTATTCGAATTTTCCTTCTTTGATCATCCATTTCTAGCCTTCATAAGCCATACTTGCATTTTTATTGAGCTTTAGTACATGTCATTTTGTGTGGTGACATGTCAAACTCTAAAACCATTTCATTTGGCAACCATGTGTATTATGTGTGCAATAGACCAAAATAACCTTAGCTCGATATTTTCTTCAAGGATAATTCTATTTTTAGTCCTGTTAATTATCTCTAAAAATCTCCTTGTGGTTGGTTTTGGAAAAAAAAAAACCCCTTAGCTGAAACCCTAAATATTTTCAAAATATCGATTTTGCTCTTGGGAATTTCGGCCAACCCCCTTTTTATTTGTTTCAATTTGGTCACCTCTCTACCACCTAATCACCACCATTGAGCCACCTTAGATGGCACTTGAGTATGACTTACATAGTCACTAGAAGCCAAGGGAAAAAGACAAGAATAAGACGAAATTGCAAACCCTTGTGAAAACCCTAAACAATAGGTCACTAAGGGTTAAACCCTAGCATTAATTGCATCCACTTTCTCTCTCATCACCCTACACAGAAACTCTCTCTCTCTCTCTCTCTCCCACTTTGGCTTTTTTTCGCTACACCTAAGGCATCAGCAGAGCCATCATGAACCACCACCCAATGAGGAAGCACCTAAGCCAACGCCACCTTCACTTCTTGGGCTATATAAACCCCTCTTCACCTCACTTCTTCCTCACTTTACTTCATTTCCTCTCTTCTCTCTTAAGTGTTCTTAGTTCTTCAAGAGTTTTGGAGTGTTCTTAGAGTTTGAGTGGGAAAGCTTCAAGGGCTCCAATCTTTGTGAGTATTCTCTCTCTTGATCTTAGTTTCCATGTTAATTTATGTTTTGAGGCGTTAGTAGTCATTTTTAGCATGAGAATCCTTAGTAGCTGAGTCTGCATATTTAGTTTAGGGTTGAGATGAAATGCATTTTTGAGAAAATTAGCTATGGCATGATTATTTATGGTATAGTTTGAGCATGGGGAAGAAATCCTATTCACAAGTAGTGAGGTGGGGTTGTGTAATCCTATCTTCTTATATCATGTCGTCCTCCAATTCTTTGATCTTCTTGTTGTCCCATGATTCTTCTTTGCTTTCCTCTTTCTTTTCCTGCCCCTTGTTTTCCTTCAGCAAGAGAAACCATTGGGATATTTTGTCAGAAATGTGAGCTAAGAATCGAACTCTCGCTCCACCCAAAACCGAGTTGTAAAAACAAATAACATAGCACAAAGTAAATGGAATAACTAATGAGTATGAGAGAAAAAAAATACATGCCTAGAAAAAAATTTATTAAACTAAGTTCGGTTAAAAACAACAGATTATGATACAACATATTTGTTTAATTGACCAAGCTTGTTTGAACTTTTATCTATAATCTCACCCTCTTTCTCATTGATTATATTTGTTGTCATTGTTGGTTTTGTTAAATCAACTTTTGCAAAAGTATATAAATTATTTTAAGAGTGCTCCTAGAAGAAAGATGAGACTTTTTCTTGGTGATATAGACCCAAGAACTAAAGTTGTAAGACAATAATTATTGTAGTGTCTTTGTGAGGTTTTGTTTCAAATTTATTCTATTGTTTTTATTTATTTATTGTTTCTAATCATTATAGTTTTCATTTTTATATTGTAATTGATGTTGTTAGTAGCTTATGGAGAGACAGTCCAGTAGAAAATTTTCGCCCAATTCCAGATTCAAGATGTGAGGACTAATACATTTTATTCTTTGTAAATTTATGTTTTAGTTTAATTAGTTGTGATGTATTAATATTTCTTTTGTTCTTTGTAAATTTATGTTTTGCAGTGTGATGTAAAAATAGTATTATTTATTTTGTATTTTTATTTATTTTGTTCTTTAATATATTTTTTTATAAAAATCTTTTAAAAAGTGTTTAAATTATTTTCTTAAAATAATCTGGGCAATTTAAGCATATCAGAATTTTTTTTTTTTTTTTAAAAAGGTGATATAAAAACATTTTTTTAAGTTTTAAAGTCTTTTTTTTTTTTTAAAAATTAAAACCGGATAAATCCGATTATAACCCAGATTAAATCTAGATATCTGAATTGAATCCAGTTATCCGCCCTGATTAATCTGGGTGGATAACCATCCAGATTTTAGCATCCGGATCTAGATCCGGTTATGGGCAAATATCTGAATCCGGATCCGGTTAAACACCCCTACTATTTTTTTTTTGTTTTATCAAATACTATGTCGCGCGACTTATCGCAGGAAATACTTTTTCCTTTTGTCAAACATCATTCCAGCGAAAACTGTCTCCCAAATAGTTGATAATTCCTTCTCGCGACAAATTAAATTTCGTTGCAAATACTATTAGCGGCAGTTTAATGTGTATTTGCGATGCTCGTATGACAATGCCAATATTATTTTTTCCCAACGATCTCTATAGAAATTGGTATGAGTAATTGCGGCACTATTTTGGACTATCTATGGCGAAAAAAATAGCTAGAAATATTAACTTGTTGCAACGAATTTTTGCTTTCGTGGGTTCAACTTAAAATGAATAAACATTGGCAACCAAAGTGCAGCGAATTCAAAATCGACAGAGAAGAAAAATGCGATGTTTTTTACCACTTTTTGCGACTAAAAACAGTTTTACAAAAGGTCCTTTTTCTTGTAGTGCTTGCAAGTAAACCTATAAGTACATTGGTACTATGCCATCTCTTAGAGCCATTTTTAAACTTTAATAATCCTTATTCTAACTTTTCTTATGAAGATTTTCGTGGCATGTTATGTGAAATATGAAATTTATAGATCATATAATACATGTTAATGACATGACTAAAATAATTAAAAAATAATAGGCATAATAACATAGCATGAGAGCATGGCATAACAATCGTGCGTAATTAATTAGAATGTCCTTCATAATTAAGCAACATTGCTTACATAATTAACATCAGTTACAAAAGATAGTGAGTTGCACAGTGTCGGAGCTTAGCACCATTAGAGGACGAAAACAGAGAGAGAAGGATGAGACGAGATGTACCATCAGAAGGCTCTTAACTATTTTGAAAAGGAGTATATTGTGCTTAACCAAAATGGAGATGACTGGTTTTTTGGTATAAATTAATCCGGTCCATCAATCATTCAAACACTGCTAGTTAACTCAATTTGGATTAAGAAACACTCTCAACCCATCTCATCTAATTTCATCTCATCATTATAATTTTTTTAAATTTTTACATAAAATATAATAAACAATTTAATTTTTTTAAATCTCAAAATAATAATAATATAAAAAAATAATATTCTAATAATATTTTATTTAATTTTCAACTTACATTTTAATTTATTTTATCTCAACTCACTATTTAAACTTAACATAAGTCTTTTATAAATAATAATAATAATAATAATAATAATAATAATAAGGATAACATCATAAAAACTGGACCTTTTAACGTGCTTCCTAAAAAATGATAACGACGGACTTAAAAAATTAATATAATATTGTCCAATTAATTTCAATGAGGCTTTGTGTAAACTATGGTCATGGCCCAAAACAAAATGCTGGACCAATGCTGGTCCATCTCTAAGGTTTGGATGTCCACCTCAAGACCACTTTGGTAAAATTCTGTGAGAGGAGAGAGAGAGAGAAGTACTGGCTTAAAATGAACTACACTTCGAGCTCTATTTGTAGGTCTAAAATTTATAAATTTACCTGGATTCCTGGACATAAAACATAAACGTTTGGATGTATATGGACACTTGGGTTGCGGATGACATGTGTTGGAGTATAGCCTCTCATATTGACAGCATGGAATTGAAATCGAAAGAAGAAAAGTTAAAGGCAGAGAAGGAGCTGAAGAATACTTAATTCTGTTATTCTGTTATGCAGTTATTTTCTCTATGTAGTATAAATATTACAAGACTTTCATGTATTAGATATCAAGTAAACTCATTTCGTTCAGATCAAATTACATAAGTTTTTCATTCCTCCTCTGTTTTTCTTCTGCTTATCAATTCTCAACATGGTATCAGAGCCAGGTTGTAAATGGGTTTTTAAAGTGAAATACAAGGCTGATGGAACTATAGAAAGACATAAAGCAAGACTGGTAGCTAAAGGCTACACTCAACAAGAAGGATTAGACTTCTTTGATACCTTTTCTCCAGTGGCAAAACTCACTTCAATTCGATTATTGTTAGCTGTTGCTGCTATTAAGGGCTGGTATATTCACCAATTAGATGTAAATAATGCATTTTTACATGGTGAATTACATGAAGAAGTTTACATGGCAATACCCC
>QEOT01003574.1:88949-120159 GCA_003123785.1 Pterocarya stenoptera | reverse complement strand
TGATGAGTGAAGTTGCAAATGTCAAAGAAGTACTATCAAATGTTGAAGGATATATAGAACAGAGTCATCAAGTACCACGGGAGAAAGAGCTAGACGAGACAGATATGACAGACTGTTAATGTGATTAATAATTCTAATGGCATATATGCTGTAATGACCTCCATGTCTCAGGATTATTTGGAAGGTTTTACATTGGATAGACGTTTCTACTGAACAACGAGAAACGAGAATTGGCTTGGCTGCATAGAGTATAAGATTCTAAACCCTAGCGTCGGGTTTAATCAACCTTTTTTTTTTTCCTTTTTTTGTTTAAAGGAATGTCGTGGACTAGGCTGGGTTTCACACCCAAAGGCTATTTAAAAGTCTGACTTTTAGAAACCAATTGTTGCCTCTCACAAACACTATGTAGTCTTTCTTCAAAACACAGTTCACAGATTTGGATTTGATAGAATATTCCTGGAATACACAAATAAGCTTCACATTTGAAGAAATTAATTAAAAGTTGGTGTGTTTGATCATGTCATTGGTGGGACCTATTTGAAACAAAATGGCTCGAGGCCAAGTACTTCCTCCCTATGCCCAGTCAGAATCAACCGCCAAACCAGATTCATGACCTCCACCCTCCTTTGTTTGTTTTTGGGTTGTCATGTACTTGAAATTTGTGACATGTTGTATAGTCACAAACACCGTTTCTCACTTATAAATTGGAGAGGTCCCTCCCTCCCCAAGCACAGTCAGAACCACCTTTCAACCCAGAGCAATGGATATTGCTTCTCCAAATTTTGAAAATGTTGGACCTTTCGCTCGTGCATGGGAATGGCTCAAGGCCTTGCCTGTAAGGTTATGGGCTATGGCAGTCGAGTTTGCAAATAAGATGAAGAAACTTGGACAAGATGATCCCAGAAGAATAGTCCATTCGCTCAAAGTAGGAGTGGCTATCACGTTGGTTTCCTTGTTCTATTATGTCCGACCGCTCTTCGACCGTTTTGGTGAAAATGGAATATGGGCGGTTTTAACCGTCGTTCTAGTCTTCGAGTTTTCAGTTGGTAAGCATGAGAGTTTTTTATCTACCAGAATTCTTGTCGCATTTATATGAATTTAAAAACTAAGAGAAAGTAATTATTGCACATAAAATCCTGAATTTATACTTTTCTTTCCCATCATTTATAGGAGCAACATTGGGAAAAGGCCTAAACAGGATGCTGGCAACGTTGTCCGGTGGTGCGCTAGCTGCCGGAGTTGATCAGGTGGCAACTCTCTTTGATGGGACTGGGCATCCCATAGTACTTGGAATCCTAGTCTTTATAATAGGTAAATACATATATAGTCCATTGCTGTGTTAAAATTATTTATATATATTATAAAATTAGTAATTTGGTAACTTATTTAGTGAAATCCTTTTTACCAATTAGTTAATATAATAGTACTTTACTATTTAATATTTACTTCACAATCATCCAAACTGGTTAATTTCATGGTCTTCATATGTGATATGCATGCAGCTGCAACGGTAACATTTATGAGATTCTTCCCTGCACTGAAGGCAAGATACGATTATGGACTGATGATATTCATATTGACTTTCTGCATGGTATCTGTATCGAGTTACCATGATGATGAGGTTCTAGATATGGCCTGCCAGAGGCTATTCACAATCATCATTGGTTGCTTTATTGCTATCATTGTATGCATCTGTGTTCGCCCTGTCTGGATCGGAGAGAATCTGCAGAACCAAATAGCTAACAATTTGGAAAAGCTTGGGAATTTCTTAGAAGGTATTCTTCCAAACTACAACCAAACAAACTTTACATGTCATATATATACCTTGTTTTATTGTTAGCATCAATTTCTGACCGAGTCAAAGTTACAGGATTTGGTAGGGAATACTTCAGATTGTCAGAGGAAGGGCATTCCACGGATGATAAACCATTTCTTCAAGGGTATAAAAGCGTTCTGACTTCTAAAGACAAGGAAGAAACTATGGTACGTCCGGGTCTAACGTTGTCAAATTTGTCTCCAGCAAAGAAAAACAAAAAAGAAAGGAGGTGTTACTTGAATTAATTTCCACTAATTGATTCAATCTTTCTGAGTTTGTATCATTGCTGTTTTTTTCAGGCCAATTTAGCGAGATGGGAATTTTGGCACTATCGTTTTGGGTTCCGTCATCCTTGGAAACGTTACCTTAAAGTTGGAACCTTGACTCGGCAGTGTGCCTACAAAATTGAAGACCTCCACAGCTACCTCAAGTACAATGAGATCCAAGCTGTAAGTCAGAAATACCCATGATTTCCTAAACAGATAGTTCTCTCTTTGACAGCCAAACTTATTACGTACATATATAAGACTTTTCTGGAATTGATCGAGACTCTTGCATATATAAATATATATATATATATAGACCTTTTTTCCCCTTCTATTTCGAGTCTGAATTTCTTCAGTGACCTATCTTTTGCATGCCATCCTTACAGACACCCACCGAGTTCCGAAGAGAAATTCAAACGATTTGTTCAGAATCTGGCGAAGCACTGAAAGAATTAGCGTCAGCGATCAGAAAAATGAGGCGGTCAACATCAGTTAACAATATTGTAAACTCAAAAGTTGCAGCCGAGAATCTCAAGTCCATGCTCAACACTTCCCTTTGGGAAAATGCCAATCTCCGAGAGATTATACCAACTGCTGCAGTCGGATTAATTCTAATCGACATTGTGCCATGCACTGAGAAAATCGTGGAGGCTTTTCAGGAATTAGCCTCTCGTGCACGCTTCGAGAGGATGGACGACAGAGTTTCACCGATCAACGACGTATAATTTGCTTCATATATAGCGAAATTTACCATGTTGGAGTGAGAGCATCCGTTTCTTGTTAAACCCCGGTCGAGTACGATCGATAATAAATAAGAAGGCTTAACGTCGACTCATGATCGATAGTGAGCCAGCAGTCTGAGATGTATCAAGGGAGGTGACAGTAGTCGTACGTACTAGTAGTCGTACGTACTAGCCTTCAATACTTTTTTTTTTTAATGAAAAGATGAGATTCGTTAACAGCAATATCCCAGCAGTCTCAAATCTGACGGCCGCCTCTTCGACCCAATCATGAATTAATATAAAATTTTATAGACACGTCATTTAAATTCCCAGAAGACTCATACCTTTTTCATGGACCGGACAAGCTCTGCTCGCATTTATATACTCTTTCGCTATTCTATTAAATATAAGTGGTTACGTTATTTTTTTAATATAAAATAACTGATTTAATAAATTACATTAATAGAATGTATAAGAAAAACGTAAAAGTAATTATATATAACAGAACTCAAAAAAATTATTTTCTTGCTCATAAACCAAACTTAGAATTAGAGTAGCTCAATACAAATTGAGATCTAAGATCGATAAAAAATATTTAAATAAGTCATTTGTAATTATAATACAATAAAATATAAATTATTATATAAAATATTTTTAAATTTTTAATAAAATGAGATCTTATTTAAAATCTTTAAATATTTTTTTAATTTATCTTTGATACAACAACCTATAATGAGGTCTCAATGCATATTTTGTACCTCAATTTAGTAAAATTTTAAAAAAATTATTTAAAAATATAAATAATTCATTGTATTACATATTAAATTTAGTATTCTCAGGATTCAAGAGGAATTCCGTTGGATGAATAAGCATGAAAACATTTTACTCACCGTTCTTAACCAAAAAGCAAGTTCGGATGATCCACATCCCAAAAAAGAGTTCGAGGGTGGATAAACAGAATAAAGAGAGTGCATAATGGCGATCAACTTCTACCAAGCAATAAGCTTGGAAAGCTTCCACTTGACCTAGAATGCCAACTTTAGAGTCACCCTTGAGCAGCGCTCGGGCACCTCAACTCCTTATCCCCACTATAGCTAAAGCTCACTCCAAGCAACGACAATACTCGCCCAAGGAACAAAAGGACCATGTAGCCCACAAAGCACCTGGGCACCTCTAGCCTCACTTGAGCACTATTGGATTTGAATGCCCACGGGACATCATGCACACATGGTTTAGGTTGGCAAGTCTCAAACTTATAACTTGGATTATTTGCAGTTGCCTATTTGGTCTTTGGTGAAAACCTATCAGTTCAACAAAGGGCGTCTCCTACCATAACAAAGTGGTAGAGCATTGTCCACCCAATAGCAGAGTGGTCAAGCTCTACCTCCCGCCACAGCAGAGCGGTCGAGTACAACTCCTGCAAAAGCAACTCGATCAAGCATTCCTCCCGCCAAGCCCAACCACACTTGAGCAGTTGGGTTAGCATCCCTCAATGCGGTCAAGCATCTCTCACGTCGAGTTTAACCCCACTCAAGCACATGGGTTACCCCTCACTGCGGTCGAGCATCTTCTTTTGCAAACTCGAGTCCTGCACTCACACGAATGACCAAAGGAGGAAATAGCTTCCTTAAATGCTTCCTTTCTCACCATCCGTGTTTGAGCTCATCTCCCACCTAACCCCAAAGTCAAGCATTTCCCTCCTCGACACCTAGCACACTCAAACTCATCTCTCACCTAGCCTTAAAGTCAAGTATCCTCACTCCCACCAACAACCAAAGGAGGAAATAACTTCCTTAAGTATTTTACTCCCCGCCAACTAGCTCGGTTGAGCTCATCTCATGCCTTCCATCAAAGTCGGGTGTTCTCATGCTCATATTTGACCATCAACTCCAGCGTGTCTTCTCCAATAAATGCCAAGTGTTGACACTTGTTCAACAACCGTCGCCTGCAGATACCTCCAGGAACGAGCTTCTAAGCTCTATAACCTCCTCTTGTGGGTTACCTTCGGGAATGAGTCAACAGGCTAGACAATTTGTTGATATGGACCCAGGGGGTAGAAGGGCTCCTTGGCCACTTAGCTTAAGTTACAAAAAATAAACTCTAACCTCAATGCCAAAATGGAAACGTCAACAAAAAATCGCCTCAAAGGAGAAAATATCCACTACTACCAACAAAAGTAAAAACGATGATGAAAATACGCACTCTTTGCTGACGATAAACAGTCCTGCAATCATTAGTACACTCAATTATCAAGCAAACATTCTTACAAACAAACTTCCCAAAGGCCCATCCTCAAAGGCCCTTATTACAATTTTTATGGATTCTCCTCGAGGACCACTTACAGAAATATCCATTGCATTACACAAGAACAGAAAACTAGAGACAAGTTCCCATAATGTTTCTATGGTTTTTCAGACTATCTCGATCGCGGCTTGAGTTGAAGATTCTCAAGGGCTTCTTATTGAGCAAATCAACCTTAAGAATCGTAGGCATCTGTTAGGAGAAAGTTGACTGGGTCCAACCCATTGAAAACTATAACTAATAATAAGGGAAAATATAAAGCCAAGAGATAAAGCAAGGAAGAGATAGGCCGAAAGAGATTGACTCAAATACAAAAGGTGAAACCGAAATAAGGCAAGTACGGCACACGACTCCAGAGAAGGAAATAAACCTTTATATAAGGAGGAGATCTCTACAAATCTACAAACTCTCTAGGACTTCTCTACACACAACCTTCACCACACACAGTGACTCCAAAGGATCTTCTCTCAGGGGAGACATCATCTTCAAATTCCAGAAACTCTAAATTCCTCTATTGTATTGAGAGATACATGAGGCCATAAGAGATTATAAAATCATCAATTATAGTGGATTTCGCCCCCAAACAACCCATAGATGTAGGTTTTACGCCGACCAACGTAAATTTGTGTGGCTATCTCTATTTGTCTTTTTTAGGCTTATTTGCTATTTATTTTTATGGATGAATGCCAAGAGTATCGTATCAACACCCGAATCACCATCGTGGCCAGTCAGAATGACTATTTCTTCCGTTCCGGCCTGTCGTGTAAATTTACGCATTAACAAGCATGATAAGACTTGATTCGTGAGGAAAAACATTAAAAATTAAATCTGATCTTTGTGATCAAAGCTTTTTATGTAAATAATATATAAATATTACGTTTTTCACAAAGGCTTCCAAGTAGAAAATTAATGTTCGTGAGGACACTATATACCAAAACATGAACTTTGGGGACCAGGCCAATCAATCCATAATGTTTGGGACGAGTCAAGTCTACTGATGACCAATAGTAGTCATGTGAGATGCAGGTCGGACACGTAATCTTGGAGTCTAGATGATTAGGCGTTTATTTGGAGAAATATAGGGTTATATTTGATAAGTTCTAATGTTAGTTGATAACATTAGGCGCCATTGTTTCTTAGAATGTAACGTGACAAAGTTTATCTGCTAGCTAAAATGTCGATTTTCATGAAGCAAAAAATCAATTATGGCCACTCTGTGTAATGACCTGCAGTACTTTTTAATTAATAAATTGCAGAAACAATGTCTAATGCGGCATGGGTATAGAATTCCATTAAAAATTCAAAGAGATACAACGTCGTTGCTAGCTGTAAAAGTACTCATGCCACCTTTATATGGTAGGTAGGGATTCATGCCAACCCAGAGATGGCTTAATTTAGAAAATTTAGAAACATACGTGTCAAATATGACAAATGATCTCACATTCCTTTGGGAGGAGAAAATTCTTGGAGTCTTTTTTAGTGATGTCAGGATCAATCTTGACATATAATTTTAATCGATATTTTAAAAATATAAACAGACTTGTGATTTGGACTTTCCTTTTAACACAATAGAAATTGTTGAAGTGATGATGATCAGAATGGTCGTAGCAAAGATATAACATTCAAGATCGGATAACATGAACTTTAATTTGAAGCGTCCATGCGCGTAATTTTCGCTCGCACAGTTGGTCCATGAAAATAGATTTCCGGCCAGTTCATGATATTTTCAATTGATCTCAAGTCTGAATCTTAAACAAGAGTACAAGACCTAAAAGAAATGGAAGCCAAAAGTACGTACCATATAATTGGAACGTTGTGTTTTTTAAGCAAAACACTCAGGAATATGAATATTCCTACAATATTCAATCATGCATGGTGGCTTGAAATACATTGTGTAGAATTATGAAGAACAAAGAGAAACAAAATTTGGCAATATGGTGACACTACACCCGTGAGGATATTTGTCCCACAAGTTGGTGATAGACAAAGGGAATTGAGTGAGTGTAATTGTGCACCAATGACACCTATTTATAGGCCATCATGCACCGGTTGGTAAAGAGCGAAACCATTAATAACTCAATAGTTGGCAAATGACACAACCTTTTGACTAAATTAAAAGGTTGTGTCTTTTGAGACTTACTTAAGCATCACTGATAAGTGTTATTTTTATGTGATCTTTATCACTCTTTTATTTATGAAAAGTGTCATTTTCCCTTCAATACTATTAATTTTATATTATTTCTATATATTTTTCTTCATTTCTCGAATTTGTAGGAATGAGAAGATTTAGCGCAAAATGAGAGCATTTTGGTACAAAAGAAAAGACTATGGATATAGACCGATAAGAGGCAACGAGATCTGAAGAGAGCTGGTGAGATTTGGGCAATAAGCCTTGTCCCGTGGGTAGAAAAGAGATTTATCTTGCTCAAAGACGAGAAGACTTACCTCTCAGTAGGCAAGGAGACTCGTGACCAGAAGGCGCGAAGACTTAGCGACAAGACTCTAAACGGTTAGATTGGGTGACTAGTCTAAACGACCAACTTAAAAGACCAACCTAAACGACGTTGTGGGCAACTAGAAAATGAGAGATGAGTCTTTCATCCCTAGCGGGAGTCTTTCCACTCAATAGACGAGTAAAGGCCGTGCGTTCTTTGTGACCTCCGCGCCCGTTCATTTGTGATCTCCACACCCATTCGTTTGTGACCTCCATGACAGTTATATTCAGCGCACACGGCATCTAATGGTTATACAAGTCGTTCCTAGACGAGAAATTAATGGCTATACAAGTCGTTCCATAGTATACCGACGTGGTAAATTATTTGGTGTCCAAAATTCTACCAAACAAGATGACATATCAATAAAAGAAGAAGTTCTTCTCCGACTTGAAATATTATTTTTGGGAGGAACATTTTCGATACTGGCATTGCGCAAACCAGATAATCAGAAGATGTGTTTCCGAGGAGGAGATGGAGAGCATACACAGACATTGCACTCATTGGAAGTGGGCGGCCACTTTGGTGGAGCAAAAACAGCAGCAAAAGTTTTACAATGCGGCTTTTATTGGCCGACTATTTTTAAAAACTCTTTTAATTTTGTTAATTTATGTGATCATTGTCAAAGGGTTGGAAACATTTCTAGGAAACATGAGATGCATTCAAACAATATTTTACTAATTGAATTATTTAATGTTTGGGGTATGGATTTCATGGGTCCTTTTCCATCCTCATATTCTAACAAATTTATTTTGGTTGCGGTAGATTATATCTCCAAATGGGTGGAAGCGGTCGCCTTGCCAACCAATGATGCAAGGGTCGTAATGAATTTCCTGTGGAAGAACTTTTTTCCCGATTTGGCACTCCAAGAGCCATAATCAATGATGGCGACAAGCATTTTTGCAATCGCCAATTTGAAGCACTATGGACGAAGTATGGAGTTACCCATCACGTGGCGACACCATACCATCCTAAAACGAGCAACTAGGTTGAAGTGTCTAATCGGGAGCTGAAGCACATACTGGAGAAGATCGTGACTATCTCTCGGACAGACTTGGTGAGAAGGTTACATGATGCGCCATGGGCCTATTGGACAACATTCAAAACACCGATCGGGATGTCGCCCTATCGGCTCGTTTATGGAAAAGCCTGCCATCTACTCGTAGAGTTAGAACATAAAGCCTATTGGGAGACAAGAACGCTGAATTTTGATTTACAAGATGCTAGCAAGAAGAGAATACTGTAGATCAATGAGATGGATGAGTTCCGCAATGATGCTTATGAGAATGCTCAGATTTACAAAGATAAAACTAAAAGATAGCACAATAAGCATATTCTGAGAAGGGAATTCGAAGTTAGGCAGAAATTTCTATTATTTAACTCTAGAATTTGACTCTTCTTGAGAAAGTTGCGTTCTCAGTGGTCGGGACTGTTTGTGGTGACCCGTGTTTTTCCCTATAGGGCAGTTGAAGTCTATCACGAGACAAAAGACACATTTAAAATAAATGGATAGAGATTAAAACCCAATATGGATGGAGACTTTAACTCGAAAAAGTATTCCATCGATCTCGCCAATAATAAATGATGAGAGGACAATGTCCAGTTATAGACTTTAAATAAGTGCTTTTGGGAGGCAACCCAAGTTTTTTTTATGTATTAATTTTTATTTTTTTTAATATTATTCATTTGCTTTCAACTTGCAAGAATGAAGAGGCGAATAGATCTCGAAGGAGTACACGGCTGCACCATCAAGGAAAATATTCAATTGGCAGAACTAGAAAAAAAACCGGGGAGCATCTTTTACCTTCTCTCATTATTTGCTTTAGTTTTTCTTCCTTTTTCCCATTGTGGACAATGTGATATTTAAATTTGGGGAAAAAGAATATTATTTTATTTCTCAATAATAATAATAATGATAGAAACGGTATGGTTTGATGAATGAAAAGCCTATGATAAGAATATGATTGAAATTAATTATAATTTTTAGGAAAAGTTCTCATTGCTTAAGTCTAGTTATTAATTCTTTACTTGATCTTACTTAATTTAATATTTTCTATGTTCAATGAATGATTCTTATGATCATTAATTGTTTTAAGTACCTAGAGAAATTTTATGTGAATTTTATGAATTTATATGGTCTCAACTTACTCTAAAACTTGTTTGATTACACTCGAGATGAAATCCTAGATAGAATATTACTTGGGAAATTATTAAGGCATTCTTTGGACCGATTGAGTCTTTCAAGCTTACCTGTTTATTATCTTTATCTCTAGTCGCCTCTTGCTTTATTGAAATATATTTTGGCCTTATATGTTTCTTTTTTGTAAACCTCATATTCCCTACCATATATGAGCTTAAACACTGATTTCCTTACCTTTCAAGAGAACTAAGTTTACACAAAGTCACAGATTCACAAGAGCATGAAAGGCGAGAGAGGTAAAAGGTCTACAAGTAAAGTTAATTATAGCAACATTATGAAACTCATAAGTTTGAGAGTGTGAAGAGTCAACTCGTCTACTATGTGGCCAACAAGAAACGGCCGATGAGATTCATCCACAAAGGCAGTTGAAAGAGTATGAAATATTTCTAAAAAAATAAGAGAGAAAATGTCTGATCTGACCTGCCTAATAGAGAGGTAAAGAGAGAGATACTTGAAAGTGTAATAAAGAGAGGTATGTTGAGAGATTTACAATGATTGAGAAGAGATGTTTGTGTTAGAAGTGAGAATGCTCTATTTATTCTGTTAGTGTTCAAACTTAAGTCCTCTTGTTTTGTTTGAATATTCCTACCTTTTCATTGTAGCCCTCACCCTAGCCTTACATTACAAGCTTAATAAAGACCTATTGATCTCTGGTGATAGTTTCTATTCTACATTAGTGGAGAGTGATTTGAAAAGCAAGCCTATGGATTGTTTAGGGATCCATTATATACTTGTTAGCATAAAACTATCTGGGGAGCTAATGATGAAGTGAGAATGATGGGTATGCAAGAATGTGGGATGGATAAAGCGGTGGAATTGAGTTTTGAATTAATTTTTGGACTTGATTGATCTTGAATGATTCCTTTGAATTATAGACTTTAGATAATTTTTGAGGCAATAAATTTTATAAATCAAACCAATGCTTGTTTTAATTGTCTTTATTCTTTTCTTTGCTCGAGGGTTATCAAAGTTTAAGTTTGGAGGTATTTGAAAAGTGTTATTTTTATGTGATCTTTATCACTCTTTTATCTATGAAAAGTGTCATTTTTCCTTCAATACTTTTGATTTATTTTATTTCTATATATTTTTCTTCATTTTCTTGAATTTGAAGGAATGAGAAGATTTAGTCTAAAAAGAGAGCATTTTGGTACAAAAGAGAAGACTACGGATTCAGACCGATGAGAGGCAGTGAGATTTGAAGAGAGCCGATGAGATTTGGGCGAGGAGCCTAGTCCCTTAGGCAGAAAAGATATTTCTCTCCCTTAAAGATGAGAAGACTTACCTCTCGGTAGGCGAGGAGACTCGCCTACATGGGGACTAGGGGGAACCCCACGTGGGAGGGTCTCTCGACCATTAATGAGGCCCCGAAGAGCCCTAAGCTCTCAGCAGAGCCGACTTTAGAAGAAAAACTAGAAGCAGCAGACCGCTTTATTTGTGAAGTACTTAAGTCATTTGAGGAGCTACAGAAAATTATCGATAAGGACAAAGCCAAATAGAATCTTTTAGCATGGCAATGGAAAAGTCATTACATTTTGTGAACTTGGCAACTCTGAGGATTACGATTTTTAAACCCTTGTTATGTATCGAGAGATTTTGAACAAGTACTTTTGGGATTTCTTAGTTATGTTTCAATGGAACTATGCATTAATTGCTCTAATCTTTACTTAGAATCAAACTTTTTCTGTTGCAATTATTGCATACTGCTAGAAACATGTTAGGTGCATTGTATGTTAACTATCATCAATGAGGGTGTGTAGCCTTGAGTTACATGTCCCAATGCTTCAGTCTCTGTCAAATCCCAGGAGGGGTTTGGGGGCGTCATAGTTTGTAAGGTCTAAAGAAATTCTTTCTATCGAATTTCTTTCAGTTACAAAAAACAAGACGCTATGTAATGTTCTGTTCACATTTTTAATTTTGTATTTGTGAGTATATATATCTTTCAAGGAAAGCCAATGTTTATATTATGTTTCTTACATGACGTGTTACTTATTGAGTAATCGACTTATTTTTATTGTGTTTTGTTTTAACCATCCCTGGTGACGATCAGTATAAGAATGAATATCTAGGATGAGACTTAGCTTGGGGATGCTTATTTTTATGCTTTTAGTTCTTAATAAGTTATTTTGTTAAGTACATAAAATTGTATAGATTTGAATTAGTGCTTATGTAGAATCTCTTTTAGTTTCTAGTATTTATTAAATTATGTTTAATATTCATGTTATGAGATCTTTTATACGTGACTTCAAAGTAAATGCCTTGAAAGGTTAGTAGCATTCTCCTTGATTTCTAAAACTGGCATTATTCTTAATCCCTAAGAGATGACTTGTTACAACACGTGACACCTTTTTTATTTGAATGTTCTAATCAAACTCTTATCTCGTTGATGAATGGTTTGTCGAGATATTATGATCGAGCATGTATTAATGTAGTCAATAATAATAAAAGAGTCCCCCTTCAATATATGATTTATTATCTATGTAGTTCTACTAATAGAAAAAGTCTAACAGATTCTCATTGCAAGCTCCCCAAGCAAAACGTTTTACATTGTTGGCAGCTTTAAGCTCCATATCCTTCTCCAAAACTCCCTTTTCTCCAATTCACTTGAACTTTCTGCCTCTTCTTAATTTGTGCTACTGACTCGTTCGGAAATGAGCAGCACAAAAGGCTATCTCAAGTGCAGGAGCGTGTCGCGTAGTAATTAGGAATGAATTCCTAGATCGTCTCCATAGGGAAAGTGCTAAAAATAAACTCGTAAAAAATGGTGGGAATATTTACGATGGAAAAATAAAAATAAATAGTGATGATATATACAATGGATGAAAAAAGTGCAGTGAAAAGAAAATTTACTGGTCGTAAACCAGATTCATTTTGATTGATTTGATTGTTTGAGATTGCAGTGAAAATTAAAGAAATTAAAGTGCGAGACTGTGAATTTAAATTGCTGAAAATTAAAAGACTGAAATTTAAATGAGCTGGAAAATTAAATGGCATCAAAATAAATTGCAGAAAATAAATAACAGAAAATTACATGACAATAAAATAAAAGTGCAAGAAATTAAAGTGCAGAAAATTGAAGTGCAGAAAATAAAGGACAGTAAAATAAAAGTGCAAAATTAAAAGTACTGAAAAATAAATGACATTAATTTAAAGTGCATAAAAATAAATGACATAAATTAAAATAAAATTAAAATAAAATAAAAGAATGGAGACTGCAGATAAAGGAGAACAGTTTGATAACACAGTTGGTCCATTAGGCTCTCAACTGCATCACCAAACTCCCTTACTTCATCTGCGTTTTCTCCTAAAATCTGCACTACTCCTACACTATCCTACGGAGCCTCTAACCTCAGCCTCTTTTCGTTTGCCTCCAGATCCTTATATAGGCTTGAAAAGGAGACTGTGTTGCATATGCTTAGCTGTATCTGCACTCCATGTGCATCCATCTTCAGCCGAAACTTGCACTGCACACATGCATGTTTATTTTTTTATTTTCTTCCACTGAACATGTCGTCCACTTGCTGGCTTTTCTTTCTTTTCACTGCTGCATGCATGTGTTTCTTTATTTTCTTCTTGCTTTCCATTTCCTGCTGCTGTTTCCGTAGATGCTCTTTCTTTTCTTTTCTTCTTCTTTCTTTTTCTTTCTTCTTTCTTCCGTTTCTTTCTCGCTGTCTGCCAGTGTTTTATTTCTTCTTTTCTCTTCAGCTTGCATCCACCGAAACATTCCGTTTATTTTATTCTCCACTTCGGTGCACATCACTTTCTTTCCTGTTGTTGCATGTGAATTGGCCAACTACTGTTATTTATTTATTTATTTTTTCTCTGCTGTGTGGATGCCCAGCCCAGCCGAAAGTAAGTGCATGTGCTGGTCTTCGAGTGCATCCAGACCGAAAAGGAAACAGCCCATGTGCTTTATTTCTTTTCGGTGTAATGGAAATGAGAGAGACCGAATGTGGCTGGGCAGAGGTGCAGTGGAGGGTGGTAGTCCGAAAGGTTCTTGGCCGCGCATGGGGTGCATGGTGATGGTGCAGTGGCGTTGGTGCTGGTCGTGGAGGATCGCCGGCGTCCTCTGGTGTCGCTGGTGGCTTCAGGTGGGTGGAGGACGGCCCATGGTGGCAGCTCGAAGCTGCTGTGCACGGAGTGCACTGTAGCTCGAGCTGCAGTTTCGGAGGTTGAAGATGACGTAAACGACATGTCGTTTTCGTCTATTGACAAAACGACATGTCGTTCAGCCGAGGACAAAATTCAATTATAGAGTAAAACGACAAGTCATTTTCATCAATTGACAAAACGACCTGTCGTTTTAGCATACGACAGTTTTGGCTTCTAGAGGTAAACGACATGTCGTTTTTCCGTTTAAGAAAAACTACATGTCGTTTAGGCGAATCTGAAAAACAGAAAAGCAAATAAAATTAAATAAAAATAAAATTAAAATAAAATAAAATAAAATAAAAATTAGACAAGCAAAATTAAATAATAATCACATAAAATAAAAATAAAACTAGACAAATAAAATAAAATAAAATAAGATAAAGAAACTAAAATAAATAAAATTAAACAAGAGATGAGAAATAAAATATTAAAAGTGTGTTGTGCATGTGAAGAACTTATTGCTCAAATAAATCACAAGTTATAAAATCAAGCATAAATTATGCTTTTAATCAATTTAATTCACAACTTGGATTTATGCCTCTTAATCAATTTTTCCATCTAAAACCAATGATAAAATAATAAAACAATTAAAATTTATTGGTTTTAAACGTGTAAAATATGCAATAATGCAGCTCAATCAGCTACCTAATCTTTAGAGAAGTGAAGTATGCAGTAATCGCCTAGTGCTAGACTATGAACACAAAAATCTACAAAAAAGAAAAACACATGAAATTCACTTTTGTCTTTATATTTTGAACATATATAGAAGCTATTATTCTAGCTCACTTAAATTGATTGGTCGTTAAGTTATTAGGATTTGACCTTATATCAGATCTATTATAGTAACAAAAAAAGTAAAATAAATAAATAAAAATCTATTATAGTAAAAAAATCATATAAGTCTGCATGTTTAAGGAAAAAATTAAGAATATATATACACAAAAAATAAATACAATTACAATGAAAATGATATAAAACTTCAAATAGAGAAATAATAGGAGAAAATCACAGTTCACTCCCTCAAATACCAACTATATTGTAATATGACCACGAAACTACAAAAGTTATTATCTAATGAGTGATGCTAGGTTGTGGCCAAGTAGTGACTGCTGGGTGTGCCGCCTCGGCAAAACTCATGTATTTTATTTTATTTTTTCTTTTTTCTTTTCACATTTTTTAACATCTTCAAGTATTTTTATAAAATAAAAAATATATATATCAATACACTAATAATCACTTCCTTAATCAATAAGTAAAAAATAAATAAATACAATAGCGGTCAAAATGAGGAGTGAAAATGAGAAGACAATGTAGCATTATTCTTATTTAACCACCAATTTGAAATATAAATTGCAAATTACCCAATTTTTGATAGAAAAATGCTATTTACAACCAGCCCTTGCAACTGCATGCGGGGTAATCGCCACATTAAAATAAATAAATAAATAAAAAGAAAAAAAAAGTTGCTACACGCATGCGGGATTTCTCTCCTCGTGGCCCAGCCTTGAAACTAGGGGTGATCATCGGTCGGTCCGGACCGAGAAAACCGGACCGGTATTGGTCCGGTCCGGTCCGGTCCTTTTTTTTTTTGGATCGACCACATTCAATCTGGTCCACGGTCTGGCGGTTTTTCGGACCGGACCGGACCAGACCGAACCGAATATAAATTTTTTTTATATTTTTTTATATATAATTAATTATATATATAATTATATTATATTATAATTAAGTATAGACTATTAATACTATTATATATTTATATAGTTATACTAATGGTTATATTAGTTATTATATTAGTTTAGTTATACTATATTATAGTGATTTATTATAAGTTAATAAATTTATAACTATATTATATATTAGTATAAGTTATAATGATTTAGTATAGTTATAAACTTATAAGTAATAAGTATAGACTATAGACTATAGTACTTATACAATTATACTTATACTAAATTACTAATATATAGCTATACTATATTACTAATAGTCTAATACTTTAAAATTTATACTAATACTATTATATAGTTATATTAGTTGTTATATTAGTTTAGTTATACTAATAAATTAATAATACTATATTAATATTATAGTGATTTAATATAACTATATTATATATTAGTATAAGTTATAATGATTTAGTATAATTATAACTATTAACTATAGATTATAGTTATACTTATACAATTATACTTATACTAATATTACTAATATATAGCTATAGCCTATAGCCTATACTATATTACTAATAGTCTAATACTTTATACTAATACTATTATATAGTTATACTATAATTGTCATTATAGTATTAGAATCATAAATTATACTATAGTTATACTTATACTAATATTACTAATATATAGCTACACTATATTACTAATAGTCTAATACTTTATACTAATGCTATTATATAATTATAATTTATACTAATCATGATTCATAATAACTAATCATTATAAGTCTATCACTATATATATTTAGTATCAATGTATTAATATATTCTTTAATGTATTACTAATATTATTAAGTATTAAGTGTTAGTATAAATTATAATATATGTATAATTTATAAATTTATAATAGTATGTATAATTAAATATTTTATTCTTATTTATAATAGTATGTTAACTATGTATCTTTTTTAATTATGGATATAATATGTATGGATAATTAAATTATTCATGCTTATTGTTTCATATACAAAATGTTAAAAATTGTATATGGCTCATTATGTATTAAGATACTTTAAGTTAGTAATAAAGTAATAATTAACATCATCAATAATGCAATTTTTATCTAATTTATTATCATTGACCATATAAAATATTTTTTTATTGAGTTTGTTATATAATCCACATTAATAAATCACTTAATTTAATTTAGTATTGTAAATAACTTTTTTTATGAATTGATTTATATATAAAAAAAAACAAAAAAACAAAAAAGAAAAGGAAGAGGCTGGACCGAATGGACCGGACCGGACCGAAAGCTACCGGTCCGGTCCGGTCCCCTTGGATGTTCGGTCCGGTCCGGTCCGGTCCAATTGATGGACCGAAAACTTTCGGTCCATCGCCGGACCGGACTGGACCGTGTGCATCCCTACTTGAAACCTTTTTGAAACCCCTGCTTTCTTTGGAACACTTCTTACGTGGAATGGTAGCCATGCTTTGCGCTTTCTCTCATCAATGCTCACATTGTAGAGAAACGTATATGGTTTGGTGGGTTTTGCTCACTCTACTAAACTTTACTATTGACATGAAGTGAAAGCCAGAGCTTCTTCATCTTTTTTTTTTTTTTTTAGAGAAAAGACGAAAGTCACTTGTCCATTAGTGATTCCCTCCCAATTTTATTGAAAAAGCCTCATTTATGGCGGAGGAATACCGTGGTAACAAACCGGACACTTGGGATTTACAATATTCAATAAAACATTCCTAATATCCAACTGAAATAAACTGAACAAAACCAACTCATAACCAATAAAACAATACTAAACAGGCCTAAACAATACCAAACCAACAAGCGTAAAAAAAAACAAATATTAACGTCGTAAGGATGGAAGACCAATCTTGTCAAGGTGAACCATTCCCCTCACAACCTGTGGCAAACCAGTAGAGCCATAAGATTTATTGATCACAGATTCACCTTGGCGAGCAAAGAAGTTAGCAACTTAATTGCCTTCCTGAAAATGTGAGAAATTAAGTAGCTCATGCCCTCCAGACAGTCTAACAGCTCCTCCCAGTAGTCCCAAAGATACCACAACTTACATTCCTTCGATTTCACCCAATGCACAAGTAGAGATGAATCACATTCGATTTCCACAAAATAAAAGTCAAACTCTTTACAGACTGCCAGTCCTCTGGAAAGGGCCCTTAGTTCAGCTGCATTATTAGTACCAAACCAGATGTTCCGAAAAAGCAGCCCTTACATTTCCAAGATGATCCCTAATCACCCCACCTCCTCCACTGGACCCCGGATTACCCTTACAGCTCCCATCAACGTTTAATTTCACCCAGCCTTCCACTGGTTTACGCCATACCACCAAACGAGGACACCTAACAAAAACTTGACTGATAGGAACGTTAATAGCACTAAGGATCTCACAATCAGTAGGCGAAAGTCTCCTATACGTAGAGCTATTTTTTGAAATGCGACGCAACGAAGCTTTCACTGCAAGCCAAATGGTTTCTACTGATTCCACAACCGATTCCATTCTAGCCTTACACCTGCAGACCCAAAGCCTCCAAGTAATCAGGTAAGGAAGTATGCCAACTAAGACACCACGCTGTGAAGAGCGCCGAGCACAAGTGAACCAAGCACAGATGCGTGATCTCCAAGACTTAGTGTCCATGCATCGAACACCTAAAGCCACTGATGCCTTACGGCACACTGCCATAGCAATATCACCAGAGCAAAGAATATGATCCAAAGTCTCAGAACACCCTATTGAGCAACAATCACACCGGGATGCAATGGAAATACCCATGGCCATTATACGAGCATCCACTGGAAGGCACTAGAACCATGCCTTCCACACACAAACTGACACTCTCCTGGGAATAAGTTTATGCCAGAGCCATTCTGTCCAAGGGATTTTCAAACCACGAACCTGTATGATCTGCCAAGCTGAAGACATGGAAAACTTACCATCCTGACTGGGCTCCCAGACATATACATCCGGCCCCTCCTTACCTGCCCTAACTGACCGAGTCACCTCAAGAGCTCTAGCATCCCCAATCAAGTTCGCTAAAGTGTGTTCATCCCACGTATTATCTACCCATAGGTCCCTTATTTGTAGCTTAGGATATGCAATGTTTTGAACAGAGACACTAAGTGGCCCACTCGACAGCCAACGTTCATGCCAAAAGGATATTTTACCTTCCTTAACCCTCACCTTCGCATTATCATAAGTCTCTGGAAACACCTGCATAATAGATTTCCAAAACCATGAGCCATTTGCACTTGACGACGCCGTACCAATGTGTCCCTCTTTTAAGTATTTTGCTTGAAAAAATCGTGTCCACAGATTATCAAGCGATAGTAATCTCCACAAAAATTTCATATGTAACGAACACTGCACTTCCATAAGATTTCGAAGACCAAGCCCTCCTTCCTTAATTGGCTTACAAATTGCAGACCATGACCTCCACTTTTTCTTGGGTTTTCCATTATACTCACCCCAAAAGAAAGTCGATAGAATAGAATTAAGCTTTAGTATAACTACCTTGGGTACATTCAGAACCGCCAAAAGATGGGTTGCCATGCAAGACAAAACATGCTTGATCAACTTAAGCCGACCACCTTGAGACAACATTTTAAGCTTCCACCCTGCAACCTTGTTATGAATTTTAGTCACCAGAGGCTCCAAATCTCTTGCCGTAAGCCGCCCTTTCACTAATGGCACACCCAAATAGGTAGTCGGAAAAACACCCTCCACAAAACCTGTCAGTCTCAGAAGGCTACATTTCCTTGAATAATTAATTTTCTTAGACAAGAAAAGAGCAGATTTATCCCTGTTAATTAACTGACCAAACCAAAGAGCATAAGTATCCAACGACCGTAGAAGCATTTTAATGAACCTCTTCTGCCCATTTGCAAAAATAAGGAGGTCATCAACATAAAGGAGATGAGACACCAAAGGGGCCCCTCTAGGATGAAAATAAGAGCCAATTCTACCATCCTTAAAATTCTGGCACAAAAGATGCGAAAGAATTTCTTGCATAATAATAAACAGAAAAGGGGAAAGAGGATCCGCTTGACATAGTCCACGGGAAGGCCGAAAAAAACCTTTATATGTTCCATTCATCATGATCGAATACCAAGGTGACCTTACACAGGCCTCCACTAATCCACAAAAGCAATCCGAGAAGCCAAAACCTTTCAAGACCGCACATAAAAAAGACCAACCAACTCTATCGTAAGCCTTAGCCATATCAATCTTAAGCATTACATTACCACCATTTGTAGTGCGATGGAGGGAGTGAACCATTTCTTGTGCTAACGTGATATTCTCAAATATACTTCACCCCGGGACAAAAGCACCTTAGAAAAAATTTTATAGCAACACTACACAGGCTAATCGGCTTGAACTTGTCAAAACTCTGAGGATCATGAACCTTAGGAATGAGAACAATATACGAAGCTGAATAAAATCTAGGCAAGGACTTACCATTAAAAAAATCGCGTGCAGCTTCAATCACATCCCCCTTCACAATCTCCCAACACTCTAGGTAGAAGCCAGAACCAAACCCATCTGGCCCGGGACTACTATGTTTAGGAATGGAAGATAACGCCTTCCATACCTCTTCTTCCGTAGGCTCTTGTGAAAGCACAATATTTTCTTCATCATTTACCACTGAAGATATAAGGCTATTTAAATCAAGCCGCACGGAAGGGCCCTCTCCCGTAAGGAAATTATTAAAATAGTTCACAACCTCATTATGAATCATTTCAGGAGAATCCAAAACAGCTCCATTTGGAAGTGTCATTTTAGAAATGATCGACCCTTTCCGGCGTTGATTTACAAAAGCATGATAAAACTTAATATTACAATCACCTTCCTCAAGCCATTTCTGTTTTGCCTGCTGGGCCAACCTAATCTCTTCCCTACTCTCCCAAACCTCCAATTCCGCTTTGGTCCGTAAATACTCATGCTCCAAATTAGAATGAAAACCTTCTTGAAGTTGGACCTTAAGAAATTCCTACCACTCCTCTAAAAATTTAATAGCTTGATCCACATGGCCAAAAACCTCTTTATTCCACGTTTTCAATCTCATTTTAAGCTTTTTAAGTTTTGTAGCCAACCGAATTAAGCCTGTACCATGTACTTCTTCTCTCCAAACATCCTCCACACACTTTTTAAAATTCTCATGTGTACACCACATATTTTGAAAACGGAATGGAGATGGGCCATAAGAAGAAATTTCATTATCAAATTTAATCAACATAGGACAATGATCAGAAGACTTATGTTTGAGATACTCAAGATGGACTCTTGGCAAATTTTGGAGCAACGCCGTGTTCAAAAGTGCCCTGTCTAAGCGCGCCCAACTTCTTGCCATACTCGTACGTCCATTTCACCAAGACATTCTACATCCACTGAATTGCATATCCACTAGCCCACAATGATGAATGCATGAATTAAAATCTACCATGGCCGTTAAAGACCTTGGGTTGCCTCCAACCCGCTCATCATCTGCTCGTATAGAATTAAAGTCCCCCACCACAAGCCAAGGAAACTCATCCATTTGAACAGCCTCAAGATCCTGCCAGAGTTCTCGTCTGTCCACTAAATTGCATTTAGCATAGACAAAAGACATATAGATCCGCTTATCATCCTTCGAAAATAACCCATGAATAAATTGATTAGACATAGCTTGCATTTCAAAAGTTAAATCTGCACTCCAAAACAACCAGAGTTTACCCCCATAGCCTCATTAGAACAAAAAGAAGGATAACCAAAAACTCTCACCCAGACTGCCATATCAACTTCTCCAAAAAAAGGTTCCGCAATAACCAAAATAGGGGGAGTGAAAACTTACAGCAATCGTTTAATTCGTTTTTTAGATGTACCTAAACCACGCACATTCCACACCAGTATGTTTGTAATCATAAATTTAGTTTTTCCCGGCGAGAACTAACCCTTTGAGACTGACGTAAAGCTTGGTTAGTAGCTTTCTTCACACCTGAAACCGGAGCACCTAAGTCTGACTCTGAATCGTAACCTTTCTCCTTGGCCAAATCATGAAATGTCTCGTTTTCTTCCTGGTCCGACAGATGCATACCTTCTACCAAAGTTGCTGGGAATTTATTCTCCATATCCAGTATATCAGTCACCACATCCTGATGCCCCTCATCTACTTGTCGATCAACCGAGAGAAGTTCCTGGATATCCAATTCCTGATCCTGGTGACCCTCACCCTGTACGTCCTGGTGTCCCTCAACAAGCCTTCGATCAAAAGAAAAAATTTCCTACGTGCCAATATCCCCTTCAATCTCCAAGGTTCTCCCTACAGGCATACTTCAATCCTGCACACCAGACTCTCTCTGCAAGCTAGGATCTACCTCTTGTGCCTCGGCCCGCTCCTCCTCAAACTGCACTGGTTCATCCCAAACATCCTCATTTTCTTTTTCAGTCAAGAAAACCTCCACAGCCATACTCTTCTCACCCGATCCCCCCGCAACACCTTCCTCCCTAGAGTTTTCTACCTTTTCTTTACCAAGAACCTCAACAGGCTCCTCAACATTATATTTTAGATTCGCATCGCTTTGATGTATCTCCATCTCCTCACTAGGCTTTGATTGTATCACACTCCACACTTCTGTATTTTTACCAATCCTTTGTTGCTTTGGATCATCCTGTACCTCCCGTTGGACTTTCTTTTCCCTATATGGCACACGACTTCCGTATGTCCTTAACATCGACACTTGTTACAGTAAGAAATATGCTTCTCGTACTGCACTTCTTGCCATATTTTCTTATGTGTCGAGACGACTATTGGAAATCCTTGGACTGGTTCCTCAAGTAGATTAATCTCCACACATAACCTTGCTCCGGATGCACGAGTCTTGTTCATGGTAGCATTATCAGTACCCAAGAACCTGCCAAATCTTGTAGCCAAAATCTGCAAACAATCAATCCTATATAAATGTAATGGGAGCCCCGGTAGGAATATCCATTAAGGTGCCGACGTAGGCTCTTTCTTTAGATCAAAATCCTTCGTCCACCAAAACAACCAAAAGAAACATCCTCCAATAACTCTTCCTTCTCTGGCCCAAGTGTGGATCAAATCTCTTTCAGAAGTCAACTTGATAAAGACGTGGTGAGCATCCATAAAGCTAAAGGTAGGGATCTCCAACAGACCCCACGTTTTAACCACTGCAAGACGGATAACATTAATAGAGGGGCGCGACCGTAAGAACTTCAAGACCAGGGCATAACGAACATCCTCCGCCGCCCTAGCATCTCTGCCTCCGTAAACACAAAACCAGGCTGTCCATCAACATCAACAGGGAGACGCATAGGTAGCTTGAAAGACGAAGAAGCAGAAGGCTTCGACACTGCCTAGGCATAAGAGAAGGCCATATCATGGTTCCTCGTTGGTGTAGAAGACACCAGAGGGGTGGCTGCTGCCGCCATGCAGCAACCCTTACTTGAAACCGAAACCCACACTAGTACGAAAGCTCAAGAAGAGCTTTCAAGAAGACTCAAAGTTCTTGGAGCATCAGTATTGACGTTCTTGGAGAAAGCCAGAGCTTGGGTCCTTGGGAATGGACAATATGGGTTGCATTCAGTTTGAAGGAGGAGAGTGGGGAGGTTGCTTGTTTCCTAGGAATTTAATTTCCCTTTGACTAAAGTTTCTTTGGATACTGTCCGACGTTCTCGATTTCGAGCCAATGAACCACGCAGTCCTTCTTTTTGGACAATATGGGTTGAATTCAGTTTGAAGGAAGGGAGTGGGGAGGTTGCTTGTTTCCTGGGATTTCTTCTTCTTTTTGAGTTAAAAAACATTCATCAACACCATAACAAATTTGAGTCATTACGTACAGAGAATTTATGGGGCAACATGTTCCATTGCAGAGACAGATCTAGAGACTTTTGAGGGCAAAACAATATAGTTGTCCGTAATAATCATTCATATTTCAATAGAAAGCAAATGACTCTAGAAAATCTAAAAACGCAACCTCCTGTAAATCACTCCACTCCCCTTTTGTACCGAAGCAAATGTCGAATGGCAGCAACAGCATCACCTTTGTGCTCACATAAGGTTCTCTCAGCCACCTTTGGGTCCAACAAAAGCTAGTTCTTTCTCTTTCAATCTCGTAGCTTTCCAATCCGTTCTTGCCAATGCTGCAATCGAGGCCATTGCCTCTTGGATGCGAGTGGAGTCGAGCTAGCGATCTTCAACGCGGTCAGTGAGCTTGTCGAAGGATTTGCTATGTTGCTGCATGTCTTTGGAGTCCAACACTGTCTCTATCCCTCCGTCGTTTATGCCCTCCATGATTTGCTACCTTTGCTCGATCACTTTCTCTGCAGAATGCTTTTCCTGAGAATTTAATTCTGTTTGACTACAATTTCTTTGGATAATGTCCAACGTTCTCAATTTCAAGCCGATGAACCACACAATCATTTCTTCTTTCGAGATCTCAGTCCTTCTTCCTTCTTTCTTCTTCTAGTCTTTGATTGTCTTCTCGCTTTTCTTTTTCTTTAAAAAAACAAATTGCCAGAGCCACATCATCCGGTTACAGACGATTTCGCAAGGGCAATTGTGCGTAATAGAACCGTTGTTGATATATACCTTATCCTCACTGTGGTAGTACATATATATGACGTAGCAGAATCTAATTAATAGTTGGAGCAGTACAAGTACTTTGACATTGCATGGGAGGGTTAGATCAACATATATCACTATAGCCTTTAGGAGTTTAGATTTTTAACTGATCTAAAAAGTCAAATGTTGTAGCCATCATTTTTAATCCCATTGGTCTAAAAAGTCAAATGTTGTTGGTTTGAATATTTTCAATTTGTTGTTGGTTTCACTAAATGTCGTTTGTGTCAAAGTAAATCATTTTTCTTTTCCTTTTTTGCTTCATACAGTTACTTTTATGTATTATTTATACATTCTATTGATATGATTCTTTAAAATAATTATTTTCTATTAAAAAAAATAACGCAACCAATCACATGAGTGAAGTATGTAAAAAATACGTAAAAATGACTACATATAAAATTTATATATATATATATAAGCTGCTTTTATTTTTTCTTTTTTAAGCCACCTAAGCCACTTATCCCTAGTGCTGCCTTTGATTTGTTGGTAGGTTTATTATATTTTTTAGAATTATTAAATTATTTTATTATTTACTAAATCATGAAATCAACTATAATATATATTATGAAATATTCGATATTCGACCACACGTCCATAATAGATTAAAAAAAAAATCAAATTTAGCACCAACTCATTGACTAATGATCAAGAAAATGGATAAATCACATTTTTCTTACATTTACTTGGTGAAGAATAATAAATTTGTTGCTTAGTCAATTTGGTTAATTATTGATTCGTTTTGACCAACAGACAGTGCTTAGTCACATGATTGATCATGGGTTTTTTAGAATTCTGTTATAATTATTCTTGAAATCCGTTTCTGACACTGATCATGGCTAGCTGTCCACACATCAGAAACACGAGAACTTACGTAGAGTTTGGTGAAACAAGGAAAAATAAGGCCGTAAGCCGTCTGCAAATAATTATTTCACTTTGGTGCTTAAAGTTGACAACTGATGATCATTACTGTTCTTTTCGTAGGTTCAAACAAGACAGGGAAAGGCTCATGTCATGCACATCTATACGTACCACTCTTGACCTTGGACCATGCAATTTGTCGTAGTTTCTTACCCTTTTTTCCACTACTCCTGTTGGTATTTTAAATAATTATTTCATTTACTTTCTTGTAGTATGAGTCTGAAAATAATTATTTCAATACTATTGATCGCTTAATCACGTACTCTTGACCTTCGGCCATACAATTTATCGTTATTTTATGCCTCTTTTCCTCTACTCTTGGTGTCAATTCTTTTATTAAAAAATAATAATAATTCTCTCATTTTCCAATTGGACTTTTCATGGACTTAAAAATTTACTGACTGAAAGAATGAGTTAAGAATGACGGCTCGGTGACTTTTTTTTTGGGGGGGTTGTTGACCTTCATTTCATTACATTAAGTTGAAACTGATATGCAGATATATCATCATGTGGACCTGGAGTTTCTAATTTGGTCAAGAAATTGGACAATATCTCAGCCGAGTGATCTATGAACTCTTCCACTTTTTTTTATCTTTGTAAAATTTGTTTTAGGTTTTGCGTTTAATTTTTACTTTTTATTGAAATTTAGTTAAATGGTTAATTATAAACTTTAGTTAACCAAATGTGGTCAATTATTATATATTCCACTTCACACACCAAAAAAAAAAAAAAAAGGTTAATAATTTTTTTTTTTTTTATACATTTGGGGGAGGGGGTTTTCGAACTCCAGATCTCCATTTTGGAGACTGGGGATTATGCCAATCAGGCCATAAGCCTTTGACAAAGGTTAATAATATATAAGTCCCCAAAAACAAGAGAAACTTATTATATTATGAATATATGACGTAAAATTGCAAGAGTCATCCGGAAGTTCATCTCAAACATGTTAAGTATTCCGTTTGTCCCCAATCGGTCTTGGAGAGCAACAGTGGAGGCTTGGGTAAGGAGAGCGAAGAAATCAACACAACTCGGTAGTCTTATTGGTTTGTTGCCTGGGATAATCTCATGGAATCTATGGATTTGGAGGTGTAGAGCCAGAATGGAAGGTATTAAGGAGAAAGTTCATGTTCTATGGAGATGGATAAAGTATTGGATGATCCGTTGGGTTGGCATAAAACTTCACAAGGCTTCTCAGTTAGTAGAAAAGGACATTAAGGTGTTAAAAACTTTGAATGTTCCGATTAAAAGAATAAGGAAGGAGACTTTAATTGAAGTAAGATGGGAGAAGCCGAAGAGGGAGTGGCTTAAAATAAATGTGGACAAAAGTTGCATTAATAATCCTGGTAATTTGGGTGCCGGAGGTATAGTGAGAAATGAGTTTGGGAAGGTAGTTTTTGAATTTTCTGAATCAAATGGATATGGTAGTAATAATCTTGCGGAAGTAAGGGCCCTTTTGTTAGGACTTAAACATTGCAGAAGGCTAGGTTTAAGCAATCTTATTATTGAAATAGACTCTCTAATAGTAGTGAATTGGATTAAGAAAGGAAATTGCACTCTTTGGTACCTAGAGGACTACTGGGAAGATAGTGTTAAAATGTTGGTAGAAATTCATTTTTGTGTACAACACATATTGGGAAGGAAATAAAGCGGCGGATTTTTTGGTCCGACTTGGAAGTAGTGGTATCTCTTATGAGTAGTTAAGCCAGATGGAGCTTCCCCATTTGCTTAAAGGGATCGTTAGAATATATTTATGTGGGCTAGTACATCTGCGGAAGTGTTGAAGGGATTTAGGAAGCTGATTGTCTTGTGGAAGGAAGTTACGCCTTTGTTTAAAGGGAGGAAGATGCAGATGTTCGGTTGTTACGTCTTAGTTTCGTCTTGAATGGGTATGTTTAAATTGAATACTTCTATATAGGCCTGTTTAGAGTTATGGTTTTTTCTATAGTTGCTTGTTTGGTTCTTGGGGTTTTGCTATTTTGGTAAAATTATAGTACCTTGAATGTTACCATGGTATTCCTCCGCCACAAGTGAGGATTTATTAATAAAATTGGGTAGGGGTTACTGTTGGACATATGACTAGCTACTCTTCAATTTAAAAAAAAAAAATGACGTGAATTCTATATATCATATATATTTATTGAGTGTTAATTTCATGCTGTTTGAAAAACTAGCTCACTCGGTTAGCTATGACTGTGGTAAAGATTATATTATGCGTCTATCGTTTTTCTAGTATTTTAGACTGAAAATTGACCTAGATGATCTGAATCTCAAATTTAGCATATTCTATTTAGAAAATATATCTTCAGTAGTGAAATTGAGAGATGCATGGGTCTGATAAAGTTATACGTAATTGATCCAAAGGTAACAAGGCTCATACCACATAAAGATTTAAGATGTCCTATTTCATCGACACTATAACCATTTAAACGGTCAAACAAGGGTAAATAACCATATAATCCTGGTCACATGATTTCTCACATATTAATCTTATATCTTGAAATATTTTGTTTCATAAATATACATATAAAAGTAACATCATAATTGTGGCATTCCGAGCATAAAAATATACACGATCACTCTTAGAGATAAAAACCCAGAGAATTTAGATGAATATAGAGTTAGAGAATTCCGAAATGTTAAACGATCATCACACATAGGGAAAAAAGCTTATGAAAGTTGATAGTCGTATATATGCTTTGAGCTTGACAATGAGTCCTAGAGATCAGATTTTCCCACGGTGACAAAATGGGTCTATAAATTAGAATGCATGGGTAATATGTTGAAAATTTTAGAAATTTAAACGTTAGGGTACGACCAAGATCATACCTAGTTTAGGGTTTTGAATAGTTGAATCTGGCATATTAGCCTTGAAACTCAAACCAAAAATCAAACCTCTTGACATTAGAGGCCTATATATCTTCCAAGAAAGTGTAAGTACAATATGATGAATGATCAAAATAATGGTTTTCAGCTTTAGTTAGATATATATTGACCTTCCTATGCATAAGATTAAAACTTAAGTAGAAAAGGCATGATTGTAGGAGTATTGAGGAGGACCTAATGAGTAAAAAGAGAAACTGGTGGACTTTTACCGGTCTATAGATTTCAGTCATGAATATATATATATATATAGCATCTTGAAGTCTTTTAAATTTTGAATGGTCATAAAGCAAGTCTTATAATGTCTAATTATAAGAGTGTCATGTTTTGAATTAATGCATAACTTGAACTCACTCCTAGCTTACCAATTCGGCCATCCTTGAACATAAACTCAACACTAATTTTATGTATGTCTAGTGAAAATACTAAAGATGTAAAAAGGGTCAAGCGTTGAATCATACATGATGATGTGTCTAAATCTAAAAGGAAGGAGCAAAATTGAGGGTCTACTATTGTAGTAGTAAAGGGGCACCCATAGTGGGCACGCCTTCGCTTTCCCTCAGCTAAGGAATATGAAGTGCCTTAATAGCCATTTAATGAGCCTTGATGGCTGACCTTTAAGGCCAGCCTTAAACTCAGCTTGGGGTTACAACTAGATGGGCTATATACATAACTCTCCCCCTTAGAGCTAATAACTTTCAATGTACAAAGTGAAATCTCTCTTTCAAAGAGTTCTCTCTTGTCCCGACATTTAGGTTGTGTATATCGTAAGTGTTACTTTGGTCTTACCACGTTGCACACTCAACCATCGATGGGATGATTTCGGATGAACATGAACAACGAAGACCAAAAATTAGTGAAACAACCACACTAAATCTACAATCAGACAACGAGATAATATCCCTTCTGTTGTACTCTGATCTATTCCTTTTCCTAACATTGGTAGCAGAGCAACCGATCACTTGTACTCCATTTAATATATCATCTGCCTGTTGATATTTCGAAAATATATTTTTTGTGATATATTTTTCTTCTTTCTCGTGGTAACCTGTCTACTCGAGATTGGTTGTTACGGAAACACACGTAGCAGCGTCGATGCACTAGTGGTTGTAACCACCCACTCAAAGCAGCATGGACCCATGTATGTGGATGTGCTCCAAATCTCGACGCTACACCATACGAGGCAGCAGCGTTTAGTGGAGGTAAAGGGAGCATCTAGGTGCGGGGGCCGCCTCTACTATGCATAGAGACGTGCAGCAAGATGGAGTTACAAGCTCTGCTGCCATCAAATCTACATGCAAAGCTGCACGCAGAGGTGGGTTGTCCATGCATTGTAGGTGGCAGCACTAGTGTCACAGCCAATGCCTTTAGCAAGAGATGTGGTGGTAGTGCCACCCATGGCGCTACACACACCGATGTTGCGCTGACGAGGATGTTATGTGCACCCACTCAGTGTTACGCAATGCCCAACAGTTGTGCATAGCAAAATGCGTTACGTAAGCCCTGGTGCGACGTGCAACTGGAGGTGGTTGCTCTGGAGTGCAACTGGGGGCGGTGCAGTGGATAAAGCTGCAAGCACCACCAGGGTGTTACCACCGCAGCGTGGAGCTAACTGCACTGCTGGTTGGATCACACGGTGCTGTCGTGAGCACCAGCAGCAGTTTGAGTACCACCTCACCAAGTGAAGGTGCCAGCAGGTGATTATATATATATATATATATATATATATTTCCCTCCGTTACATTTAACAGTACCCGAGAGTGCAGTGAGCACCGCAACACGGGTGCTACGCCGCCCATGGCATTGCGCTGCTTGTAGCAAACGGGTGCAGCTCGCCGCCCATGGTGCGGCGCATAAGTTGAGCTTGTGTACCACAGCCATAGTGCAACATTGCATGTTGTGCCACGTGGGGCGGCGCTGCTACAGCGCGATGCCTCTGCACGAACTGTGTTGTCGCCATTAATGCCCGCCGCTGGAGCTTTCGGTGAAAAGTTTTTATTTCTTCCGTTACATGAATGGTTGCATAAATGATGGAGGAAGATGAACAATTCGGGTCATACGTTAAAAATGGGTTCTTGGGCTTGGATTAAGACATTTATGGGCTTAATCAGGCTGCGGCCTTCAAAACAGCTTTGGACTCAATTTGTATTGGGTTTTTTAAGTTTTCAGATTGGCCCACAGTTATTAAACAAAACCCAAATTCTTTTTGCTTATAAAAAAAAAAAAGGCTTCAAGTTAACTAGGTTGTGAGCCTAAAGGGCAAAGGCCTAATTTGCAGCTGGGCGCCCAGAGGGTGCGGCCTGTTGAGTTTTGAAAGCTTGTATTTTTATTTTTTATTTATTTTTTCAAAATAGAAGGGCTTGTGGTGTTTTGAACCCAACCTTACAAACTAGAGTCATGAACCCAACCATTGGGTTGGAGGTCATCGTTAGTGTACTTGATAAATTTTGTATCTTTTAAATTACACTACTGCTACAGGTACACGCCGCGACGTACTTTTCACAAAATCGATAGCCGCGTCAGTCGATATTTAAAAAAAAAAAAAAAATTTTGATTTCTCTCAAAATGTCTCACCAAAGCCAAAATTTCACTTGTAGGAAACTGAAAGTGTCATCTGTGGGAGCTTCTTTCGTTGGTCGATTTCTGTCCGTCATCCTAGAAGAAATTTCGTGGATGTGCTATCGAACCAGATCGTGCCATCAAACCCAGACCTGCGCCGGTGGTTTCTGTGTTAGAGAGAGTGCGACGGCACTGTGGTGGGTAAGCCTCTATTTTGCTATTCTTGAGCTTCGGTTTGATTGGGAAAGGGTAGACCCCCGTTTGATTGTATTTTGCCATTCTTTCATTTTTTAGCTTCGATTTGTCAAGCTGGATTTTGTTGATTTTACCCCTTTTGGCAGTGGGTTTGAAAGGGATTACAACCTTGGCAACTTGTGTCCTCCACATCAACTTTTTTATGCCCGTTTTTCATGCTTTTTTTTTTCTCTTACTTGTAGTGGGTAATGGGAAAGGAATTCACCACAAAACAAGATCCCGAAAGTTTCTAATGAAGTTATTTGATTAAAGATATTTACTTTAGATCATAGCCGTGCATAAATATGAGCTTTGAATTTTGGATGGGCCATTCTCTACCCTCATT
>QEOT01003574.1:0-49972 GCA_003123785.1 Pterocarya stenoptera | reverse complement strand
TATGGATTCATTAGCTTTACATTTCAGACACTCACTCTGATCCTGATTTTGTTTTTCAAGCGGTGACTGAGGTTACCTTTGTTCAAGTGGGGAAAAAAGATTACGTTGACTTTGTACAATGGGAATTTTTTCTAGCCATAAGCCAAAAAGGGGGAAAAAAGTATGGTCTCAGCACACACGGCTTTTGCATGATAGAGGTGGCTTACACTAGCATATGCATAGTGTTCTACCAACACTTGCTTATAATAACCATTAGTAAAACAGACAATTGCAAAACTGAGGTCTTCTAAAACACTGACTCCTAATTCTCTCAATGCCTAGGTGGCTTCAGTGATGGCCTCCTGCAACTTCTATATCAACAGCATAGCTCATTTGAGACAATGGAACCTTATTCTCTGTGTAATAAACACATCCACAAATAAGGATCTGTATACAGATTCTGAATTTAACAGCTCCTCCAAAATAAAGATCCTTAAAAGTACTTCGAACTCTAAACATTATTATGCTTGCTCTTAAATTATGCTGCTAAGAAAGCAAAGTTGCAAAAGGAGTATCATCAAAGTGAAATGAGGTGCACAAAAATGTGCAGTTGTGCCCAAAACCGAGAGGTAACTGACTGCAATTCAGCGATAAAGACATTTTTTAAAATCTCTTTCTGGTACATGATTAAACATTGCTAATTTCATTTCCAATAGTACCTAGATCCTTAGATGCCGTCTTTCATGGGTACAGGTATGTATGGGTACAGTTATGTGGTTTATGCCAGACTTGACTGACCAATAACTTGAAATTTGAAAACGATATCCTAAAATAAATTGAACATGATAATAGTCGATACTACATACTATACCCTTAGCAACCTAATTGAAGGAGATAGGAGGTGGCACATATGCCTTCAGGCTTCACCAAAATGTAACCCCCCGCCAAACTATCAATTCCCAATACCCTGGTTCTGAAGACTGAATCCAGCCATCTTTTACTTTCAATTTTTTAAAAAAATTTATTAACAAAAAAGCAAAAGAATCTTACTATCTATACTCAAATTATGTCTTTCATGCCCCAAATTCAGACCTTGAGTGCATTCTCTTTGTTACCTTGGCCTCAAAGAGCTCACGTCTGCTTACATTTACGCCCAAATGTCCCCTTTAAAAGGTTTTTCTTTCCTTTTTTTGGCGGAAGTTTACGTTTATCGTTACTTTTTCTTTTCAATTCTGTTTTTTGACATAATTTTCTTCCTTGCTTTGCCTGTAGATGCCATTTGGCTCTGTGATGAAGATACGTTTGTTGCTACTTTTCGGTACTTTGTTCGCAAAGGACCAAGTTGTTGGGAACATGAAGAAAGTTTGAATCTTTAATTAGATTTATATTTTTCTAAATACGCACTCTTCGAAACTGAGCGGAGCCGATACGGGGAACGCATATATAAAAAAATTAAAAAAAAATAAAAAAGAACCACCTAAAAGTTCCCAGACAAGAACCACGGCCTCGAATTGATGAGATGTTACATTCAATCACAGGTGAAACCTACCGCTTTAAAGGATAATAAAACTTCTATTTGCCAAACAGTTATTTATAAACATGGATTAGCAACTAAAAAACGGAAGTATACTCACAGAAAGGGATATCAGTATCACATATGAGAAACAACTAGCAGGGCTCGAGAGACAAACCCAGATAGTGTCGAATTCGATAATCCAATCAGCCAACATGGAAAGGACCAATATCGCCGGTTCTGAGAGAGCTGGCAACCTCATCAGCAACGATCAAGCAAGAAGAGACCCAGCCAGTCAGAGCCACCCACACCATCTTAGCCATCCAAAGGGTCATGGCCCATGGCATTGCCATTGTCTCTGAATCTTTCTGGTTTTTGCTTTCCAATCAAACGATTCAAACCCTGATATCGTTTTTGTATTTCAAGACTGATAAAAATAAAAATAAAAAATCGTTTTTGTATTTAAAGAAAACCCATTTGAGGATCAAGCCCTTGTTCGGAAATAAGGAAAGAGTCATCGGAGATGATAAAAAAGGTGTAGTGAAAGGAACAGGCAAGAGTTGAAGGAATGTGATGCGTGGGGTACACGTCATTGATTGTTTCTAAAACTTTGTAAACTTTTTATCTAAATTATAATAAATAATTTTAATTTTTTAATTTTAAAATAAAAGATTATATTTTAATAATATTTTATTATATTTTTATCTCATTTATATAACCGAGCAAAGTAAGTTATTGATTTTAAAATAGAAAAGTAACTTGTTTTCCGAATTGCAAGTTTCTTTGGGAATTGCCAAAGCAACAGAAGAGAGCTTGTTAAGGGATCGCCAACGAGGGGTGTTTAGAAATATTTGAAGATTTTAGAAATCTATTTGATCTCTTAAAAAAATCTTTTTTTTATTTTTAAAGAACAAGTCATTTCATATAATTATTACAATTTTATCAAACTCTCACACAAAATATAATTAACAATTCAACTTTTTCAAATTTTAAAATAAAAATTATTTAAAAATTATATTATAATAATATTTTATTCAACTTTTAACAAAATATTTCACCTCATCTCGACTACCTAACCAAACAAGACCTTAATAAAAAGTATCTCTCCCTAAAAAATAGTCTCTTTATGTCATATTACCGTGCACACATATCTCATCAAACAAGTCTAATTTCAATGAATGGGGTTTGAAGTCACTCTTAACTTTTAATAAATTATATGGCTCTTTGAAGACGCAAAAAGATGAAAATTGTGGATTCGATCAAATGGAATTCATACTCAAACTCAATTAAGCCAATTAATTCACTTGTTATACCATTGGAAGAAACTCATCAATTTTTCCTATTTTTTATAAGTTCAATTGATCTTCTCTGATCTACAATGAATAAGAGTTTGTTTGAAAACCTCATATCAATTGCCAAATCATACTGGTACTAGCACTTCAATTGACTCTCAAAATTTATTATAATTTTATTCTCAAATATCATTCAAACACTGTCAGATATAGTTATAGAATATGTAAATCTCGTGCACTCTCTTTAAAAAATTTGAGATCCACCACTAAAAAATATTTTTTTCTTGCGAGTCATATATTTTGTCAGTGTTTTCTTGTAAATCGTGTGTATGGATTACACACTCTAAAACTATAAATATTATTTATTAAATAAAAATAATATGAACAAATTATATTTAAGCAATTTTTTAACTTTATCATATTTTATTCAACTTTATCTCTCATTTATCAAGCTCATACCATATCATAACTATTCACAAAATGAGATATTCTAAATGTCAAGATCTTATAACAAGTTGAGACATTTATTTTTGTTGTCACTGATGTGAAGTATAACTTTAGCCGTTTTTCTCTTGGGGTGAATTCAAAAGAATCCATCGTAACACCAATGTGTGCTAGCAACGTGGGTGACATTGTCATAACTCAATTACCTCTCAAATGTCTGAACTATTGATGATGTATTTGAGTCTTCTTAGATTTAAATTATTAATGAAATTATGACGTGATTAAAAAAGATAATAATAATTCTTAAGGCAGTGTTTGGATTTCTTAAGGCAGTTGTAATGAGTTATCAAGACCCCGACTCATTTCCCAAAAAAAAAAAAAAGACCCATAGTTATTAAAATATAGATAACTTTACCTTCAAGTGATTGATCGATATTAATATTAGGGAAATAGTTTATGCGGTACTGGGATGGCAAGTCATACCTCTCTCTCTTTTGTGTCCTTAAAGATGGCAAGTTTTAAATTCATATAAAAAATTTATTTTATAATAGGATGGTGCAAGGCGGCCCAGCAGTTTCTGCAAGGTGTACCGCTAATTCAAATTTGTTGTTTTATTTTTTTTCTTTTTAATATTTTTTAACATCTTTAATCACTAAGAAAAAATTTTAAAAATATACAATTTCAATAATAATCACTTCCTTAATCAATAATAAAAAAATAAAATAAAATACTCGAACGGTAACTTTGAGCAGTAACATTGAGTAGGCTTTTTTAGGTTTAGAAGTTTTTTCAAACACAAAATTTTCATCTCATCTTATCTCATCATTACAACTTTTTCAAATTTTCACATAAAATATAATAAACAATTCAATTTTTTCAAATCTCAATTTAACCTTTTTCAAATTCCAATAATATTAAAAAATAATATTTTATTCAATTTTTAACTTTCATCTCAAACTAAAAATTCACATCTCAACATCCAAACTTAATCTTAACATTTTCCTTTATAATAATAGTCTATATTTTTTTAAAAAAAAATTACACGATACTAACACATTTTAAAACTTTATGTAGTATTACTAATCTCATTTAGTCTTATATAATCATTTTAACTTTTTTAAATTTCTACACAAAATAATCCTTGAAGTAAATGTTCACGGGCTGTTAAGTGTACTACATATCTAGCCCATGTCATTTATTGAAGAACTAGCGAATACATGGTAACTCTTTATCATAATTATTAATATTGGGCTTCCTAGATGTTTAATAAACCTTAGCTTATGCGTGCATGCCTAAATGGGCTAGAAAGACATTAAGAGTCCGCCCTTGATCCGACTATTCGTAGGGCGCGTAACTAATGTCCATTAGAACATCAGTCCATATGTACCAAATATTTAAAAAAATATATGAAGAAAAATAAAATGCATGTATTGGATTTATTGTTTCTTTGAGTTATATAGATTGCAAAGTAGGGTAATTTAGATCAATGTTCGGAAAAACGGTTCTATTCAGATCGATTCAAATTAGTTAGAAATCGAATCAATTTTAGTGAACTTTTTTAGTCATTTATTGAACCATTTCAATTGACCGATTTAGGTTGATGGTAGTTGATTTTAGACCAATTTGAACTGATTCCAACATACTCAAAATTGTATTTATTTTTAAATTATCTACCAACTGAGTTTTTTTTTTTAATTTCTCGTAAAAGAATATGATAGAACTAGACATATATTAACTTTTTCACTATATTCAATAAGAATCGCAAAAAAAATTGAAAAATAAAACATGAAGTGATTTATTTTGTTTAGTTGAACAACAAAATTAGAAGATGAACGAGTATTTTGTATTAAATCTGTGATTGGGCATAAAATACTACATTTGACAATTGAGGTTAAATATATATATATATATATATATAAATGACACACACTCACACACACACATATATATATTTATTTAGATTCATATAATATTTTTATTGAAACTAATCAATGAACTTGTTTTATACTCTTTTATACATGATATTAAATGCTTGAATTGCATTTTATATGATTTTTATTACTTTGTATCAATATTAAAATAACCGTTTCAAAATTTTCATGAATCTCCAAACCCAATTTGTTGAATCATCCGATTCAATGAATCGGTCATTATCCGATTTCGATTTTTCAGGCCTTGATTTAGATGTACGTTTATAATTAATTATGGGGGAAATATAGAGTACATACTTGAACTTGGTATGTGTCAAGATTTTAAGGGATTCTCCACATTTATGTCCTTCTATTGGCTTAATGTCCTCAAATAATATAAACTAGTCGTGCACTAGTACGATGCACAGGAAATCAAGTTTTTAATTCTATTATATTCCCCTACCTTTTTCATAATCATAAGAAATTAGACATTTGTCAATTTATACACATAGAGAGAGGGTGAGGTTCAAAAGATAAATGAATTATCATGTTGCACTAGTGTTACACATGATGTTCACAACAATCCAATCATATGAATTTTCAAGAAGTAATTGCAGTTTTATATGGACTGGTATCAATGACAATCAATTCTCTCTCTCCAAGATGATAATGAAACAACAAATCACACCTTGAATAGAAGACCAATGTCAGGACCTCGCCTAATCAAAGGAACGCATGAGCGGTGCAAAAGGCGAATAACGGATTGACAACGACACAAGCAAACACATCTAGCACGAAGGCAGCTAGGTGAGCAATACATTATGGTGAGCAAAGACACAAGATGAGAAGCACATGTGAGCAAAAGTCAAACGTCACCTTAAGTGAGCAACAAACAAGGCGACCAAAGAGATACACATTCTATATCGAGTGAGCAAAGGCGTGCTGACGATACGTAGGGCGAGCAACGTGTAATACAAAAGTAGTTCGGAGTGAGCAATGGACAATACAGTACGAAATTGGAAACACCCAAAGATAGCACAAGAATGCTCATATGGTAGTAGGTGACATTCCGAGGTATGTACTCTAGCAATGACGTCTCAATAGGAGCATGAGTGGAAAGAGAAGAATATGGATTCGGAGACCAATCCCAACGCTTCATTGGGCTCTCGGCCACACAAAGAACCACACAACATCACAATCCACAACTTCTAACGACAACATTTTCAACCTTGGTCAGAGCGCCACTTACAACCGTGTGCAGAGGAAAATATTCTAAATGGTCTTCTGTGTCCCATTTCACATTGTGCTTCTCGTGGCGGCTCCCATCGATTGGAGGTATACAGTCTTCTAGGTGGTGGTTTCTCAGATAGAGAGGGAATAGGGTGTGTGTGTGTGGTAGAGACAAGGAGAGAGAGAGCATGAGAGAGAGAGAGAGAGAGAGAGCTCACTGTTGAAACACTGGATGAGGACAAGCACGACGGAATGGTGACGGGGTGACCAGAGTGGCAATGGTCTCTGTTTCAAAATTGGGTGAGGTTCCGAATGGTGGGGTCTTTAGTACCGTGTGAGGTTGTGACTGAGGAGGGGGCTTTCGGTACAAGGGTGGCTGGCGAGAGGTGGTGGGGGTGGTCAGCAGTATGAGTGAGGTAGAGTTAGAGAGAGACATAGAGACAAAGGGCAACAAAGATAAAGAGGGGAAAGAGGGAGAGATTACGAAAAAGAGAAAGATATTGTGTTGTAGTGTGGATAAGGGTTTGACCGGCGCAGGTTGGTCATGGGGGGAGGGAGAAGACAACGAAGTGGGGAGAGAGAGAATGGGGGAGTGGAAAAGGGAAGGGGAAGGGTTTGTGTGAAGGGGGTATAAAAATGGCACCGTTTCGTATAAATGGGTTGGGCATTTTCAAAGAGCTTGGGCCTTGATTTCGGGATGGGCCCCAAACCGTGGCAAATCAAGCCCTATGTGGACTCTTTTAAATCACCCACTAATTTTTGTATCAAGCTTTACCCCATTGATATGGTGATTTTTGTATTATGCAGGTTATGTTTGGTTGATTAGTATACACTACAACAAAATCAGTTTTTTGTGAAAGTTTTGTTTAGCGTGACAAAAGAATGGTTCCAAAAAATGAGTTTTAGGTAAGAAAATTAAAATTTGTCCCTAAATACTGACAACAATCCTTTACCGTTCAAACAATCAATATTATATTTGAATATGATATTTAGGCATGAAATAAGCCGTTCGATCATAAAAGAAATAACCATTTCGGCTATTAGTTACGGTAAAATGTAAAATTAGCTGGATAAATTAATAAATTTACAGGAAAATTGACTAAACTTTCGAACACTTTATTTTTGTGTTTGAATGAAAAAGGGGAGTTTTGGTTTGAACTATTTATATTTCATTCGATCAATTGGATTTTTTTTTTTTTTTTAAGACTATTGATTGGTTATGATATAGAATAAGTTGTTCCAAATAACATAAATTTTCAAAGATGAATTGTACTCGTTCGATATGTACTAATACCAATTCAAAAGAAAAAATCTATAGTTCGAATGGCAAATATGGCGGGATTGATGAAAAGATCTTTGACGGGAGAGGAAGTTTTGTTCAAAGGCTTCTACAATGCGTTCGAACATGACCTGAATTTGTATTTATTTTTATGTCAAAACAATATCATAATTAATTATCTATAAATATTTAATTTATACTAAAAATAATAGTTAAGGAATATATAGAATAAAGATCAATAATTAGTTTATAAAATAAAAAGAAGATCCATAATTAAATTAATTTTACAAAACATTGTGTCCACACTAAAAACTCAAAAAATGCAAAAGATATACACTATTGCTCCAATTCTTTTACCACCTCCTCAACTGCAGCTAGGCGTGTCTCCATCTATGGCAGCCTAGCTAGTACAGGTCATCAACTGAGTCGTGGAGATGCTAGCCATCTTTGTACATAAGTTAGAGATGGCACTCCGAATCTCCATACACATTGCATCAATCACCTCTATTGTCTGTGTGCGGATCTCTCCATGCACTATATCTACAATATGGTTACCACTAGCAGTACGTGATGTCCCATGTGTAGGGGCCTCGCTCGATACGCTAAGATCTCTCAAGTGTCCATCTCCCTGAATCTCAACCCTCTTCGTAGTATGAGCATGAGGTCGAAATTTCGAGTGGCCCATGCTGCGTGACTAGGACGAGGAGTTAATTAGCCTAATCATCTCTCGAACAAGGTCAACATGATATGCCTGAACCCCCGTTGCTAATAGAAATTGTGTGATGAGGACCCCAAAGGGAAAGATATATGTCATAATATAGGGAGCAACTGATCGAATTCTAGCAAAGATATAACTCGCTAGGTTGATAGGCTCTCCATGAGCGACATATATCATAAACTGTGCGCGATCCATGCCAATTTCAATCTTTTGCTGCCGATGATCAATGTTGTTTGCGATAATTATGTTCATGATCTTGTAAAAGCTAGATAAATTAGCATGTTTGATGCTTTTGGTCCCATCATAGGGAAGAGCATCTAGACTCACAACTAACTATCCAACCTCATGATAAGTGAGGCCATCGAGTCCATCTAAATTAGTACCCTCATCCTCAATCGTCTCCCCCATCACCCACAGGTGTACACTCATTGGGCACCATGTTAGAATATGCAATGGGCAATTGAGAGATACCAAGAAAATCGAAGACTGCATCCACTGAAAATGTAACTTATACACCCCGGACTGAGATCGTGTATGCCTCATTATCTCGAATAGCACCTCTAAGCTCTCTATAGAACTTAGATACAATGTCAACGCTGGCAATGATCTTGTTCATCCCCTCATCCTTCTGGCTAATGATTGGTTCCCAGCCACGCTTTATGAAGACAACTGCCAGGGCATGCCCCTCCCAGCGAAGATTCTAACAGTTTGAGGGCTTTACTTGCCGCTCTAGTAATATAGTCCTATCTCAGACTTCTTCACTAGAAGGTTGCCCTGACCTACCACGCTTCCTTCCCCTATGCCATTTTGAATCTAAACTTTCAAAAATATTACTAAGAAAATTTGTTATAAAATATAATATAGGAACCTACAAAAAATTGCCTTATTAAAATAATAACAAATTGTTTTGTGTGTACACCATTCGATCGAATCATAAACCATTTGAATGAATATTCGCTACATGTTCGAATGGGCAACTAGTCATTGTTTGAACGTGAATCATATGTGGTCAAATATACTATTTGAGCAAATGTTCAAACGGTTACATAACCGTTCAAGGCATGGCTTTCTTCAGTTCAACCACTTTAAAACGCATTCAAACAATCTCTGGATACAACCATTAAAACAAAAGAAATTTGTGGATTCCTTTAGTTCTTTCACAAATAACAAACATAGAAGGCCAGGCTAAGCATAGAGGCATACTGGCCTTGTGTTTTCCACCCACCTACGGTGTCCATTGGTGAAAAACATAATCTAAAACCAAATCAACCGGCCATCGGGATATGTTTTGCAAGTGAGACGAGACACAAAACTTACATTTCATCTCATCTCATCTCATCTCATCATTATAATTTTTTCAAATTCTCACACAAAATATAATAAATAATTCAACTTTTTCAAATCCCAATTCAACTTATTCAAATTCTAAAACAATAATAATATTAAAAAATAATATTTTAAACTTTCATTTAAAACTAAAAATTCTCCTGTCACTATCCAAACTAATCCTAAAAGCATGTATGTTGTGTACCTATTGAGTAGAAATGGTGGTGGACAGTGGCAGTGATGATGGTGGCTGAAATGCTTATTTGGCATTCAAAATACAGAAAAGAGTTTAAGGTTTAGGGGTTTTTGAAATGGTGCGCACAATACCCCTACCTCATAAGTTGTTTGTTATATGTGTAACACCATTCGAACGTGATTCCAATGGATTTAATCTCAATTGAAGGTCTAGTCTTCGCATCCGAACGCTACATTATATCACTATTTGTAGTATACTAGTATCATATAGTGATATACTATATATAAACTAGTATCATATAGTGATATACTAACACTAGTAATATATACTACTATCATATTGCAATATAGTAATATACTAACACTATAGTGATATGTATATATATACACTACTATATCACTTAGTGGTATATATACTAACACTAATATATAATCACACTATAGTGATATGAATACTACTATATGCCTTATATATATAGTGGAGTAATATATTTAGTTATTTATATATAATCATTTGGATGTACTTATTTAGTGATCCATACAATAATGTGTAGTACCATATAGTGAAACTACATATGCCACATATATGTACATTTAACTTAAGGAAAAAAAGTTCAAACACTACTTTTGATGGTCGAACGTATTTGGCATGGAAAATTTACCATTCGAACACTACTTTCAGTGGTCGAATGTATTAGGCACGAGAAATTTACTGTTTCAACAAGAATTTTGGTGTTGGCGCCTTCTAAACTAGTGGCGGGATTGTTTACCACCAAGCCATCAGTGTAAAAGTTTGAACGGTAATTTACCCCCATTTGAAAGATAAAATAGCTAAATTGTTAGCAAGAAAAAGTTCACGATGAAAAAAAATCTCGCGTTCGAATAAAGTTGTTTGAGTGCACAATTCTGAAATCAGACGCACAAGAGAAGAAATTTGCCAACGTAATAACATTTGTTTAAGTTGAAAGATGTCGTTTCGTGTCTTATATTCTGTTACAACGACCATTCTCGCCTTAATAAGTCAGAAATCTTAAAAAGACCCAACACTCACCCACGGGTAAATAAACTGAGTCCCTCTCTTCCTCTTCTCATTTTTTTCATTTCAGCCCATTTGTTTAGAGAGAGAGAGAGAGAGAGAGAGAGAGAGGGCTAGCTGTGAATTCGTCGGGGAGAGAAAGAGAACCAGAACTAGAGAGAGTGTGTGAAAGATCGCGTGTACAGTTGAGAGAGAGGGCTACCTACAGTGAATAAAGGTATGGTTTTTGTTAAATTTCGTTGGGATTGTTTATGTTCTTAATTCTCATAATTTTCTCTTAATAGCTTCATTGTATTTACTAAACATGGTGTAGTGTAGCTGTGTTCTGGTTAATTTGTTGGGTTATTTGGAGTTGCATTAAAGGTAAATATTCTAGTATCTACAAACTTTGTTTATGCATTGTAGTTGAATATTTCCGTGTTTGTCAGTGTTGTGGATATTCCCATAGATGTTTATGTTGTGCTTGCGTTTGGTTTGTGCTTGCTTCTAGAAACTAGGTAGAAAATCATTCAAACTATATCTTGAACCGTTCGAATGAGAGCTAGAGTCCATTTGAGCCATCGACATATACGTTCGAACGTTAACCCGCATTACAGTTTTGAATCAGAAACATCGAACATAATTTATTGGGAAATATATATATATTTATATATACATATATATGAAAACTAACAACATAATTTATAATTGAAACATATATAGATAAAAAGATAAATTTAAACTTAGAAACATCCAATTCTCTCTATAAAAAAAATATGAAATAACTAAAAAAATGATTAATTAGGAAAAAATATACTTTACAAAAATGAGGAAATTTATATTAAAAGGAAAAAAGAAGACATTTAAAACTTAGAAACAACCAACTAGCTCTATATAAAAAGTATTATGAAATAACTAACAACATAATTAATTAGGAGATTTTTTTTTAAAAAATAAGGAAATATATATTAAAAGAAAAATGACGACATTTTTTTTTTTTTGAGAAAGTAGCTATTTCATTCATTAAAGCAAATGTTGAATATAATGAGGAGATTCCTCAATAAGTATGCATTCTTCCGTGCAAGAAAGAGCATATTTTGTCAAGTGATGGGCAATTACATTAGTTTCCCTATGGACATGTACTATTGACCAGTTGCGGGTCTTGGATAGCATGACCTTAATATCTCTAAGAACCAGCCCAAAGGTACTCCAACTATCTTCTTTGTGTTGCACTGCTTTTACAACAAATAGTGAATCGCTTTCAAGGATCAGTTGTTGTAATCCCAGCTCAGCACAAAAGAAAGTAGCCCTATGAGCTGCTACTGCTTCACCAAGTAGTGGATCAGGAGTCAGAGCCATAGAGGAACACAAAGAAGCTATTATAGATCCCTCTGAATTCCTCACAATCACACCAATCCCCACCCTTGAGTTACCTTTGTCAATTGTTGCATCCCAGTTGGTTTTGTATACATTTGGTGGGGAAACAATCCACTTGATGTTTGGTAAATCTTGGATATTAGTTTGTTTTTTACCATCCTCTGTCCCAAGTTGAATAGCAACCATCTCTGTTTGGATCAATTTAGATACTTGAGAAGGAGAATGGAACTGCTGCTCAAAGATCCAAGTATTTCTCCTCTGCCAGATAGCTTTTGCAGTAACCGCAAATTCAGTGACTTCTAGAGGAGATAACAAGGCTAATATAGATATCATAATGTCTTTAAAGGAGCCTTCAAGATACTTAGCTTTTGGATTCTTCTTGAGTTCATGGACCATACATCCTGGGCTACTTTACAAGACCAGACGGCATGAGAGACTGATTCAGATTCCATAGAGCAAATTGGACAGAGGGGTGATTAACTCACTTTCCTTTTATGCAAGTTCAGCTTCGTGGCTAGGGACTCGTTAGCAGCTCTCCACAGAAAGGACTTGGTGGCTTGAGATGCTTGGATACCCTATATTTTGTTCTAGAACTTCAAATTGGGGTTCTGGACTGATGATTGCCCCACACTATCCTCTTTTAAAGAACCTTGGAGATGATATGCACTTCTTACAAAAAACATACCATTGCTTAAACATTTCCAAGTCAGCATATCTTGGCTCCTACATGGGCTAATAGGGATCTGGCTAATTAATTTAGCCTCAGAGGTTGATAAGATAGTATAGATAAGAGATAGATCCCATTGCATGGTGTCTGGATTTATGAGGTCAGAAACTGGAGCTTCAACATCTAAAAGATTGATAGGAGATTGCACTCTAAAGATTGAGGAACAAGGAAGCCACTGATCCTTCTAAATTTTAATCTTTCTTCCGTCTCCTACTCTCCATAATAAACCTGCATTAAGAACAAGCCTAGCTAGGAGGAAACTTTTCCAAACATATGAATCAGTAGGCCTTGATTTGACTGAGAGATAATTAGCAGAAGGGAGATACTTAGCTTTAAGAACCCGAGCAGCAAGGGATATAGGGTTTTGAATGATCCTCCATCCTTGTTTGGCCAGTAGGGCTAGGTTGAAGAATTCAAAATCCCTAAACCCCAAACCTCCCTTCTGTTTTGGTTTCCCTAAAGCTTGCCAACTCAACCAATGGATTTTGGATCTATTGCAGCAATTGATTGAGACTTCTAAGGATGGCTTTGGGAAGTTTAAAGATCCCCATGCTATAGGTAGGGATTGATTGTAGAACAGAGTTTAGCAATGTCTCCTTCCCAGCTTGAGACAACATGTTGGTCTTCCAATTGATCATCTTAGTTTTGACTCTATCAAGTATTGAATTGAAAGCCTTGGATTTGTTTCTGCCCACATAGGAAGGTAAGCCTAAGTACTTGTCAAAGGACCCTGAAACTTTAATACCTGATTGCTGTAAGATGGCTTCTTGAACCTCAAGCTTGGTGTTGCTGCTAAAAAATATTGAAGTTTTCTCAAGGTTAAGTCTCTGACCCAATGCTTGTTCGTAGTTGCTTAAACTTGCACAATCTACACCATTCCTCTGGATTAGATCTATAAAAAACCAAGCTATCATCTGCAAAGTAAAGATGATTGACATGAAGAGAGCCTCAGGCAGCTGGGATTCCAGAGATTAGACCTTGAATTTCAGCTTGGTTTAAGCTATGGTTGGGAATTCAGAGCAAATGATGAATAGGTAGGGGGATAGGATACCTCGAGATGGAGTGAATGATTCTTGAGGGACACCATTAACAAGGATAGAATATGTGACAGTCGTAACACATTGCATCACCAACTCTACCCATTCACTTTTGAAGCCCATTTTCCTCATCACTTTGCACAGAAAATCTCACTCTACTCAGTCATAAGCTTTGCTCATGTTAGGCTTGAGGACCATGAATCCATTATGCTTCCCTTTCAACCTTGTTTGCATTAAATGCAGTAACTCGTAAGCAACAATCACATTGTCTGAAATCAGTCTTCTTGAGACAAATACACTCTGAGTGGGAGAGATTAAAGTAGGCAGAATGATCTTGAGCCTGTTTGCAATTACTTTGGAGATTATCTTATAAAAGACGTTGCATAAGCTGATTGGCCTATAGTCTAAAGCAGATTGGGGGCTTTTCTTTTTGGGGATCAAAGAGATAAACATTTGGTTTATCTCTTTAAAGCCATTTCTAGTATTAAGTGCTTAAAGAGCTGCTGCTGTTACTTCCTTACCTATTGTGACCCAGTGCTACTGGTAGAACACTGCTGGGAAGCCATCTAGGCCAGGGGAACCTAAAGGGTTCATTTCTTTAATAGCAACTTCCACTTCCTGTTCAAAATAAGCTCCAGAGAGGATGCAGTTCATATATGTACTGACTGAAGCAGGGAAAGAATTAAGAGCTTCCTCAATATTTTTTGGGTTGGATATAGCAAATACCTTACTATAGTGTTCTTGGAAGACCCTTGCAATTCCTTGCTTGCATGAGATCAAATTCTCATCTTCCCTTCTAATCTGTTTGATTGCATTCACCTGTTTCCTTTGAGATGCACATTTGTGAAAGAATTTAGTATTTTTGTCCCCCTCCTTAAGCCATCTTTGTTTGGCTCTTTGTCTCCACTTCATCTATTCTTCTTCTAGATAACCATCTACCTCTCTTTGAAGTGCCTTAATCTGGCTACTTAGCTGACCAATATTGAATTTTTGTAGCAGTCTAAGCTGTTCTCTTCTGTGTGAGAAGCCTTCTCTGGTTTTTAGATATCTCCTTATTCCCTACCTTGAGCTTGTCTCTGCAAACATTCAGACCTTTTCAAGTAAAAGCAAGCTTTGAAACTTGAGGAGATTTCTGTATCCAGGTAACTTTAATAATTGCAGTGCATCCCTCTCTTTTACCCCATGCAGCTTCATACCTAAAGACCTTGTATTTAGGAGTTTTTGATTGGATAGAATTTAAACAGATAATAAATAAAGGATTATGATCTGAGCATTGTCCTGGCAGATCATGAACTTGATTGAGTTCGATTAAGCCACCCAGCATTAACCAAGGCTCTATCCAGTCAACATTTAGTGAAATCAAGCTCCTCCCTTCTGTTACACCATGTAAATTTTGATCCTCTAAAACCAATATCCATAAGATCACAATCTAAAAGGGCCAATCTGAACTCCTCCATTTGTTTAAAGGATTGAGTGTTAGAGCCAAAATGTTCATCCTGAAACATTACCTCATTAAAATCACCCACTCACATCCAAGGGTTATGGATTTTTGAATGAATCAACATAAGAAGATCCCAACTCTCCCTTCTTTTTGCAGTTGCAGGCTGGCCATAAAATCTTGTTATAATCAGTCTCTTACTCGGGATATCAGCAAACACAGTAATAGATATGTGATGATTGGAATAGGTATCCAATTCAGCTTCTATTTCTTTTTTCCAAAAAATGGCTATACCTCCACTCCTGCCAACACTGTCTACAGAAAAACTATGATCAAAATGCAATTTGTCTCAAGTAAGTTCTATTCTGTCCCTTCTACACTTGGTTTCACTAAGAAAAACAACATTCCAGCGCGTCTCCTTCGCCATTAAGTGAAGCTCATGAGCTGTCCGAGGGTTCCCAAGCCCTCTATAGTTCCATGCTAAGTGTTTCATGGTGACTGGCAGGGCTGGATCCCAGCCACTGCAATCTGAGCTTGTTAAGCTCTCTTTCTAGTCATGATAATCCCTTGAGCTCCTATTGCAAGCCTTTTTCTTGGTTTAGGGTCACTAGACTCACACATAAACTTGTCAGATGGGCTTTTGTTTTCCATTGGCCCCGACCCTCTGGCCCTTCTCTTCCACATGGATTTACTAACCTTACCAGCAGTAAAGGTTTTAATCGGGGAGTTCTGTGAAAGTAGACTTACCTGGGCCATATCTCTAGGAGGATTCACTGGGCCTTGGTCAAGTTGATACAGATTGAGATCATGGTTTGATAGAATCCCTTTAGAAGTCAAAGTATCCTTCGAATGCACACCAACTAGGTGGTTGGTCTCGATGCTATCAGAGCCTACTGGAAAGGGAAGATCTAGTTGATCTTTAGTTATGTTACTATTGACTTTTCCATGAACAGGTCCTCTTAGTTGGTAGTTGTCAGAACTCCCAAGATCAACATGTTCGAAGTCTGCATTGGGTTTGCCAGAGACATTCTCTCCCATCCTATCTCCCTCGGACCTGCTTTCCTCGCTTTTGTTTTAGCGCCAACTCCCTGAATTTTCGAAGTCTCCTCCCTTCTTGCTGAAGATTGGGAAGCTACTTATATGTGTGCTAGCCCTCAACCAGGAACCATACTGGGGTATAGTTCTTTCATCTCTTTTGCTTCCTGGAAGGGAGAATGGACAGGACGAACCTGAGCGTTTAATGCCACCACAGTGGAAACAAAACATGGGAAGCCTCTCATATTTGAATGGGATCCAGAAGCATTTCCCTCCCATGTTGATAAACCTCCCCCGAGTAAGAGGCTTACAAATATCAATTAGCACTCTAACTCTAAAAAGATTACCCCAAGCCATACCACTTGCATCCACATCAACCGATAAAACTTTTCCCGCAGCTGCACCCAGCCTTTCTCTTGTGATTTTGCTCATTCCAGCAGAAGGCAAATCGTGTAGCTGTATCCAGAGAGGTTTCTTATTAAAAATAATATCTTTTGGAGCCATGCAGCCTGTAGAGTCGAATAAGCATACCAAGGCCTTGTCAAAAGACCAGGGTCTTCCTGATAAAATACACTCCTTCTCCATGGGGTTCTGAAGCTCAATCAGGAACCTGTTAAAGCCAAGATTCTTAAAAGAAGCTTGACCCTCCAATTTCCATACCTTGCTCATGGTAGATCAAAAAGCTCCTCTATTCACTTCTATCTCCACAATAATAAGAGCAGCCAAACAATTCTTACTTTTTTCTATAGAGAGTAATACTTCCTCCTCTGGTATGAAGACTTCCTATTTCTCTTCCTCCGTAAGACTTAACCCCTCATTGAGGTTAGATAGCTCTTCTGCCATAATGTAACAAAGAGGTTTGCTTTAGGGATCACTCAACCGGACCTCTCTTCGAACTAAGTCCAAGAGGGAACCTCTACGTTCAGAAGAACAAGAGAGAGAAGCTCCACCTTTCTAGGAAAGAGGAGGAATATCTATGTCTATAGAGACATTTAAAACTTAGAAACAACCAACTAGCTCTCTATAGAAAATAAATAAATAAATAAAAAGAAAAAAGAAATAACTAACAAAAATAATTAATTAGGAAAAAATATACTTTACAAAAATAAGGAAATTTACATTAAAAGGAAAAAAAAAAAAAGACATTTAAAACTTAGAAACAACCAACTAGCTCTATATAAAAAATATTATGAAATAACTAACAACATAATTAATTAGGAGATTTTTTTTTAAAAAAATTAAGGAAATCTATATTAAAAGAAAAATGAAGGCATTTAAAACTTAGAAACAACCAACTAGCTCTCTATCAAAAAAAGAAATAACTAACAAAAATAATTAATTAGGAAAAAATATACTTTACAAAAATAAGGAAGTTTATATTAAGATGAGAAAAAAATACATTTAACACTTAGAAATCATCAACTAGCTCTCCATAAAAAATTTTAAAAAAAATTATGAAATAACTAACAACATAATTAGTTAGAAAAATAACTTTAAAAAATAAGGAAATATAGTAAAGTAAGTAAGATTAAGGTTAACAACATAATTAATTAAGAAAATAATATGATTTTATTTAGAGCTAACTGTACAATCTCGTTGAGGTTGATGCACTACTAGAGGCGTTACATTAGAAAAATATCTAAAGTGAGTAGAATTAAGGTTAACATTCCTGATGAATATACTAAGGTGAAGGAGAGAGAACCGACAACTTGGCTTGCTTCACATGTGAGTGCTTTCACATGAACTTATACACCTTGACTACGAGTTCATGACATAAAGTCTCCAAAAATATCAAGCACCTTATCAAAAAGTTTGGTTTTGTAATGTTTAAATGAGGTATCAAATTATTTAATGTATAGTCAAAATATAGAATATGCAAATAATTTGTTCGTATATATATATTTTTTAAGGATAATTTCAAACTAGATTTTGGCCAGAGAGAGAATTGTAAGAGTATTGATAAGCTTATGTGTAATGCATTTTACAAATATAAGGGGAGATGTCATGAGTATTACAATAGTTCAAAGACAAGGACGAGGCACACCAAAATCCTTGTCTGGATGTCTGACTTACCGATTGAGAAAAACTTTGTGACATAGTTAAGGATTCTGCATATAAAGTAAATGATTTGTTTTACGTGTCATATTTTAAAATTCTCTTGCTAATATTTGCTGGAGCGAACTTCTATAAACAAATCAAATAGATCAAACTTAAAGATTTATCATCAAGAGGGCTCAAGATCTTTCCATCGTCTCTCTAAAATACTAGTAATTCAGTTTTATATAATGGATTGCTCAAGTTTGTTGTTTATTGTATTCTAATGATTTTATATCTATAAAATATGTGTATTGTAGTAAAAATCATATATTAATTATGATCTGAGAAAACATTACATATTGATCGTAATGTAGAGTGCATCCATCCCAATGCTTGTAAAAATTATGTAAATATTATTATTTGTTTTAATTAAACATATTTGTATATTTGTAGCAATATTAATTCTTTCTCTTATGTGTAGAAAAAATGGTTACCCTACACGCTGAATCTGCATCTGATCAAAATTTCTCAATAAGTGATGTTGACATTTTTACAAAAGCTCGGGATCCACGTTCAGGATATTTGATAAGTTTGGGTCATTGCGTCAAGTCTTCTAGCTCGTCGTCGTCATCATCCAATAATGCATCCAACACTTCTAGAGCTTTAGAGAAAGTGAGGCTTGAGATCAAGTAATTCAGGAAAAAACAACATGAGCTATAGGCTCAAGTAACACAACAAGCAGACATGAAAATGTGATTTAAATAACAAGAATATCAACAAGAGGAGTTAGGAGAGAGGCAACTCCAAATGCAGATGTTTATGCAACAATTCAAACCTCCAAGCATTTGATTTAATTTATAAATATTTTACAACTATTTCTGTCTGATGAGCACTGTTCTCTTTATTTAATTTACACTTTTACGACTACTTTTTATGTTTATTAAACAAATTGTAATATACTTTTTTAAGATATTATGTATGTCTATTTGGTTTTTTATTATTGGATAAAATCAAATTCCTACTGTTCGGAAGAACATATAGTCAGTCTAACTATTCGAAAGGTTAGACAAAACATCAAACAAAACATTCGAACGAAATTCGTAATTGATGTTCGAACAACAATCAAGCATAATGAACTCCCCGTTCAAATGTAATAAGCATTCAAATGCTTTTTGACGACATCGAACATGACATCTACATTCGAAGACTATATTTCATGTTCGAATGTCTTCTCTTAGTAATACATTCGAATGTATAATAATCCAATTGAACAATCAACATAATGGGTTCGAACATAGTTGTATGGTCAACCACTAAATTTAATGTTTGAATTTTTTCCGTGTCAATAAATTTGAACGAATTTATTTCGATTGACCACTCAATACAATTCAAACATACGTTCACAATCGAATGTAACAATCTCGTTTGTTTTCGCATATAAGATAAGATAAGTTGAGATTAAAATTAAAAGTTGAATAAAATATTGTTAGAATATATTTTTTTAATATTATTTTTATTTTAGAATTTGAAAAAGTTGAATTGTTTATTTTATTTTGTGTAAAAATTTGAGAAAGTTATAATGATCATTAGATAAAATGAGTTGAGAAAAATTGTAAAAACAAACGAAGTCTTAACCGACCGAATACCTGGAATGAAATTTAATTGTCCCGAACAAAAACCTGTATGCACATACGGTAAGTTACGTAGCCGTATCTTCACCAACCTCGGCATACATCTTCATGCAATATTAAAGAGGGTTGGGTAGAGGATCTGGTGACCTGGTTTCAATTTGAGATTAAAGTTGAAAAGTTAAATAAAGTATTGTTAGAATATATTTTTTAATATTATTTTTGTTTTGGGATTTAAAAAAATTGAATTGTTTATTTTATTTTTTATTAAGATTTGATAAAGTTGTAATAATTAGATGAAATAAAATGAAATGAATTTAAAAAAATTAAATTATTTATTTTATTTTGTATTAAAATTAAAAAAAAATTATAATAATTAAATGAGAAGAGACGAAATTAAAATAGATATTAAAAAAAAAAAGTTCCATTCTCAACGCAAAGAAACTCCAAGAATTAGATATTTATATAAATATATATATATATATATATATATTTCCACCACCTCTTGCTTGATCTGATGTGACAAGTGCCGCTAACGGTACTGACAACATCAGCTTCCAGCCACGAGAATTTAGGCTCTGCAGCTATCCTTCTCCAGCTGGCCTCTTTGATACACGTGGAGATGCGGCCATGCATGCAACCACGTACATCCTGATCAGCTGATCTGTCGACTGTCTGTATTCCATTTTCGGAGAAGGTGGCTTCTGGCATGGAGAATGTTCAAGCCAACTCGTATCAGGAGAACGTCGTGCCTTATATCGTACTACAGGTTGGTATATTCCTCTTTTCAATCCTTTTACTAGCTAGATATATGATAAAATAAATTCCCTGCTGCAACGATTTTGTACGTTTTTAATATCTACAGTCCAAGTGTAAAAAGTCTGACTTGTACATCCAGGTGCCGCTCAATATAAATTGAGCTTTAAAATGAAATTTAAGTCAAATATTTATAATTATAATATAATAAAATATAAATTATTATATAAAATATTTTTAAAATTTTTAATAAAATGAAATTTTATTTAAAATTTTTAAATATAGTTTTTGAGAATTTCTATTTACAATAACAACTTTTTTTTTTTATAAAACTTAAAATGAGGTCTCAATACAGGTTATATGTCTCAATTTAGCAAGATCGATCTTAAAAACATTATTTAAAATATAAATAACTCATTGTATTACTTATCAAAAACAATATTATATTAAATATTAAATTTGGTATTATGGGCCTTATACACATTAAAATTTATAAAAATTATTTAAATTTTATTTAATGAAAGGATTTTTATTTTTATTTTAAAAAAGAATTAAAAAAAAAAGACACCTCATTTTTATTTTTGAGAGCCTTATATAAGATGGGAGCATTAGGCAATGGCTTAAATGGCCTTATCATTGAGCCGGCTTGTGTAGATCATATATACATACTAATTAAAAATAGTGGATTTTTTCCCCTAAACTAGCTTATAATTTATTTGTAAAAGTGAGAAACAAGATCTAGAATCTTATAGCGTACGTCTACATGCATGTGGGATAATTGTTTTTGCCCCATTTGATATGAGAACTAACATATATATATATATAAGTCCCAAATGTACAAGTCTTGCACAAATTCTTTATAAAAAAGTAGACTCCACCATAAAAAAATGAGAAAAACTCAATTTTTCTTAATGGCGCCTACAATTTACAAAGTGCTTGTACATGTACAAGACAACTTATACATTTGAAGCTTGTATCTAACATTACTCATTTGATATAATTGATCTTTGTCAATAATGCAAATATTCGAATAAGAAGAAGCTATATCATATATCTTACAAAGGATATCAGTCAAAAACTGTGATAAGAGTTGTTCAATTTGAAAATTGGCAATACTATTGTCAAATCTAGGCTGTGTTTGTTTCACTTGAATTTTAATCAATTTTAATTTAATAATTATGAAAATCATATAAAGATAATATCATCTGTATATCCGACACATATCTTGGTCTATTTGGAAAGGGCGGAAAGAGAGATCAATAAAAAAAGACTAGTGAGTAAGAAGGAATTAAAGTCGTGTTTGGAGTGGAAAATGATGATCACTTACGTACCTTTAATGTAATTAAACTTTTATTATAAATACATTTTTAGAATATAAAACTCTTTTTTATTATAAATTATTTTTCTTACTTGAAAATATATTTCTTAAAAAACATTTTAAAGTTATTTTAAAAAAAAAGTAAATTAACACATGGTGGTCTGTGGTTGGGTACGTGTTTTACATTATCCGTGATGTATAGATCAAATAGTTAACGGATTATTCTATTTTTAATAAACTCATACTACAAGAGGTTATCACGGTGGACTTTTAACTGAAAAAGTTATTAATGCGAATAATCTAAAAAATTATTAGATTTTCTATATTTCTAAGGTATATTACTACAACGAATCATAATTAAGTAAAAACAAGAAGCCTTAATGTCGTGTTTTGTATCCCTAAGCAAGGTTCTAGCAACTCGGGCCGTTATCATCACCTGCAAACACATGGACGAAGGTGGGCTTGGGGTGGTTTGGGAAACCTCTGATGCTTAAGTCAGTCTCTCTCATATATGAAGTAATGGCTAGAAAATAACAAGTTCAGAGAGAGCTTTTCATACCTTGGACGCGGCTTTTATATAAGGTTTCTGGGGTACATTTCATACACCGTGTCAGTGGGCTTACGTCACTCCTCCATAGTAACACCAGTCAGGGCCATCAATGAGGTGTGGGATTTGGGGTGGCGCCATTAATACAGTGTGGCTCCCAGAGGAGCACCTCGATGGTGGATGATTGGATGATGGATGTTTATCAAAGTGCGCGATAGATTAGAAGTTCAAGCAGGGGCTTTCTTCTCTCCTTATCTCATCTTGACCTTTCAATAGGGATGGTTGCCTAGTTAGTAAGGGGTCACGTAATGATTCTTCAAACAACTCGGATTAATTAGGTAATTTCAACTATAATTGTTAAATTTATGAGCTTAAATCGCCTTGTTGTCATGAGGGAGGTTGAGCAATTCGTAAGATTGGACTCGCCATGTTGACCCTTGTAGACGTGTGGGAGGTCGAGTTGTTTGTAACATTGGACTCTCCTTGTAAACTTGAGAGAGGTCAAGTAGTTCGTAAGACTGTACTTACCTAGTAGACATGAGGGAGGTTGAACAATTCGTAAGACTGAACTCCCCTTGTAAACTTAAGGGAAGTCGAGCAGTTTGTAAGACTAGACTCACCTCGCCTCGCCTCATTGACCCTCATAGACATGAGGAAGGTTGGGAAGTTTGTATGATTGGACTCGCCTTGTTGACCCACATAGCCGTGAGACAATCACAATTTCATTCATTGTCTAGATATTATTAAGATAAAACATAGCTTACACTTTCAACAAAGGAACTTTCGTAGGTGTTCAGCATTCCACAGGTATGGCAGGTCTTTCCCTGCGAATCTTTGAGCCGATATGAGCCTGGGCGGTTATTGGCTGTGACCATGTAAGGACCCTCCCATCATGACTCTAGTTTCCTTTCGTCTCAGGTGGTTTTCCCTGCTTGTCTCAGCACCAAGTCTGCAACTTTGAAGGATCTCGGTCGGACTCATTGGTTGAAGCAGCATCAGCCCTCGTTTTTTTTTACCTTTGTTGTTATCTTTGCCTCTAATCTTCTTTCCTCCAACAAATCGAACTCTTCTTCTAGCCTCACACTATTGGAGTCTTAATAAAGTGTTGGATTGTATAGGTGGGCATTCCTACTTCCCCAGCTGGTATTACCTCGTGTCCATAGGTGAGGGTAAATGGTGTTTTGCCCGTCGGGGTACTAACCATCGTTCGATAGGCCCATAGCACTTCGGGGAGTTCTTCTACCTAGGTCCCCTTATCATCACTAAGCCTCTTCATAAAGATTCCGAGCAACGTCTTGTTGGTCACCTGGACTTGCCCGTTGGACTATGTGTGCCTCAGGGATGAATAATTAAACTTCATTCCCAGATCCCTGCACCAATCACCATAATGGTCTAAGTCGAACTATCTTCCGTTTTCCTATATAAAAAAAACGAGGGATGCCATATCTACACACGATCGCCTTCCATAAGAACAGGGTGACATTACTCAATGTTATTGTCGCAAGGGCTTCAACTTTAACCCACTTAGTAAAGTAGTCTACAGCCACCACTACAAAATTTACGTCCTTTGCCCGAATGGAGGGGGCCAACCAAGTCAATGCCCCATTGTACAAAGGGTCATGACAATGTAATTGACGTTAGTTCCTCAAGTGGGCAATGAGGTATAGGGGAGAATTCCTGGCACTTTTGACATTTTCAAACAAACTCCTCTGCGTCTTTGAAGGCATATGGCCAGTAGTATCACGTCCTCATTACCTTACCCGCCAATGCTTTCGCTCTCGAGTGGTTACTACATACCCTTTCATGTACTTCTACCAGAACATATTGCTCTTGCTCAAGCGAGACACACCTTAGGAGGAGCATGGAATAACCCTGTTTGTATAGGACTCCGTCAATCAGGATGAATCGCACTACCCTATTCTTGATCTTCTTCCCTTCCACTTATCGTCAGGTAACTCGTTGACATTGAGGTACTTGATTATGTCCATAGCCCATTCTGGAGCTCCCAACCCTACTTCCGAGACCTCGGCCCCTATCGCGGGTGTCTTTACAGTCCTGACCACTTTCTGTTCTAGTAGGGACGAGTCTTCTTGCCCGGACACAGCTTGTGCCAGCTTGTCGACCTTCTGGTTCTCGGCTCTTGGTATTTGTTGGATCTAAAAGTATCGAAAGCAACTGCTCCTATCCTCCACCAACTTTAAGTATTTTTTCAACTTCTCGCACTTTGTGTTGAACTCCACTTGGACCTTGGCAACTACTAAGCTAGCCAGCAGCGCCTCTTATTTTGCTTCGTTATTGGTAGTTTTGAACGCCAGTCTCATGGTATAGTCATACTCTTCACCAATGTTGGTAATGATATGCACCCTGTGGGATGAGCCATCGATGAAGATTTTCTAGGGCTTCATGGGAGGTGCATCTCGGATCTCTTCTAAGAAGCAAGTGAGCTCTACGACAAAGTTTGCCAGTACTTGTCCTTTAACGAAGCTTCTAGGGATGTACTTGATGTCAAACTCGCTCAGCTTACTTCCTAATTCATTAACCGGCCTGAGATGTCTGGTCACTGTAAGATCTTTTTCAAAGGGGCTTCAGTCAGGACCAGTATTGGGTGGGCTTGGAAGTACGGTCTGAGTAAGCAAGTGGTCATTATAAGGGCGAAGGCAAGTTGGTCCATGCAGGGTTATCTTGCTTCCGCACCACAGAAAGCATGGCTAGTGTAGTACACCGGCTTCTAAGAGCCCTTCGAGTCTTGTACTAAAGCTGTGGAGACCGTGTATGGGGAAACGGGCAAATACTAACTCAAGACTTCACTCGGGTTAGCTTAACTGAGTAATGGAGGACTGGCAAGGTACTACTTCAGGTTCTCGAATGCCCGGTCACACTCACAGTTCCAAGTCTGCGCCTTCCGCAGCACCTTAAAAAACGGTAGGCACTTGTCTATTGACTTGGATACAAATTGATTGAGGGACAGCATTCAGCATCATTCATGCTTCAAGGTCCATATTGAGTATGGTCTCCACCTTTTCCAAATTGGTCTCAATCCCCTGCTCCAAGACCATGAAACCCAAGAATTTCCCCGACTCTATACCGAACACGCACTTTGCAGGGTTAAGCTTCATCTTCATCTGGTAACACCTCAGTACTGTGAAGGCCTTGCGTAGGTCAGCTAAGGGCAGGTTTGGGGGCAAAGACAAAATATAAAATTCACATTTTATCTCATCTTATCATTACAACTTTTTCAAATTTACACATAATATAATAAACAATTCAACTTTTTTAAATTCTAAAATAATAATAATATTAAAAAATAATATTTTAAACTTTCATCTAAAACTAAAAATTCTTATCTCAACACAATAAGTGTTGTTCAGTGGTCCTATTCTTTACAAGTAGGTCGTCTACATAAACCTCCATGGTCTGCCCTGTATGTTTCATGAACATGCGGTTTACTAACCACTAGTAGGTGGTATCCCCTTTTTGCCCTGTCTGCAGCTTTGGATTGGGCAGACGTTTTGGCCTTCTGGTTAGCCCATTCTAACTCTATCTTTCTCGGTGTTGTCAACATTCAGAACATGTCTTCAACATTTATAAACCCGTCCACCTGGTCCATAAATTCTCGCAGCGTGGTGGGAGTGTTCTTGGCCAACTCCGCCATAAATGGATTTTGGGGCCATATGCCACCAAAGAGGGCGGTGAGGGTAATCTACTTGTCTTGGTCATTACTGGACATATGCTCTTTGTTGAATCTGGCCATGCATGCTTTCAGGCTTTCATCCTCTTGCTCCTTGATGGTCAAGAGGTAAGCTGACTAGCATCTTCTCTTCCTGCTGGGCATGAACTGCATGATGAAGAGGCAAGGCAGGTCCTCGAAGCTATAGATTGAGTTTCATGCCTGCATTGAACCTTTCAGGGTCAAAAGAAAGGTCTGCAAGCAATTTTCCTTGAAAATCCGTGTAGAGTCATATGGGCCTTAAAAGTGTCTAGATGTTCTAGAGGATGCTTGGATCCGTCGTACAGGTCTATCTGGGGAACCCTGGTTTTGGTGGTAGTGGCATGGCCATCACTTCCGCACTGTAAGACAGATTCGTGCTGCTGAGCATCTAGTCTACCAAGGATGAGGCTCCCACCTTTTTAGCCATCTCCTAGTACTTGCCCATGTGGTTGCGCAACTCATGCTGCGTCTTCTTTATTTCCTCGTCATCGACATCCATCCCTCCTATGCCTCATTATTCACCCTGTTTGTTGTGACTGGGCTTAGTGTCTTCAAGTAGCCTGGTAGTGTCTTCCCGTAGGGCTTCGCTCTCCTTCTGAAGTGTTTCCACTTGTGGGATCAGCATCTTTAACAATTGTTCCATCTCTGCAAAACATGCTTCCACGTCTTTTGATAAAACTTATGGCCCTCGAGTTGTCTGAGAACGGGTCATTGCGGGAATACAAAGGACACGTAACTTCTATAGGGTATCCTACAGATAGCACCATTGTTAGCATCGTGTTTCGTATACCTAGATAAGGTTCTAGCAACTCAGGCCGCTATTTTCACCTGCAAACACAAGGACGATGATGGGCTCAGGGTGGTTTGGGGAACCCCCGATGCTTAAATCAGTCTCTCGTGTAAAGAGTAATGGCTAGAGAATAATAGAGTTCAGAGAGAGTTCTTCATACCTGGGGTGTGGCTTTTATATGAGGTTTTTGGGGGATATTTTGCATCCTGTGTCAGGGGGCTCACGTCACCCCTCCACAATAACCCAAGTCAAGGCCTTCAATACGCTGTGGGATTTGGGATGGTGCCATTAATGTAGTGTGGCTCCCAGAGGGGCACCTCGACGGTGGATGATTGGTCGTGTTGCCGCTTTCCAAGCCCATCGTAAGAGAATGGAGAGCTGTCCAATCTCCCCATTCGCTTGCCGGCAAAGATCCTTTAATGCTAGGTGTCATAAGGAATGTCAGGATTGGCGTATCCTGTCTATCTCCCCCACAATCTGGTTTTCTGCATGAAGCATCTTCCTTTGGATCACACACTTCGTGGGCCGAGCTCCTTTAGCAACTCTAAAGCTATAGGAATATGAGATCTAGAACGGGATGGGCCTCAATGCCTTGCACAGGCCCAGCCCATGGGCTGGGAAGAGAATACCCCTCCAAGTAGTCTTAGGTTCAAAGATAAATCTCATTAAAAAAAAAAAAAAACTCACAAATTGAGGTGGTTTATTATGGTACATGAAATTCTAAAGTTTTTTTTTTTTTTTTGCTGAAAAAGAGATCTAACATGTCAAAACAAGTATCGTCAGTTTGTAAATTTTATTTTTATAAAATCTCTTTGTAAATCAAACATTTCTCAAAATGTTAATATATAGGTCATATAATTAAAGTCATGGTTTTTAATAGGCCTATGCATAAAGGGCCTTGGGCCCAATCAATTCGAAACACCAGACTTGCCCAACCCGTCAAAGACGAGTTCATCGGGTCAAAAATTAATATTGAGTTTAAACAACAACCATTTGGTCGAACCCGTAAAATCGATAATCCCCTCGCGTCTCTTCTCCCATTGCGGAAACCCTAGTCGTTCTCCATCTCTGTCACCGTTCACCACCTCTGTCGTTGTCCGCCATCACCGAAAATAACTCTGTTGCTACTCCTCTAACTTCCGATTCCACTCCACTGACAAAGAAATCGTCCATTACTAGCAAGCGCAAAGTCTCTTCCAATCCTTTCCACTTCGACCCTATCTCTGTCATCAACATTTACAGACCTGAGCAATGAGATTTTCCAAGTAACTCCTCTCTCTTTCTCTCGCTTTATGTATTGCTTTTATTTTTATCATTTTTTTGTTCATTTTGGATTGGTATTTCTTTAGTACAGTGAACATATAGCCATGCATACAGATGTTGTTTTTCCTTTTATATGGGCTTTGATGTGGATGTTTAAATTTGTAATACAAACCCAACCCAAAATTTTGTTACTGCTTTAAGTCTTGCATGATGAAACCCACCTTTGGGCTTCTTGTGAGATTTTAAAGAGAACAAAAGGTGATGCAGATATCTGCAGAGGCAATGAGAAGGGAGACAAGGAAAGGGAAAGTGGGTCCTTCTGTCTATACTTGTATCCCTGTGCATGGTGCACTTATTGGCATAAATTAAGAAGATGAAGAAATGTTCTTTGGTAATGGGAAGTACATGCCTTTCTGCGAGGGATAAAAAATTCAAATTCTAAGGCTTTTTGGTGGCTTAATGGTTTTGTTATGAACTTATGGTATGGGAGCGAAGGAAACTCTTGCTAGGCTCTTTGATAAAATAGCCTCTTCTTTCCTCATTGTTCACTCCCATGTTCTTGGTGAAAATTGCCATTTTAATATCCTTACTTCTCACAAACACTCATTTCAAGAGGGAGGCAAAATGAGCAATTTCTATAATTCACTCAGTTGGGTAAATTAAAACACAGGCTAACAAATCAATTGTGCCACAAAGTTGTAGGCTTGTTGAATGATTGGCCAAATTATGCCCCATAAGCTTGGCACTTCTTTGTTTTTGTACAAAATCCATATCCCAATGTTTCTATTAGTAGATAGGTCTTAATTAAGGTCATATGATTACTGAGATGACTATGATCATTGAAAGACCTAGTTGTATTGGGCAATTTACCAAATGTAATTGCATTTGTTTTTAGGGAATAGAGAGGATGGTGTTTCTAATTGATGTTTAGCTTGCTCTCTATAATCTTAGATAATCCATGCTCATGCTAAATTATTATGTTTTCTCATGTTTTTATACGATAATTATATGTCAGTTCATATCAGGGATTACTTCAGAAATGACACTTCTACAAATTTAAGAGACGATGAAATTACTACTCCTTTAGCTTCAAACATTAACTTGTCCAATAGTAGCAACACCATCTTCCCTCCAAAAAATAGATGGATGTACATTAAATGACCCAAAAGTGGGGTGTAATTACTTCCACAAGACTTACGCTTGTCACCCCAAAAAAATGGAACATTAAGTATGCTGCATCATGCTGGTGTTTGTAGGAAAAACCCTAATAGAATTAGACCCATATATCAACAAACTACACATAAGTTTGAGCCAGAAGATGTACGAATGGCAATTGCAGAGATAATAATTTGTGATAAGGTTTCGTTTAGGGTGGTGGAAGCATAAGGATTTAGGAAGGTATGTAAATCACTAAAACCAAGATTCCAAGTGCCATCTCAAACCACTGCAGCGAGAGATTGTATTAAACTATTTAAAGAAGAGAATGAGAAGTTGAGGAAAGTATTTAAGGCAGTTGGCCGGGTTAGTTTAACTACTGACACTTGGACATCCAATCAAAACTTCAATTATATGTGTCTTACTGCATACTTTATTGATTGTGAATGGAAATTACACAAAAAAATTATAAATTTTTGTTTGGTTCCTAATCACAAAGGGGACACTATTGGAAAGCATGTAGAGTTATGTCTACAGAATTGGTTGAGTATGAGCAAGAAATTATTAAATGTAATTTGAGGAACAAATCAAAGATTGATCAATACTTGGAACATGGTTGTAAGGCACGAGTTTCAAATTTTGATATTTTGGATTGGTGGAAAATCAATGAAATAAAGTATGATATTTTGGCGAGAGTTTCACAGGATATAATGGTCATTCCTATTTCTACTGTTTCTTTTTAGTCAGCTTTCAGTGCAATGGATTGTGTGCTTGACCCATTTCGTTGTTCATTATCTCCAAAAACAGTTGAGACACTTGTTTGTACTCAGAATTGGTTAAAAGATCCAATACCTATTGATCTTCGTGCCTTCTTGGACAATGTTAAAAGTTTTGAGGCAGAATCGGGTAATAAACATATTTCTTACTTACATATTTATTAAACTTTTTCATAATATTTATTTTATATCATCTAATAATTTTTTTTTCAGAGTTTGATCTCAAATTAAGTTTTATTTATGTTGATGAGGAGTGATTCAAGGCTTATGGTCTACACATTTTATATTTGTTGTTAAAAATTCTTGTTTAAGGACTTTTCTGGATTGTACTTCTTTATTGTACTCCTTTAAATTATGCAAGTTATTATACTCCTTTATGCAACAAAAAGAAAAAAGTAATTTATGCACAAAACCTTTCAAAATGATTAAAAAAAAAAAAAATTGGCAGTGAGAAATGAAGGTTAAAAAAAAGTGAGTAGAGGCAGGTAAAAAAAGAAAAAAGGGAGATACGTTATATTAGTTGGACGCATTAGGGGTTTCTTAGTTTGTAAGAATAATATAGATTGGGCTTCGGCTTCTATTATAATCTGCCCAAATGGGGGTAAAAAAACCAAAAATCTCTTGGACGGGCCAATGTGCAGGCCTAGTTTTTAATGCAACCAAGCACTAGAAATTCTTTTCCGCATCATTTTCAAGATGCCAACCACTCATCAGAAAATCAACAATTTTTCAATAAAATATATTCGTATGTGTACATTTTCTGATTTTTCTCATTTTACGTAGTCGAAATCATCCAGGCCAGGATCCACACATAAAATTTCCCACATAAAATTATTCAGTTTTTATGAATATATAGATTTTTATTAATGGATCACATAAAATTTCCCACATAAAATTTCCGGACTTAGATCTCTTGAAAATAAGAATATTCATAAATAAATTAAGATATTCATTTTTGCATACTAATTACCGACGAAATTGTAGCGTGTTGGATATTTTTCATAGGTATTGGGCGTCGGTGTCGGCGAGATTGTCGTATGTATATAGAGGAACTCAAAGGTTGGTTGATATATAATGAAAGTTGCTTTAAGGTATGCCATCCTATTGGCAGAGAGATTGACCTTTATAGTTTAGGGTCCCACTTAGTCTAAAAATACAGACTTATAAATTCATGACTCGGCAGCTTCCAACTACAACTACGACCATTGACTATATATATAAATAATATGCCTCGCTACATCAGTTGATCAAAGTGAGAGGCAGCCGGCCAGATTTATAATATAGAACAATGATATTTACAATTATAAAATATGTAAGTATTGTATAATTATTATATTTTTAAATGAATAAAAAAATTAAGAATTCATATAAAAAAATTTAATTTTTTAATAATAAACTTCCATCTTTGTTAAAAATAAATAAACAAACGTCGCACAATTCTATTGTCTAGCATTACTTTTTCTTACAGAGTTTCAAATAATAAATAATATTTCTCATATATAATTTCTTTAAAGCTTATAATTAAGCAAAACAATTGAGATATGGGATTCGCATAGCCAAAAAAAAGTTTTTACTGTCCATGACTTTATAAATAATGAGATGAAATAAATAAAAAATAAAAATATAGTACATTAATGAGATCTTAAAGGGAAATGTTCTTCTTTCATTTCTTTTTTATCATTTTCAATCATAGATATAACACATTTCAAATAATTGTATGTTTAAGTGTTAAACATATTAATCTATTTAGACTATTTAAAATATTATAAAAACTTAAAATATAAAACATCAGCAAATGTAACTATTGGTCTACAAAGGAATTTTATATATAAAAAAAATATATATTTACAAGCTGTTGTGATTTTAATTGTATGGTATATTAGATTGTAAATAATTTTTTTTTTTTTTTGTAAAATAAATTTATCGTATCATATTAAAATATGTCAATATATAAACTTACTTTTATAATATTTATTTATAAATCCAGCTACTAATTCTCATTTTAATATACTACAATAAAACAGGAAAACAACTGTCGATTAACTATATCAAGATAATATAACATTTATGTCTTCCGTTTCATACTTGGTAGCCATGAATGTCAAACTCATTTAAGAAAGTGGTTTGTTAATGCTAAAAGTTAGCACATCAGTCAGAATGGAGTCATCACCGGCCACGATGGTCATTCAGGCATCAATGCGGTGTTTTTTTGCGTTCATTCATTAAATAAATAATAAATAAATAAATAAAAATATATGAATAAAGATATAAATATTTACATAGTTCGGCATAAAAATTTACGTTAATGGATTGTTTGGAAGTAAAGTCTACTATAATAGCAATGCTACACAATCTCTCCAATTTCTGCACACCACATTTTTTTTTTAAATTGAGTTTATTCTTTTCAAACTAATTCAATTCTTATATTCATTATTTCTATATTAAATATTTGATAAAAATAAAAAAATAAAAAATAAAAAATATGTGATATGTGAAGGTTGTGTAAATAGTAAGAGATTGTGTAGATTTATTGTTGCTATAATAGGTGATTGTATAATCTTTCATTACCTCACATATCTATCAATATAATTAAATAATTTAAGATTTCGAAAGATTGAAAATAATGCCCCTTGAGATAAGATCTTTTTGAAGTCATTGGACCTCGAGTTTGGGCATTGAGAATTTGTAAAGGGCCCTCTTAGATTTGCAGAGATCTCTTTATATAATAGAAATATATTTCCTTGAATTCTACTATATAAGATCTTTCCTTTTTGAGTCAACTTTATTTAATTTATCTCTTTTTTACCTTATTGTACCCAATAAACCTTATCCCTAACATGGTTCATTTCCTTTCTTTATTTATTTCTTTTTTATCTTCAGTTGTCCACCTACTCATATTTGTCATATCACGTGGGCCTGAGTGTTTTCTGCGCCAGAGGCTTTCTTGTGCTGATTTCACAATTACCGTACAATCTGTCGGTATTCTGCAATCAAAACTTTTAAGTATATCTGCATAAAGCTAGGGCCAACAGCCTAGTTATGGTTGTTTGGTGTTTCAATAGCAAACGCACAACGAGAGTTAAGAAACGTTTGGATAGTAACAGTATTTTATTTTATTTTATTATTATAATTTTTTTAAATTTTTTTTATAAAATATAATAAATAATTTAATTTTTTAAAATTTTAAAATAATAATAATATTTTATTCAACTCATCTCATATTTCAACTCACTTTTCAAATCGTTGAATAAAGGTTTTGAAGATACCATTTATCTACAGTAATTAATATTATGTTCCTTGAAGTCTTTCTCGACCTAATTTTCTTGTCAGAACTTCCTAATTTGTAATCATGTTAAAGACAAAGTGTATAGCATTTTTTCCAAGTCCATGCATTGGGTGATAACTAATGTTGGAATTCTCGAAAGGAAATATGGACCAAAATTCAAGCCGCCACATGATTTTCGTTTAAGAATTTGATGATGCAAGGCGCATAAGATTAATCAGTAAATTAGCCTTCAATTTCAAAAGGTTGATTGAACCAGAGATATTTGAGAAAGACGGCTGTTTGATTGAGGTGCTATCAAAGACAAAGTTCGTGGACAAAAAAACTTCTTAATTTCTTTCATTTTTCAGAATTTTTTAACCTAAATTTTCTAAAAACATGCAACTCCAGAAGTATTCTTTTGATTTCCCCAGTGGCTGCTCATGTGTGTTCTGTGTAACGGCCTTAAAGTGCTACCTTCCAAAAGTGATGCATGCTTGCTTGGTTCCAATGAATATTTTTCAAGAGTGATGTGATTCTAAATGAGTGGTTGTAGTATATCATATTGCTCATTTTATTGGCAGACAGATCTAACTATAATTTGAACTTTGTTCTTTCTTGTCATTAAGTAGATATTTTTTTCATTTATTTTATAAATTTCAAAACATGCCCATTATTATATTTAAGTAATTTATATAAAGGTAGATTTTATTATTTATATTTATATTTTAATATTTTCTTTCACGTGTAGATCAGACTATCCTTAATAACCAAGCCCAATATATTAAATATTTAATTAAATGGATGAACTCGCTTAATAAGTAGATCTAACACGTGAAATATTGTATTAAATAAATGAAATGTAGAGTTATGTTTCGAATTCAAAATATTTGCTTTAGACCATGTAAACTCGACATTTATTCTAAAAGGTTAACCATATGGAAAGATGTGTGCATATTTGGGTTTTGAGGCTTGAAATGTACTTTTAATAATCTAAAAGCTTTTTTTTTTAATTTAAAAATAATACGTTTAGTAAATTTATAAAAAGTGCTTTAAGCATTTAAAAAAATTGAAAATTTACATTTAATTAAAAAAAACCAAATTGAAGCTTTTTGTTGAAAAGTTCTTGCAGATTTAAAAAAAATCACAGTAACTAATTTTAAAAGCCCTCACTATAATAAAACTATTTAATTGTGTCCATTTATTGTCTGTTAAAATGACTATATATTTCTTGTCGAAATAAATATATTTTCGTCGTAAATAATCTTTTACAAATAATCATTTTTCTTGTAATAGCTTTTAGCGTACGTTTTCCTAATAGTAAATAACTTTCAAATATTAGATTTTTTTTAGTAAAATCCTATAATTAAAAGTGCTACGGTCATAAAAAACTCTATTTTCTACTGCAATGCCAAATATGCACACAGATTTTATTATTTATATTTATATCGACACAAGTAATACAATAAATATTTTTATTATTGTGAGATAAATTTGATATCTCACAGTATGCGATGTAGATTTATAGGTTATTATTATTATTATTATTATTATTTGGGCCACTACTGTCTCCGTCTTTAATTTGTCTATCACATGTTTAGGTAGTCATATCTAGGATTTTTTGGGGTAAAATAAGACGTTGCAATCAACATGCAGAGCTGCCGACGAGATGGGAGAAGAATAAGGTGGATGACTTGCTACTTTACGAAAGATGGGGCCCTTTTTTGTTAACGAATAGACTGAGCGTGAAACCTTCGTGCACATGGTTCTGTCGACGATTGGCAGATGCACGAGAGCCATTGAACATCATGGCGGGATGCTTCATCATATTTCTTTGTTAATTTTCATGTTTAGCTATTTGTCGGTCTATTCTCAACGACAGAGACATAAGCTTCAAACTTATGCCTACATGTGCGATATATACGACCAAGAAGCTGTATATAGTACTGTCAGTCTGTCAACAATGTAACTTCAATTAGGATGTGGTTTAGTACTTTTACACCCTCCGATAAAAATATGATACCTTAATTTTTTTTTTAAAGTTTGATTTGGATGTTGAGTTCCTTATGAATAATAGTGAGTTGAGTAGTAGATAAAGTTATATGAAGCCAATCTATGAGTGAGTTGGAACTATGAGAACTACTACTATGTTGTCTCAATTATACCACTCATTTTGCCCGACCCATTGAAGTGACACCACTACTTGGTGCCACATAGTTTATTAAAAAAAGAAAAATTAAAAAATGGCTTTCAAGAATACAAAAAAAAAAAAGAAAAAAGAAAACTCAAACCCTAGATTTCCTCTACCATTTTATGTTATTTGTGTTTTTATTTTTTAATAAACCACGTATCACTACTGATAGTGCCACGTCAATGGGATGAAATGAGTAGTATAATGGTGCGTCATGTAGAAACACTCATTTCTTCTCATAAAAGGCCTAATAGGAGGAGTGAGGTAATTCCTTATAAAGCCCAGGATGAGTTTGTTCCTAAGCCATGTAGGACTTCCCAATACGCCCCCTCACGTGTGGGCCGGTATTTCCGATACCATCATCGTGGGTAGGTCGCAGGAGCCCATCATTGGTCATAGGTTAGCCTGCTCTGATACCATGTAGAAACACCCATTTCTCCTCATAAAAGGCCTAATAGGAGGAGTGAGGTAATTCCTTATAAAGCCCAGGATGAGTTTGTTCCTAAGCCATGTGGGACTTCCCAATACGTCATAGTAGCATTTCCCTAGGAACTATACATGGAGTTGTCTAGTGTTTTATGGCTTGCATGATAATTATGTTTAAGTAAATATACGTTAATTGTTAAAATTAAATCATTAATCCAAAAGTCTTAGAAATAATGGATACTCATTTGATTAAATCTTTAGCTTTTAGAATGATAATATTTCACTATGCTTTCTAATATGACGTCCACAGCCACTTGCTCTATCGACATTGATCTTATGGTAGCCTTTTTTTCCTTTGGCGGCCTCATTCTGACTCATCTTTCAATATTTAATGGTTTGATACAATGTTTACACATAGTACCCTATACATAATATCAAGATATTTTAATCTACGTACCTAGGTTATCCATTCCATGACTTGAACTTGTCATATGCAATGGTTTGACACCATGCCAATACTTAGTACTCCTTTTAATCCAACCTATAAAATACGTTTTCTATGAATTGAACTTGCGACACAGTCGTTGTTCTGATACTAATTGTTAAAAACTCAATTATTGATTCAAAAACTTAAGACTGATAGATGTTAGACTTTTAATTTTCGGGAGTCCTCAAAATAGTAGATTGATCATAACCTTTTAGGAGCCGATTAATTTGAAAATTTGGAAAATTCCAAATCATGCTTCAAGTCGTAGGCCGGGTTGTGGGGGTCTCTTAGAATACTCAAGTAGTGTCATTGTCACGCTAAAGCATTGATCAATTAGATATCATAATTCATCACAATGCTTCTAACAACATAATACTTTAAAATGGCAAGGATGATGATGAAGTGAAAGCTAAAAAAGGGATGATGATGAAGTTTTATTGATTAAGAGAGCTTTGCTTTTGACCCAATTTGGATGCTGAAAGTTTTCACGTCTTCAATAGATCATCAGCACTACTCGATCGCAAGTTCCCTAGCTCCCACTAAATTACAATGATGATTTGTTTAATAGGTGGGCCTTGCGCCGTCTACTTTGATATTTGATTTAATAATGTTTGGGGTTATTCATTTCATTAGCTAATGTTTGGGGTTATTCCAACGAAGGCATATAGATCTGTTAGGTTTTTCGGTAGTGGGTCAAGCTAGCTAGGGTTAAGTTGGCGATGATGTCAGTGCAAAATGATGTCAGTGCAAACAAGTTCATGTTTGAGGATAAAAAAAGAATTAAAAAAAAAAAGAAAAAAAAGATAATGATATGCTTACTACCTCCTAACATCAATTTGTTATTATAGTATATTTGAAACTTTTATTTATTTTATTTTAAGTATTTTTTTAACATCTTTATTCACTAAGAAAAAATTAAAAAAATATATAATTTTAATAATAGTCACTTTCTTAATCATTAAGTTAAAAAAATTAAAAAAAAAATAATAATAATAATAATAAACGGGTAGTATAAGGTAGTAAACCAATCATTATTCTAAAAAAATAACCTAATCAAAGTAAAATGATCATATTTTTTGATATTTATAAATCAGATGATCATGTTGGTGTCTTAATTTCCTAATTAGCCAATTCATAGTGTTTTAACTTAGTATTTCATGAAAAATTTCAAATTCTAAGAACATATTTTGTAGGCCAAAATGGGCTGTGAATTAGTGAGAAAATTGAAAAAATCTGGATGGAATTGACCGTATATATGGAGCAGCGCGCGCAGAATGTCACACAGAATGTTCCAAACGAATTGCTGGTTACTGTTGGTTTGGACGCGGTCCGCAAGGAGGCAAGTGGGTTGCTTGTCTGGTACAAAGAGAGTTTGTACGTACGTATAAATTACAAGGGTTAATTGTACAGCTAAATTGGAACCCAGACCCTCTCTCTCTAGAACCCAGACTCGTCTTGAAGCCGGCCAGAGGGGGTGGGAGCTTCGGCTCTCTCCCCCCTCCCTCCTCCCTACCTCCTCCTCTCTGTAGGTTTTTGTGTTTTTTCTCTGTTTTTGCAGGCCTTTTAGGGTGAACCGCCGTTTGAGGATTTTCCGGCGACCATAGACCAGAACGCGCCACGCCTCGATGCTGCCCGGCAGCCGATCTTCAAAACCACCGTATGCGGCATCAAACGGAACGGCGAGTGGCCCGCACGCGCAGGTCGAAGCTCCCGGCGTTCTCGGGCGCGTGGTTGCCATGCGCCACCGGGGAGCCCTCTGACGTCACCACGAGCGGCGGTTTTTGGCTTCTGCAGTCCGGCACTTCCAAGATCGGCCACCGGTTCCCCGTCCAGTTAGGCGCGTGTGCTACACGCGCCATAGCAGCCCTTTTGTTCACTGTTTATGCAGTCTGCTGTTGTGTAGTGCGCGTGTCACTGCAGTGTTCTTTTGTAATCCTTTGTTTGTAATTTTTTTGTATTGTTGTTTTATTTAATAAAAATCCAAAAAGAAGTCCTCCCTCCGCGCTGTCGGATGGTGGGGTTTGGTGAACCCTACCCTGCTTAGTCAGGATATGGGGTTGTGTAACCTCTGTCGCGTACAGAGGTGGTATTTCTCTAAGACTTAGATCTTTAGAGATTTACTGTCTGGACTAGACCCTGTCAGACACGTATGTGTTCTGGGAAACTATTAACGATTGTAAACGACTTGTTTTCAAGTCATAGATGTATGTCCTATCTAAATGAAGGGTGATCCGTTTCTTTCAAAAAAAAAATTGTACAGCTAAATTATTATTGTGGCCTGCTTTTTCTAGACGATATATAGGCTAGCTGTAACGGTGGTTCTGCTCTTGAATAGCTCTTTGATTGGCTTCCAATATGCATGCCACCAAATCTCTGTGTCTTAAATATATATATATATATATATTTACTTTATTGCTTTTTCTTAAACTTGGTGATTGGTTGCTTAATTTGATTTGGGTTAGTGTCCATATTGTTCCGCTTTTTTTTAATTGTAAGAGTTCATTCGAAGGTGAAATGAAATATCACAATAAGTACTCATAATTAAAGTATTTCTGCCAAATATTCAAAAAGACTGAATCAATACGGAGGATAAAATGAAATGGTCATGCCATCTAATTCCTACATAGGTCCAGCATGCTTGGGGATGTTTGAAAATAATTTTCATCTCATTCTATATCATTTCATCTCATTTCATGTCATTCTCAAATATCATTTAACTACAAATATTTTTAAATTAATCATTACAATTTTTTTAAACTAATAATTATAATTTTTCCAAACTTTCAAATAAAAAACAAAAATCAATTCATTTTTTTCAAATCTCAAAACAAAAATAATATTAAAATTTTAAATTCTAACAACATTTTAATTTTATAATATCTTTTATTCAACTTTTTCTCTCTCTTTTCTCAAAACATGTTAATTACTTAACTCAAATTATCTTACTATTATTCACAAATCATCATACTACTAATTTACAAAAAGGTAATAATACCCTTTTACACATCCTTTACTATTGTTTTACTATCTAGGTATTTTTTTTTCCTTTTGTTATTTGAATTTGGATTAAAAATTTCAGAACATGATCTTATACATAGACTAGAAGAAAAAAATTTCAACCAACCAACGTAATCGTGTAATTTAATTAAAAATAAATTTTATGTTATAAAAATTGACTCAAAGAAAAAAGGTCATTTTTATAAAATTGAATTTATTTTTAATTAAATTATTTGATTATGTTGGTTGATTGAATTTATTTTCTTCTAAATTATGCAAGAATGCCATGTTCTAAAATTTTTAATACAGATTCAAAGAGTAAAAGGAAAAATAAAATAGCTAGATAGTAAAACAATAGTAAATGAAATGTAAGAATATCATTCTATATCTTGTACAAAATTCTTATATCATCTTATTTTCCATAAGTTATCTTGTCCCTCTCTTCTTCTTTAATTTCTAAATCTACCACCGATTGTATTTTGGCCCTGGCAAAGACCATTTCTTTCACTGTATTTGCGCATGAGTTCAAAATTTCATTATTGCATGCAGAAATTACTCGTGGCAAAAGTTCTGCTTCTGTGTGTTCGATCTTGTCTTCCACCAGTATGCAATCATTTGACTGGTCATACTTGTAGGGCATTACATGGGCACATTAATTGTTGATTAACTTATTATACTAATTATTAGAATTATTTAAATACTTTTTGGGTAAAAATTAGTCGAGAAATGGACCTATGCATGCCATCCATGCTTTATTTTTAGTTTCTTTCAAAGGAAACTTGATGTGGTGATAAAAATATTACCTGGTGGTACTGAAAGATCTATCAAAAGTTCAAAACAACTTATCAGTTCTTTGATGAGACATTCCATTCTCAAATATTTCTTTTTCAAAAATAATTAGAACACAAAATATTTTGTAATTTTAAATTAATTTTTTTTTTCATTCAGTCATTACAATTTTTTCAAATTTTTAAATAAAATAAAAATATATATATAATTTTTTCAAATTTCAAAATAACAATAATATTAAAAATTAATATTTTAATTTTTCTTTTAACTTATAATATTATTATTCAACTTTTTTTTTTCTTGATTTCATAAAATCTAATAAAACATCTTAAGTCCTTAATTTACACAGATATTTTGAAATAAAAACCCTATTTATAAATGAATCCTTAGTTTATACAAATATCTTATAAAATAAATTTATAACTGATGTTTTGATTTAGTTGGTTATAAAACATATTTTATTATAAAATGTGTATAGGATATCTTTAAGAAAGAGTATCTAGAATGGACCCTATTCTGGCAGCTTAAAATCTCACCTGAAGACAAGGTCTTGGAGAGCGTGTCTAGAATCCCTTCCTACTCAATCTAATCTTTTCAAGAAAAACATTGTGGAGCAACCATTATGTCCTATTTGCCGAATGGAAGAAGAAGACACAGTGCATGCACTATGGAGGTATGCAGCTGCCAAGTATGTATGGAGTGCTTGTTCAAAAAGCCTCTAAAAATGTTATCTACCTCAACAATCGATGTTGCAGCTGTTTGAAGCCCTTACTAGGACCATGAAGCTACAGGTGGTTCAAGAATTTGTAGTTGTAGCTAGGCAGATATGGTGGAGGAGAAACTCCTTCATCTTTAAGGAAGAGTTTGCACATCCTTTGTCATTATTAGGGAGGCCAGAAACACCATTGAGTTACTCAATGAGGAGACTCTCAGTAGAGACCTCAAAAACAACAGGGCCTGCACCTCAGCAAATTCATGGCAGGCTCCCTCTCTGCATTGGCTCAAGCCGAATTGGGATGGGGCTATTGACAAGGTCCAAGGTCTCATTGGAGTAGGAGTGGTAGTTAGGGACAGTGCAGGCCATATTATGGCTACAATAAGATCCAACAAACACCTTTTCCCTAACCCTTTACTAGTTGAGGTTTATGGGGCGTTGTAAGTAGTGAAGTTTAGACTAGATCTTGGCTTTACACAGGTCATATTTGAAGGGGATTCACTGCAAGTTATAATGGCTCTCAAGAGTGATAAAGAAGGCTAGAGTAGTGCTAGTATGTTCATGAATGAAACTAAAATGTTACTTTAAAGGTTTGCTAAGTGAGAGGTTTCTCTGTTAAGAAAAATGACAACTCTATAACCTACTTATTAGTAAAAGATTCTCTTTTATTTTCTGACCCTATTATAACATTAGAGGAGATTCTATCATATATTCTTTCTTGATTTAATGAAATGTAGATGAGAATTTGAGTTTTAAAAAATATAATCGAAATCCAAGATGTCTATCTCCCAAATTTAAGAGATCCACGTGATTTTTATTTTCTATTTTTTATAATATAGGGATCAAAAGCCCTTCTCTTGTCGTGGCTCGCCATTGGTTAGGAGATTAATAATAAAATATAAATATATTAAAAAGTGGGAAAAGTAGGCAAAGCCTGGAATTGTGTGAGAGAATTTTCTTGGGGATAATGCTAGGAATATTGCTAGAGATTCCGTTGAAGTTCTGCTCCAATTTTTTATTTTTAACTTAATGTTTAAGAAAATATTATTTAATATTATAATAAATTATTTTTAATTAAAAATATTAAAAAATTATAAAAATGATGTGAAAAGTTTTAATCACTAAATTAAAAAAAAAACTTAAAAAATAAAAAATAAAAAATTTGAAGCGGGAGCTCCAACACGGATCCCCTGCAGGATCCTATCATTTTCCTTTTGTTGGAGGGGTGGGACGTCGATGTTTGATAGTTTGTTTATACCTTTTCCCAAAAGAATAGCAACTTCTATATGTACCCGAAATCAGCGGAGCCCTGTCCTCAAAAGACTGCCATCGGATTCTTTTTTAACAATAGAGGCCCCACTTTTTCTCTCTTGCTTTCTAATTAAGTATTATCTTTTATTTTCTGCATATGACTACTCAACTGTCTCCTTTTTCTTTCTAAATTAGCTGTCTATACGTCAATCTAATCTAATTTAGGATTCTCAAATTCTTGACACGTAGATACAAAATTTATTATAATTTTTATTATATTTATTAACAGTACTGTATCTATCTCTTTCAAATTCTAAGATTTAAAATAAAATATTTAACCATCAAAATTCAAATTGAATTCTTCTACTTTTTAATATATTATTTATTATATTAGATATCCATATTGTCTCCTATCTATAAATAGAATTTCGAAATATTATTTTGAGTTTTTTCGAAATATTAATGTATTTTTATATGACATATTAAATTTAAATTTAATTTATTTAATCCTCTTACACACAAACCGAGAGAATTCTTCGTACATCTTTCACTGTTAAGTGGCCCATATCGTCCGGGGCACTTCAGTCATTCTAATATATGTAAGAGGATTAAATAATTTATTTAAAAATAAATGATAAATACTGTCACGGGGAAGAAACAAAACGAAGATCGAAAAGGCGTAACTGAGTGTAGAGAGACAGTCATGGTGGAGTTCGACTGCCTTGCCTATATTCTTTTCTGTTCCTTCTTTCGAGAAGTGGATAGAAGTTGAAACCCCTCAAAAGTAGAAGCTGTTTTCTTTCTGCCCGTCCCTATCTCAACTTGGACTCTCCATTTTTACCTATCTGTGTCCTCTCACCGTTTTCGCTTAAACCTTTCCTTTTGAATGCCCATTTCTTGGAAAGATAAAGAAAACAGCTCTCTGTTCCCTTCCAGTTTTGTTTTTCCAATCTCTCTTGTCTTTTTTACTCTGGATCTGGGTCTTTTGTTTCGACTGTGGATTTTGGTGATTTGAATGAGTTGAATTTAGCATTCAAATGGGTTTTCTGAGGTACATTTGGATTTGCTCTGTGCATTCAAATGAGTTAATTCTCTGATAGAGTAGTCATGGAGGTTGCCCAGACGAGGGTATGCATTTTTTTCTCTTTCTTCCTATTTACAGTGGCTTATGCTGCCACGGACCCTAATGATCTCAAAATCCTGAACGATTTCAGAGAAGGTTTGGAAAATCCAGAGCTTCTCAAGTGGCCTGCCAATGGGGATGATAACCCATGCGGCCCTCCTTCTTGGCCTCACGTCTTCTGTTCTGGGGATAGGGTGTCACAGATTCAGGTTGCCGACCTTGGTCTCAGGGGGCCTCTGCCACAGAACTTTAACCAGCTCTCAAGGCTCTTCAATCTGGGCCTTCAAAGAAACAAGTTCAACGGGACGTTGCCCACCTTTAGAGGTTTATCGGAGTTGCAATTTGCTTACATAGACTACAATGAATTCGACTCGATCCCATCTGATTTCTTTGACGGACTTACCAGTATTCGTGTCCTCGCTTTGGATTATAATCCGTTCAATGAAAGTACTGGATGGTCTCTTTCAGAGGAGTTAGCAAAATCAATTCAATTGACAAATCTTTCTTTGGTAAATAGTAATTTGGCTGGACCATTGCCAGAATTTCTAGGCACATTACCTTCCCTCACAGCTTTGAAGCTTTCATATAACCGATTATCTGGTGAAATTCCATCCAGTTTTGGGCAATCATTGATGCAAATTCTATGGCTGAATGATCAAGATGGTGGTGGGATGACGGGTCCAATCGATGTAATTGCATCAATGACTTCATTGGCACAGCTTTGGCTACATGGAAACCAGTTCGTGGGGACTATTCCAGAAGGAATAGGAAATCTGACATCTTTGAAAGATCTCAATCTGAATGGAAACCAATTTGTTGGACCGGTTCCTGAGAGCTTAGCAAGTATGGAGCTTGAGAGCTTGGACTTGAACAACAACCGGCTTATGGGGCCAATACCAAAGTTTAAGGCGGGTAATGTTTCTTATGCTTACAATTCCTTTTGTCAACCTGATCCTGGTCTTCAATGTGCACCAGAAGTTATTTCGCTTTTGGATTTTCTCGGCGGTGTGAATTATCCCTTGAGCCTTGCTTCTGAATGGTCTGGTAATGAACCCTGTGAAGAGCCATGGTTGGGACTGAGCTGCAATTCAAATTCCCAAGTTTCTGTCATAAATTTGCCAAGACGCATGCTTAATGGCACTCTGAGTCCTTCAATTGCAAAGTTAGGTTCCCTGATTGAAATCAGGCTTGGAGGAAACAACTTATATGGTACAGTCCCTGATAATTTTACTGAATTGAAATCATTAAGATTGTTGGATTTGAGTGGAAACAATGTTCAGCCACCACTACCAATATTTTCTCCAAGTGTGAAGGTTATAACCGAGGGAAATCCTCTGTTAGTCGCTAATACAACTCCTGTATCTCCCTCACCTGCTAAAAGCCCACCACCCGTTAGTCTAAAACCTCCCCCAAACAACCCACCGTTAGCTTCTGCACCCAAAGCACCATCCCATGGATCTCCCCCAGTTAAAGGCTCAAGCTCCAATCCATCATCAAGTGTTTCACCAAGGCAACTCGAATCAAAAAGCTCCAAAAGATTGAAAACAGTGATGATTTTGGTAGGAGTTGCTGTTATTGCAGGTGTGGTTCTCACGATTTTGCTATCCATTTACTGCTGTAAGAAGCAGAGACACACTAAAAATGCTCCTAGCTCCATTGTTGTTCATCCTAGAGATCCATCAGATCCAGGAAATAAGGTTAAGATTGCAATTTCAGACAGCACAACAGGAAAGTTATCAACTCAAACTGGGAGCAGTTCTTCTTTTAATATCAGTGGTGGGACTGAAAATTCTCGATTCATTGAAGCAGGGAATGCGGTCATATCAATTCAAGTTCTCCGCAAGGCCACTAATGATTTTGCACCAGAAAATGAACTTGGCCGTGGTGGATTTGGAAGTGTTTATAAGGGTGAATTGAACAGTGGGACAAAATTTGCTGTTAAAAGAATGGAAAGTGGTGTCATGAGCAACAAAGCTTTGGATGAATTTCAGGCTGAAATCGCTGTTCTGTCCAAGGTCCGGCACCGCCATTTGGTATCTCTGTTGGGGTTCTCCAGTGAAGGAAATGAAAGGCTTCTGGTGTATGAGTACATGCCTCAGGGTGCTCTAAGCAGGCATCTTTTCCATTGGAAGAGCCTGGCATTGGAGCCACTATCTTGGACGAGGAGGCTCATAATTGCATTGGATGTTGCTAGAGGAATGGAGTATCTTCATAATCTGGCTGGCCAAACCTTCATACACCGTGATCTCAAGTCTTCTAATATTCTTCTGGATGATGACTTTCGGGCAAAAGTTTCTGATTTTGGATTGGTCAAACTTGCTCCAGATGGAGAGAAATCCGTTACTACTAAGCTTGCTGGGACATTTGGATACCTTGCGCCCGAATATGCCGGTAAGATTACTTTTTCCATTTCCATTTTTTGCTTGAGTCCCTGTTAATTCTTAATTCTGGCATTGGTTAGAAAGTGATTCGGGGATATTGGGTAAGGCAGAAAATCATAGCTGCAAACTATTTTGCATTTTGTATATTGGCCCAAATTTTAATTTTTTAGCAAGTTCTAGGTGGCATGTTTACAACTTATAATGTCCAAGAGTTCTCCCTTCTAGACTGCAAAATAATGTAGATGTTGGTGTCAGTTGTGTATAATTTTCGAAGTTCGTTATTCCTGAGTAGTTGTCACTAAAGCTCAGTTGAGCTGAATTCATCCACCTTAGAACACGGAACAAGTGAAAGCCGATAGTAAAATTTCCTGCCTTACCAACACTCTTCAGCCCAAGAAGATTTAGTTCTTTTAAGTGAGCATAAAACTTGCAAGCCAGAGGATCACTGTCCAAAATATTTTCAAAGTCTATAATTATCAATTTCTTACAAGCCGTTATAGAATCTTTCAAGGTATGTTAGGACAGTTTAACGCAGGTTCACTCTTCTACGTTGCACCAAATGTAAAAGTCCTGTTTCCTTTCCTGTTCTTGTTAATTACACCTATCAATGGCTTGTTCAGCCGTGAAAATACTTTAAGAAGAATTTATTTCTGAAAAAGGTACAAGCTGATAGACTACCTGCAGGACATACTTGCTTTAAGTGTATGTTCTTCTGCCAAACAGTGTTCATATAGAGAACACAATTTAAGTTTCTGATTGAATGGGACTTGATTTTACACAAATATGTAGCGTGGAAAGAGAATGAAATACCGGTGGATATCCTGTTGTTGTAAGTTGTGACTTGTGATCTTTAAGGTATGTCTGAATGAAACTGTTCAATTTTATTTGAATCCCAAGATCAGAATTTTCATGATCGCAGAAGTTTTCTCAATCAAATTAGTTCAATGGCACACAAATTCTCAAAGAAATTTGGGAAGAAAGACTGCAAGTTGAGTACCACCCATATTATTTGAGTAGAGGCTAGTAGAAGGGGTTTCACTGGGATCATGAAGATGATAGGATATCCATAGATGCTCAGAGGTACATATAACAGAGCATCATATTCTCCCCTCTTCGAAGTTTGATAAATGGCGACTTTCTGTATTGTTGAATAGGAAATATGNACTGTTTCTTTTCCGCCTAACCACTTGTGGGCATCCTATACACATTAACTGACTCCCAGTGCAAATTTGGCTGTTTCCTAAACCAAACTATTAGAGATATGAACTTCAGCAAAATAGTCACCAATTGTATGACTTGGAATAGGAATTCTTTGAGTACTGATGAATATATGCACGCGCTCAAGGTATGGCTCTAAACTAAGTTGGTGGAAAAGCAGTCTAACAGAGGTTTGAGAGTGATATTGAAAGAATCAATGGATTTGCTTGATTGTCTATAATTTTGTTCTGACCATTTAAATCTGCTTTATGTGATTCAGTTGTTAGTAAGGTCTTCCAAGTTTCATCTGGTGATGGGGTTTTTTTTTTCCTAAGCATGATAATACTAACTGTATAAACACCAACAATATTAGGAACATGGTGTTAAATGGTGAAGATTGAAAAGACGAAAAAGGAGGAAAATGTGATCAAAGGAGCATTTTCTGTCTCATCTTTTCTTGATCAGTAGACTGTTATATTCAAAGAAAGAAAAAGTTAGAGAAGTGACAGCTACAAAGAGATTCCATAAAAGTAAATTCACAAATTGACTTGACTTGGTTACTTTTATTGTAAAGTAGATCTAACGTATTATATGAAGTCATGTCAATTTGTGAGTTTAATTTTGTGGAATCTCGTTATGGCTGTAGCACTTCTCAAAAAGTTATATCGTGTCAGATCAATATAAGAAACAGATATGTTGAGTTCGAGTCAAGATGTTTGACTTGTTTCATTATTTGGATCAGGTTCAAGTTGATTTAAAAGATCACAAACTCAAATGACCCTCCACGAACGTGATATGAATCCCCTAAAAAACAGTAGAAATATAGTACCACGAACATCATTGTATCAATTACCGAAAGAATGAATATGATTTAGCACATAAATATGTATATAAATCTAAACTCAACTTCTCAATATCCAATATCATATAATTTTTGTGAAGATGGAGCTTCCATCTTTTCCAATAGCATTTTGTCCATTGCTGTTTTGCATACTCAGATTTATGAATGGCATCAATATTTTCATTCATTCATTCAAAAGTATTCCTAAAATAGAAATACTATTTAATCAAGCAAAAATTTGAGGACATATGTGGCCTATGGAATCAAATATGTTTGTTGCACGATCTTTCGATGGATGAATCAAAGTTGTCCTTAACCCAATATACTACAGTAGAAACAACGAAAATTATTATTTTTTGAACAAAGATACTTAGTCTAATTGGTTCCCACAGCTGCCTCATCCGAACGGTACAACTTACATTTAAATAATTTCCTTAATGTTTGAATGCATATTTCTATATACCTTCCAAGTATTATTGCCATATCACTACAATAAATAGCAAAGGTCAATTTTCAAAGATTATAGTAGGAAGTAATCACTTCCGAAAAAAACATATTTGTTGCGAGTTATATTCGCCGCAAATGCTAAAAGATTTCTGAAAAAAGTGCAAAAGAAAAAAAAAATATAGTTTGAGCCAAAAATATTCAAAGAAATGGTATAATATAAACTAAAAAATATATATAGGAACTCTAGAGATCCAAATTCTCACTCATATAATAATTTAAAAATATATATAAAGTTGTGCTAACATGCTCATCAACTCAAAACATCATCAAAATAACAGCAAATAAGAATCTTGAATAATACATTAATTTCATAAATTGAAGACCATGATAGGAGAATGTCTATGTCTAAAAACTTTGAAGCTGCATGTACTCTTGTGGTATATATTCCCCTATCGATTGGTCATACCTTAACTTATATAAAGAATGAGCTTATCCCAATGAGGAAGTAAGCAACCCTGAACAAAACAACTATGCAAATGGCAAAAATCTGTGAATCTGGCAAAATTCTTTTTATATGAAATGACAAGTGAAAGGAAAGATAAGGGTGAACAAAATTTCACTACATGATATATATCTCATTGTTCCCCTTGCCTAAGCAATTGTAAACTCAATTTCAAAAACCATAAAAGCATCATATAAGATAGATAAGTTTAATACAAAACACCATAACAAACAATATAAAGCCACAAAGAGTTGGAGACTACCAGGAAGCTGAGGCTTTAGAGCACAAGTTCGTAAGATCGTTTGAAAAATTAGTGTGCATGCCTACAAACAGCAACCAAAGTTAAGCATGTATCAATCAAAAAGAAACTAGCATAAAATAAAATGAAGTCCTATAACAGGTGATATTCAAGTACAATCCCAAAAAATACATAAAATGCTAAGTAGCTATTGGTAATTGATTATGCAAGCTTTAAAACAGTATGCCGCATGCTCCAAGCAATATAAGTTTTATCATCACAAGTAAGAACACACATTGATAGTGGTTACTACAGCTTTCACTTCTCCCCTATGTGCCATGGTCAGCTCCAAAAATCTCTTAGCGATGTTCTCAATTTATCATGTGACAGCCCCAAGTTTCACTTGGGATTTGACGGAACTTTGAAGTATCGGGGATATGCAACATAAGGTTATATACTCTCATTTATGAAAGTTAAGGATGCAATGCACCTAGCATGCATTTAACAATATACAATATTCGTAGTGGATAATTTTTTTAGCAACACACAATGTACCAGAAGTACTATATACCAAAAACATAAATATGATTCATATTTTCATGATAAATAGATATCAAAATGTTATAACACT
>QEOT01003570.1:335245-356048 GCA_003123785.1 Pterocarya stenoptera | reverse complement strand
ATATTTTTAAATTTTTTATAACACTATTCTAGCTTTAAAATTATAACTTAGGTATGTACAATGATTTGATGGATGCCATTTGAATTCTTTGAATATAAGACCCGACTGTATGCATGCATGAAAGTATATATAAGCTATTTTATGTAAAAGTTGTCTAATAAAGTTTGAAGATAAAGTTATAAGATATATTATTTATTTACTAATATAAAGTTACATATGGTTGATTATAAAATCACATAGTTATAAATTTAAGAGCATTAGCATTGGTTTTGTTAATTACTTGGGCAAAGTCTTACTTTTTAGCTACCTATTTTAGATCTGTAATTGAGTTGAGCCGAGTCGACATTGGCTTGCTGAGCTCGGCTTGACTCAAAAAGCTCGAACTCGAGTTTGAGATTTTTATTGAATCTTTGTTTGAGTTTGGCTCGGTAAACTAAACACTTTGCTAACCTTGAACTCAACTCAAAAATGAGTTCGAGCCAAGTTTAAGCTCGGTTCGAATTGTTTATTTATTTTTCTATTTTTGAATATAATTTAATAATTAATAAATTAGATAAATACAAAATAAAAAATTTAATATTAAATTTGTACAACTAAAAAATAGAATTTTTTTTGAATTATAACATTTTAAATAAATATATATACATATACATATGTATATACATATTTATCAATATATGAATGGGTTTTAATCTAATCGAGCTAATGAGTGAACTTAGATATAAACGAGTGAGCCTTGACGAGCATATTAGTCGAGTCGAGTCGAATTTAGTTGGGTATGTATCATTTAATAATCATAATCGAACGGGTATCTACTTTCACGAGCGAATTCTTTTTTTCATGAGTCGATTTTAATTCAAGTTTAACCGAGCAAATATCAAGCAGGTTATCGAATAGACTGGTTCATTTACAATCCTACCTATTCAAAAGTTAGAACCCCATATTGGATTGGCCATCTTATTCTATATAATAATAATGTTTTGAAAAAAAAAAAATCTACTTTTTAAATGCATATTTCTTATTTATTTTGTTAAATACTTTTTAATCTTCATTTTTATAGTTTTCAACAACCTACAAATCATATATATATAAACCTAAAAATTTAGCGAAAATGTTACTGTTTGGCTAGAGAGAGAGAAGAAAAATAGCATAAAAAATTTAGGTGGTTAAGTTATTGTTTATTGTTCGTATAAAAAATATATCTGCAAGTGTTCAAAATCGTAACAAGTAGCAAAATGTTTTTAAAGAAAACATATATCGAACCCACAGGACTAATTATACTATTGAGTATTGAAATTGACTAAATTAATTACCATTTGGAAAACCAAAATTTAAAGAATGGATTATCTAAATTAAACTGAAGACCAAAGCATTAAAATTAAGATTTTTAAAGATAATAAGAATAGATCTAAAGTATTTGATTTCACCTGGCAAATCCTACACAATTTATTTTTCCTTGTTATAAAATCTCAATTATTCTAAGTTGATGATAAAAATTCCTTAACTATTCAATATTTTTGCTCGAATAATACCAAAAATATCTCCAACTAATAACTCCATATCTTTACATGAATTTAACTAATTGGAGACTCATTAAGTTTTTTAGATTTTTCTTGAAAATCACACTAGTCGCGGTAAAGTATCTCTACTTTCGTTCAACTAATAGTGTTTAATCCTACAGCTTTAATCACAAATCACCTATCGATCATATTGCAATCCAAAAAATCCAACAATAGTTAGCTAGAAAATTGTAAACATTGAGATCGGGAAATAAACACTCAATCATGGAAATATTGAAAATAAAATAACTTGGAATATAAACTGTGTGTTCAATGCTAGGCTACATCAAAGCTCTAAAAAATAGAATTAGTTCATAATGAAATTAAAAACAAAAAGAATAAAACTAATGTTTTTCGTTGAAGTCGATTGATGAAGCATGTGGCTCTTGCCTCTGCCCTCCAGATCTGCCTCCTCAAAAGAACACTTGAAGATTAAACTCTGGAACTCTAAACTCATACTCTAAAAAGCTCAAAAAACTCTCATATTCATCCCATAAAATGGGATTAAATAGATGTCAAAATTCAAATCCGGAAACAAGATAAATGCGACTATAATCTAGTCTGAAAATCTGGAAAATAGTTTCTAAAGATAAATGGAAGATTCAGTGATATGTTTAAATTAATAATTTAAAAGGCATAAATCATTAAGAAATTCATCAAATTAAATAAAAATTGATAGATACACTATAAAGCAAAAAATTAAAATACCTGAATTAAAAAAACACTTGAGACAAAACGGCAGTACACACAATATATAAAAACGATAATTCAGAAATAAATAAAAAATAGTTTAAAATACTACACAAGAAAAATAATAAATTGAACAAGAGAATTAAGATTAAAAATTAAAAAATAATTCTGAAAAAATATTCAAAGAATTTTGTTTTTTAGGGGGTTTCGGTGGCTTTGATTTGGATATCACACAATCAAAACACAAGTTAGGCTATGATGAGGATGAGGGCACCCTTTTTCTAAATCTGGAGAAGAGGTGCCAAGAGAGGGTGCCTAAGCAAAGAAAACGGTATAAAAAAATTATGATTATATCCGTTCATTTAATTATTTTTTATGGTCAAAGATTTTGTCACACTTAAAAGGAATATAAAAATATGTAGGGACTCACAAATTCATTTTTACATCTAAATATAAATAAATTGAAAACTAGTTTCAAGCCCTAAATTAAACTTAATAAAGTTGCTAACTAATAATTCTAAAATATTACAAAGTAGTTTAAAACTATTATAAATTAATCTAAAAATATTACAAACAGTTTGAATAACTTAAGTATAACAATACATCACACAAATCCATTTGACAAATTAGTCCCCCCAACTCCAAGTGTTCAATAAAACCTTAAAGAAGAAAAACAAAAACAAAAAACACAAGCGTGAAAATGAGAACATGATGTCTAAAAAACAATAGAACTTGAATTAGAAAAAAAAAAAAACATAAATACAAACTACAAAAAATGAGTTAACAAACTAATGGTGTATCAAATTATCAAAGTGTGGCCGGAGTAGATTGAAATGGAGCATCTTCCTGAATTCTTCCCTACAACAATTGAAATCAAAATTAAGTTTGTCAAATAAATTTAAAACAACCTAAATCAGCAAAGAATGAATTAAGAGCAATTACTGCTTTTAGTGTGATCAACGTTCTCCTTCTCATAGCTCTCCACAAAGTCCACCACCTCCCGAACCTAGATTGGCTTCCATTTAATTCAATTCTGAGTACAAATTAAAGTATTCACAATGCTAGGAGAAAATGAACTCCTAAATAGATCCAACATGAGCCTTTGTTGTTAAATGCAGAGTTGAAGACTATGGTAGAAATAGGGATAGCCAAAATATTATGAGCTATCTGTCGATGGACAAGATATTTGATGACATTTACCTTTCACCAGCCTAAAATATCAAGTTCCTCCACATATGGGTGTAACTTTGTTGACAAGTATCTTTCTAAGTCCGATTGACTGTCTAAACTCTTCATTGTAAAGACAAAAAGATTCTACTTTTCTGTGTTCGATACTATATAACTATAGGCAGGGGAGGTAGATCTGGTAGGTAGCCCTTGCCTCAGTGAGTGTATGTCCAGTCAAAGACCTTATCATGGTATGCACCAATAAGACCACTAAAAACCTTTGTGGCACTAGTGTTATACAAAAGTCATGGGTGAACATTGGTCCGATGCTTCGGGCAAAACCAATTCCCAGGGTGTAACAGGCAATGTGTACAAAACACTCATAACTAAAATAGGAAAAAAAAAAAAAAGGAAAGATAAGCAAATAGGATTTCTAACTCGAGAGATAAATATTAGCCCGACCCAAATAAGTTATAAAGATAAAATATTAGAATCACTAAAAAGAATTGTTCATGGGTATCTCCAAACCTCATACTCCATTTACGCTTTTTTGACTTACTAGCTTCGGTAAGAGGTGAGGTGCTGGACAGTGGAATCTTGAAATTAACCCCCTAAATGAGGCAAACTCATCGTACAACCTATTGAGGGAGTCCTTAACCCTTAATATAAGTTGATCTGCCCATATGTCATTCCATCAATATAGTATAATGGGTCAAGAACAATAGCAACATCTAATGTCGTGGTGTGCAACATTAACCACCAAGTGATCGTAACTTGATGCCAAATTACTGAGTTGTTGAAGCATGGCCTCCAACATCTGCTTACTACCTTCCTTCCTCCTCTCGCAAATGGACCGATTCACCTTTCAATGCAGCAATGGCTTCAGCTAACTGAGCATGGAGGGTACCTTCAGCCATGGTGTAGGAACGTGGCTCTAAGACCAACACCCTCCAAAGACTGACTTGCAGAACAACTGAAAATTTACTTCATTTTGATAAGGCATAACGTTAAATACGGACCCAATAACTACATTTTTCAAATCCAACGTGGCCCACGATCAAATAATAACTAAATGAGACCCAGTCAACACTACAGATCCCAACCCTCCACTAACTAATAAGATAACCCACTATTGAATACAAAGACCAAACCGGCCCTAACAATTAATAAAAAGACATCCTACATATATATCATAATCCCTTGTCCTAATTCCCTTCAGACACCAGTCCTAACTTCTCGCCGCACCTAAAACACTTGAGAGAGCAGCCTATGGCGACAGGGATGGCAACAACACTGGCAACGTGAGAAAGCAATGGACACAAGGCGTTAGGTTAAGAAATAATGAGGGAGACGAAAGGAGGGGAGGAAAATCATCAAAGAAGGGGGTGGGTTAGGTTATACGGTGGCAAAACGATGTCGAAGTTTTTTAGGGTAATACTATATACCATATTTCCATCCCATTATGTCAAATGTGGCACTTTTATCACTTTTAGATGATCTTTTGTTTTCTCAAATAATAAATATAAAAATTGATGGGCAATACCACCTCATCATAGTAGGATGAAAGTTGAATGTGAGCATGGTGCATAGATATTTTCTAGTTTTTTAACATCCTAAACAACGCCATTATATATATATACACATATTTAAAAAAAATATTATATATATACACACACATAAGTATAAATATGTGGGCTTAGGTAGATGGGTGTAGGATCCACACCCGGTCTCTGCCTACATATTATTAAATTTTTGCTTCAAGAGCCACCCACCTGCCCCCTGATGGGGGTGGGCACCGCGCCCATTTGATGCGGGAGCCAAGCGGGTCGGATGCAGGTTGCTGCCCAACACTTTTAACTGGAACTAATAGTGATCTATTGGATTTGACTATTTCAAAGTATTTGATGCAGCTTTTCATGCACTTATCCTCTGTATCGTCTAATGGAGCAGCGTGTGACTTGCATGTGCCAGCATATGAACACATAAGTGCATCATGAACATTTGCTCCAACGATGGAACCTATAGATTGGTAGACCATTCGCTTAAATTTTCATTTCAATGCAAGTGTCATGCCTTGAGATTTCTATATTTATTATAATGATATGATTCTCACACCATGAAATTGTCAAGTTAACCTTATTCTAAGCTACTCGTGACATTTGATGGCATGTGGAGCACACTGTCTTGCTTTCTGAAACCTAAGGCATCGCGTGCGAGTGTGCATGACAAACGTATTGTTCTTGAGTTATCCTATTTTGTAGACGTTGAAAATGTGTGATATGATGCTCTGAAGGCAATAATTTGAGACTAGGGTTGTAATCGAGCCGAGTTCGAGTAAGTAGTGTCCAGTCAAATTTGCTCAATTATTGGAAAAAATAAGCGCAATATCAACTCAAAAAAAAATGATTGAGCTAACAAATATATTCCTCTAAATTGAATCCGGCAATAATACCATGAAAAATGCATGTTTGGAGACTGAGGATTTACAACATTCTCATGACTTAATTTTATTTTCAAATATCACTTAAACACACAAAATATTCAATTTCAAGTATTCAACTTTTTCTTCTAATCATTTTTAAACATAAACTCAGAACATGTTTTACAAATTTCAAAATAAAAATAATATTAAAAATTATATTTAAGCAATGTTTTAACTTTATGATATCTTTTTTCAACTTTTTTTCTTATTTTTTAAAATTTGATAAAAACATTCAATCTCACTACTATTCACAAAAATTCCGAAACACCCCAAGTATGCAAACATGTTCTTTGGACACTTTTTTTATCCTTTAGCATATAGAGAAAAAGAAAAACTCGAAGAAAGTGAGACAATTTTCGATCCTTCAACATGCAGACATCTATGTCTACCATTAGGTAAGAGCCCAAAAGGCTACATTTTGTTGTTCTTTTCATCATTATTTACAGTAGAAATGACTCTTATTTTTAGGAGAATTGTGGTTGATGAAAATAATACAACATAATATCAATTTAGATGATAATGAACCAACTGTATTTAAATATTTCCACAGAATAATAATCAATCAAAAGATTTGAAAATATTCAAATATGCTTATGCGTGAGAGAGACAAGTGCTAAAGGTCACAATTCTTATGCCTCCAAAGAGCTGAGCATGCACACACATTCTTCGAATGTCGAATGTTTCTCGTCTCAGTTGGCTCTTTGATATATGAGTGAGTGAAATTCCAACACTTGGCCCTTGTTAAGGATAAGATTAAAGATATAGTCAAACAAGGAACTAATTAATTCTCAAGATTATCAAGATAAACCAAATAACCACGATCAAGATAAGTTGTAGTTATTGAGTAGGTCTTACACTGTTAGTCACTGAGTAGTTCTTAATTTGTTCACTGATTTACTTTTACTAGTCTACCTCTAATTACAGACTCCTAGTACAAACCAAACTCAGTGATCGATGTTTATAAATAAACCAAGTTGCACTCTAGTTAGTGTGTGCAAGATTATTCAATTCAATCTTGATATTTAACATGGTATCAAGAGCCACTTGACTGACATCTTTCTTTTTTCTATGGAGGACCAACCTCTCAACAATCTAACTTCAACATTCCTACCGCTATTACAACACTACTTTCATCAAACAACTTACATCCTTCTACCACCTCTCTGACCAATTTTTTGCCTATCAAACTCACCCGTTACAACTACCTTCTATGGAAGGCACAAGTTACTCCCTTTCTCAAGGGCCTCAATCTCTTTGGCTACATAGATGGATCTACTCCCTATCCTTCTATCCTTCTCACCACTCCCAAAAACCAATTGGTCCCTAATCCCTCACTTACACAACTTGGATCTTGCAAAATAAGCTTATTCTTAGTGCCTTGAATTCTTCCCTCTTCGAAACAATCTTCACCCATGTTACCAAATGTTCTACTTCACAATAGGTATGGACAACCCTTGAGTGTATGTTTACTTCTACATCTTGAGCACGTTCCATGGACCTGCACTAGTAGTCTACTACACTAAAGAAAGAGAGCACCTCAATCACAAATTATCTTCACAAATTCACTACCTTAGCTACACCCCTGCTGGTAAAGAGCAAGCCTAGAATGAGTTTGAACTTGTTTCTTTCTTATTAGCTGGCCTTGCCCGGAATATGATTCGTTCATGACGTCCATAACAACCTATGTAGATTCGATATCTTTGGAAGACCTTTACAGCCACATGCTCACCCATGAACTTCGCTTGTAACATCACCAACCTTATGTGGATTTGTCCCATATTGATGCAAACATGGCATCTCATACTAGAGGTGTTTGCGATGGTTGTTTTTCAGCTTCTGTAGGTCATGGGACAAACCCTAGTTACAATCGACCCAATTGAGGCAGGGGGTGTCGTCGAGGTCCCCCTTCCAACTTCTCAACACCAAGGCCCACCTGTCAAGTATGCAATCGTACCGACCACAGCGCTTGCTTCGATGAGTCTTACCAAAGTGATTCTCTGCTCGTTAACTAGTCTTATTTCACCGCTCCATCATCTTATATCGAATCTTGCCAACCTAAATATCAAGTCTGTGGAGTACACTGGATTTGAATAAATTCGTATCAGTAATGGATTAGGATTACCTATCAGACACTTTGGTATAACTCGTTTATTTGCCCCCAATATTTCCTTTCCTTCAAAGAATGTTCTTCATGTTCCTCACAGTAAAAAAAAGAACTTTCTCTCCATTTAAAAATCTACCATTGACACTAATTTTTATTTTTATTTTAATTTCATCCCCATTATTTTTTTTATGAAAGATCAAGCCACGGGAAAAATTCTGTTGCATGAGCTGAGTAGACATGGACTTTACACCTTCTCTACTTCTAATGACGTTAGTCCACCCACTGCCTTTGTTGCAGAACGTAGCTCTATCTCTCAATGACACTCAAGAATGGGTCATCAAGCTTTCAGTGTCGTTTGTAGTGTATTGTCTCAATTTTTCGTGTTCAGTGTATCTTAGCTCTAAAAGTAAACAGTTGCCATTTTCCTCAAATTGTACGTGGGCCTCTACCCCGCTTAAGTTAATATTAGTGATGTTTGGGTCCTTCACCAATTATTTCTAACAACAATTATTATTATTATGTTACATTTTTGGATTCATGTTGTCACTATACTTGACTCTATCCCATCTCATGCAAAAACGATGTTGCCAATGTTTTTATTCAATCTCAAGTTCATGTAGAACATTTATTGAATTGCAAAATTAAATCCTTTCAATCTAATTGGGGTGGTGAGTTCCAACCATTAATAAATATACTCGCTTTCCTTGGTATACATCATCTCTATCTTACCTGCACACACATCAACAAAATAGGACAATCGAACATAAACACCAACATATAGTTGAAATGTGGCTTGCTCTACTTTATCACAGTCACGTTCCCCTTTTATCTTGGGACGAGGCTTTCCACACTGCATGCTATCTCATAAATTTCCCCACTCCTCTTCTGTAGCAAAAATTACTGTTTCAAGTGTCATTCCAGTGTCCCCCTGAATATTCTTTTTTAAGGATTTTTGGTTATACCTGTTCGCCCAATCTTCATCCTTATAATCAACATAAATGTCCACCCCATTCCACCTCTTGTATTTTCCTTGGCTATAATCTTCAACATAGGGGCTATAAATGTTATAATCCACACATTGGAAAAATCATCATTTCACAAGATGTGATTTTTCAAGAGTTTATATACCCTTTTGAGTCCCAAGCTCAATCTCACACTAGTACACCTCTGGCTAGGGCTGAGCAAAAACTTGACTTCGACAAAACGGAGTCAGAGTCGCAAGTGTCATTAGATTGACTCTGTAATAAGTTAATAACTAGAACTATATTAGTGTAGTTATATAGTTAAATTTTACAATATACTGGTATGAGCTAATTATTATAAAATAATATACTTATATTATAATATAAATAGACTAATGATAGTTTAGTATATGTAAATATCATAGTATTACTACCGTACATAATCAAGTATAGAAATAAGTTCACTATTATTTAAATAAGTCTAGTACAATAAGTTAATAATACATATACTAATTTACTAAAATATAATAACATATAATTAGACACTATAATATCAATCTTGTATAGAAATAAATTCAAACACTCACATAAAATAACTAATAAGTTTAGTATAATAAGTTGATAACACATAATACTAAAATAATTAGATGCTCGAAATAAGTCTAGTGTAGAAATAAATTATAAATAAGTTAGGCACTAGTATAATATAATAACATGTAATACTATAGTATGATAACATGTAATTAAACATTATAATACAAGTCTAGTATTAAAATAAGTTAGATATTAGTATAAAAGTAAATTATCAGTGGATGATTAGTTTTAATTTTGAATTTTGAAGTTTTTGAAAAAATAAATAAAATTTGAAAGGCCATAAAAAATCTTTTTTAAAATGGGTTAAATATGAAGTTAAAAAAAAAAGAAGCTCAAAACTAAAAGCCTATATTAGACTCCATTCCGACAAGTCGGAGTTGGAATCAGATCGAAGTCTATACAAGTCAGAGTTAAAATTTAAATTTAAACTCCAATAAATTCAAAGTCGAAGTCAGATTTAAGAAAATCCGACTTCGACTAAATCGGTCCTCATTGGTCACCCCTACCTCTAGCTCCCGCTGCTGTCTCCATTCCTCTAGTAAAGTTCATTCGTTCATCTTCAGCCCGTGTAGCAGGTGCACCTGTGCAGGTCCAACCCACTGCTGAATCACCCAACCTTGTTGGGCCAACACTTAGCAGCCCTAACAAGTTAGCCCAACCAGATACCCCTCCCAACACCGGGCCCTGATCTCTCTCGACACAATCCCCCTCACCGCACCGTCATCACCTTCACCGCCACCCACCAGTGTCGCACCACCCATATCTCGGCACCCCATGGTCACACGATCCCAAAATAATATCCAACGACTCAAAAATTACACGGACGGCTCAGTTCGATAGTCACTACCCAAAGTTCTCACCGCCGAGCTCAGGCCCTATCTCACAGAGTCGAGGGGTGTATTTACACGAGTTATATCAACGACCGTAGCGAAAGTGTTATCGTCCTTTGCAAACTTATGGCACCGGCAAGAATCAAACTACACCATAGAAATCTTTGCAGATCAGTTAAACCCATCAGACCTTATTATGCTCTGGTTTCACTTTTCTTCACTGAAACCCTCTCTCACGCTTCGCATTCCCAAAGACCCCTGTGCACCAAAGCCCGCAATAACGCGTCTTTTCCTTCGGACCTCGCCTGCATCACCGATGGCCTAATTTCAATCTTCACCAAGCGACCCTTTTCCCCGGACGATCCTGAACTCGAGAATCTAGCGCCAAGACTGACCACCCAAGTGGTTGAGAGTGTGCTAACTGGCCTAAAGAGTTGGAAAATAGCTCATGTTTTTTTTACTTGGGCCTCGAATCAATCTGGGTACAAGCATAACTGTTATACTTACAATGTGATGGCCACTATCCTATCACGTGCTAAAAAAATCGACTCACTGAGAGCCATGGCCGTGGATATTGTAAACTCCCGATGTTCCATCACTCCGGGAGCTTTGGGATATCTAGTAAGGTGTTTGGGCAGTGTGGGTCTAATTGAAGAAGCTGACGTCTTGTTTGATCAAGTTAGAATGATGGGTCTTTGCATTCCTAACAATTATAGCTATAATTGCTTGTTAGAGGCTATATGTAAGTCTAAATCAATTGATTTGATTGAAATGAGATTGAAAGAGATGCAAGATTATGGTTGGAAATTTGATAAGTACACCTTGACCCCGGTGTTGCAAGTTTATTGCAATGCCGGGAAGTTTGAAAAAGCGTTGAGCGTGTTCAATGATATGATTGAGCGGGAATGGCTTGATGAACACGTGTTCTCTATCTTAGTTTCGAATTTTAGCAAGTGGGGTGAGGTAGATAAGGCCTTTGAGTTGATTGAAAGAATGGAACGTCATAATATGAGATTGAATCAAAAGACCTTTTGCGTTTTGATTCATGGGTTTGTCAGGGAATCCAGAGTGGATAAGGCCATTCAATTGTTTGATAAAATGCGGCAATCAGGATTCCATGCTGATGTTTCGATATATGATGTGCTGATAGGAGGACTCTGTGAAAATAAAGAGATGGAGAAAGCATTATGTTTGTTTTCAGAAATGAAGAAGATGGGAATTCATCCTGATGTTGGAATAATTACAAAGCTTATGACATCTTCCTCTGAAGAGAGGGAAATGATCCGATTTCTTTCAGAAGGGCAAGAAGATAACGAGGAAGATATGATTTTGCTTTACAATTCTTTTTTGAATTGTCTTGTCAATAATTGCTCACTGGATAAAGCTCTTCTCTTTCTCCAGGTGATGATGGGAGATCAATCTGCTACTGAGATCGAGGAATATAAATGCCTAAGGGTTAATAAAGCCATTCGCCCTAACACCACATCTTTTATTATTGTCATTAATGGTCTACTCAAGACTGGTAAGTTGGATTTAGCACTTAGCGTTTTCCATGATATGAAACACATCGGTTATGAATCAAATATTTTACTCTATAGTAACTTAATTGATGCTCTGTGCAATTCAAATAGACTGGTAGAAAGTTACGAGCTTCTTTCAGAGATGAAGGTGTCAGGATTTGAACCAACCCATTTTATCCACAACTGTATTTTTGGGTGCATATGCAAAAGAGAGGATGTTGCAGCAGCCCTTGATATGCTGAGGGAGATGCGTGCTCATGGGCATGAACCGTGGACAAAACATTTGAGCTTACTTGTAAAAGGGCTGTGCAAACATGGGAGAGCAGTAGAAGCTTTAAAATTACTTTCTAACGTGGTTCAAGAAGGTTTCCTTCCTGATATCATTGCCTATTCTGCAGCCTTAGATGGCTTGATCAAGATTCAAGAATTGGATCAAGCTTTGGAGCTCTTCCGTGACATATGTTCTCGTAAGTATTGTCCTGATGTAATTGCCTATAATATATTGATAGGTGGGCTGTGTAAGGCAAAAAGAGTTTCAGAAGCTGAAGGTATATTGAATGACATGGTGATCAAAGGGCTTGTTCCCTCAGTTGTTACCTACAATCTCCTAATAGATGGATGGTGCAAAAATGGCAACGTTGATCAAGCCATGCTTTTCCTCTCAAGGATGTTTACTGAAGACAGAGCACCCAATGTCATCACTTATACAACTTTAGTGGATGGGTTATTAAATGCTGGAAGACCTGATGATGCACTGGTTCTTTGGAATGAAATGGGAAGAAGAGGGTGTGCCCCAAACAGAATTGCTTTCATGGCCCTCATTCATGGTCTTTGCAAGTGTGGTAGGCCCGATCTAGCACTTGTGTATCTCCGCGAGATGGAAGAAAAGGAAATGAAACCTGACACATTTGTCTATGTTGCATTAATGAGTAGTTTTGAATCTAATTTTCACCTGCCTTTGGCTTTGGAAATTTTAAAGGAGATGGTTGGCAAAGGGAACTTTCCAGAACCACAAGATAAGAACTATCTGATTTTCAGAGATGCAGTGCTGAAGTTGTCAGAAGATGCCACCACTTCCTCAGATGTTAAAAATCTCATTGCTGAGGGTAGAATTGCTGGAATCTTTTGCTCAGATGTGGAAAATGAAGGTTGAGTGTAACTCATTACCAACTCATCATTTGATCACAAATCAATAAGATCATGCACACATGCTGAAGGAAATCATTAGGGTAGAAGTGGGGTGCACAGATTATAGAAACATGTCTTTCCTGTCGTGGATGTGGATTAGTTTCAACAACACAGGGAGCAATCATTATCAACTACCTCTGAGATTGATGATCTCTGACATCACTGAGTGAGGTATTTTCACTATTGGAAAATTCTCTTGGTTCCTTTTCCCTGTTGTGATAGGAATTGGTAAGGACCACATACCTAATAATTCATTATTCTTGATTTTTCAATCCATGAGTTGTATAGGATTTAGTTTTCTAGAAGGGAGCAGAAATATTGAACTTTGGCCTTTATTCTCTTTCTATTTAAACTGAAGACAATCAATCAAATTAGGTAGTTATTGGTTTTAGCAGTGGATGATAAACCCAGTGATGGAGCTTTTCTCTGCATATGAAGACACAATATTCAGGGGGAAAAGGGAAAGAAACAAAATATACTTATAAACTATAACCCCGGTGGTGGCAATATAGGACATGACCCATGAACCCAACACGAACACGAACACGACATAAAATCAGCAGGTTTAGGAAAACAGGTTGATCCGATAAATGGGTCAATATTGGGTCATCCTGTGAAACCCACAACCAAGCCGTATAACATTAGTAAATTCTATTTTCAAATTCTATAATTTATTTAGTTTGACTATTCATGCAATGGCTTGTCAATGTTGAATCATTTGTCCTACTAGTACTTGTCCAACTTTAAGATTGTCATGTCTTAAAGGCAAAGTATGTACACGGGTAATCACATCACTATTTGGGTCCCCCATTTGTATGCATCAGACATTGTAGTTAGGATTGCATCTGAATGCACAAATTGGCTTCTATGATTGTTTCAATACCTAGTAAATGCAATAAAAGGAAAATAAGGGCAACTTTAAGATTATGAAATAATGAGAAATGCATTCTTCATCCTAAATTTTGTTTGCCCCACTAACACTAATCTAATTTGGGATGAAGAGTAGCATTGATCTTATCAAATTTCAATATGCTCTTACTTAATTCAAGTGGTAGATAGGTTAACGTGTGGGAAAGGGCTCTTTGATAGTCATTACAATGCGACCTATTGGCAAATACTTCCTATCTATTAGTTTGTAAACTTGAAGAATGTTTTTCATTCAATTAGTTGAGGTATTTTCTGTCTCTTTCATAATTATTCCTATTTCTCCAGGTTGAAAATAGACTGTTTATGGTTATAGAAATATGTTTGTCTATGTTCATAAAGAAAATGAAGCAGTAGAATGTACTGTTTGATTTGTGTATTACCTTCTATTAGTATCTACGGTAACTTATCTAATTCTTTGACAAATGGTTTCTAAAGTAGTTGCTATTTACAAGCATTTTTCTCCCCCCCCACCTACGAAAGAAAAAAACCTTCTTTTTCCCCCCTCATTAATTAATATAGATTTAATCAAGTGAAGTCATTTCTAGTCAGATCTTATTCTATTCTCAAATATATTATTTCCTTACTATATATAGACTACAATTGTTTACAATATAACTCTCTCTCTCTTCTCCCCTCCACATAATCATAATGATAATAATAATAATAACAACGACAGTAATAGCACTAATAGCACTAGTGGTGTTTGTTAACGTGATTCCTGTTCTAGTCTCGTACCATATTGCAATGATTTGATGAAGAGGTATAATAGCAAATTATCTGCTCAAGAGGCATTAAAAGGGCACTTAGGTATGCTTAAATCCCAATGCCAAGTGAAGCTGGTATGAAATGCTTTACTCTGCAATGGGTGAGCCACCTTCAATGAGATGCAACTCCAAGTGTAACAGCTGTGGCGCTAGCCAATAATTTTTTTTTAATGGTTGATGTATTGATATCAATGCTTGCCATGCCAATGGTATTATGCGGGTGTTACACTTGGGGTGTTATAAGTAGCTGGTCTCTCAACTTAATCACAAAAGTGTCCACATATTCTTACTACAATGTTTAAGCTGGAAAAAGAAAATTTCTCAGCTGGTATGAAATGCTCAGCTGGTCCAGTCTTGGGTTTGCTCCCCAATGGCTATCAGTTTGAGTCCCCTTAGAGCCACTGGGGGTTTACTTGGTCGTTAACTTCAGGGTGCCGTAGGATTAGTTAGGTGTGCGCAAGCAGGCCCAGACACCCACGGTTATCAAAAAAAGAAAATTTCTTTCTATTCTGTGTTAATTAATAGTTTTGTGTTAGTTCTTTTGTTGTGATGACCATAGTATGCTTGACATGTTATCTTTCTTGAATGGCGTGTGCGTGTGTGTGTGTGCATATGCGCATGCGCATTGTTTTCAACCTTTAGATTATATATTATACTTTCTAGTTAGAACTCTGAGGCTCAGAGAAAGAACCCAACTTGTTTGTAGGATGTATTAATTCTAGATATGCTCTTCACCTTCTTGCTATGCTACTAGTTTTCATATTTCAGGGTTGCAAATTTTCATTCTTTGCAGCTATATTTTTTGTGGCTCCAAACATGCATTCGCTCATGCTATTGATTTACTTTGTGGTGCGTTGGCTCTAGGAGATCCTAGAGCTTAGGTGTGCCAGCTTTAAATGGCATAATTTGGTCAATATTAATGTGCGGCTTTCAAATTGTTTGGGATGATGAAATTAATTTGATTTTCTTTAAAAGAAGATCTTGTACACACTGCGAGGCCTCACTTTCTTTTATAGTTGATTATAAGTTTACTCTATTGATTTCCTTCTCAATTGTGTACTTTGGTTATCATTTCTAATGTAGTCCAAATCAATTCTTTTGTCTGACATGTGATTATCATATGAAAACTTTTTCCAATAGCTCTTGCAATCATTCTAGACAATTAAAATCTTTTCTCATTGTACTCCGTATGAAGTGCTCTTTTAATTTCAGAAAATCACTCTTTGGTCATTTATCCATAATAGGTCAAATTTAAGGTTTCAGTTCTGGTTTTCTGTGCCTTCTGGCTTCTGTTAGTTAAATTAGTATGTTGGTTTTCATGTTGTTTGCAACGTTTCCATTGAAGCTTACTTTTTGGGGACCATTACTCTAAATTTTGCAATATTTATTTGTTATTTCAACTATTTTTGTTTATGTTCTGTTTTGGTTTCATCTGCCTCAACGTCAATCCATCTTACATAGACTTTTGCAGGACATATGGGAGGAGGCCGATCCAGGCGAGCTCTCCTGCAAGGTAGACTAATCCTAGTGCTTTGGGGGGAGCTTTTTTTTTTATTTTTTTATTTTTTGCGGGGAGGGGGGAATTACCTTCACGATATGGTTTAATTATTTCAGGGGGATTCTTTTTTCTTCACTTGGGATATGGTTTTAACTATTTCAGGAACTGATTGCACTTGGCAAGGTAGTTGGAACTGAAAACAGAGGGCTTCCGGCTGATGCAAGAACCTCTTTGCATCAAGTAAATTACAAGTTCAGGTAGCAGTTAGAGTGGAAGCAATTGTTTATTACGCTCACAAAACCTTTTCATTATTATTACAAGCTGATAACCCGCGCAATGTATGGATTGTTGTGTATGTTGTGCATGAGGGAGAGAGATTTAGAAAAAGACCGGGTTTTATAATGGAGAAATTCGAAACAGTTTATAAGGCAGTTTATTTAACGAAACAATATAAAAATTGAAACAGTACCTTTGGGTGGAGACTTGAATTGGTTTATATTTTTATGTTTAAGAAATGAAATGAAACTTAAAAGTTATAACAGTTTATAATGAAACATTGGTTTTAAAAGGATTATCGCTCCATAAACATAAAACTTCAAGTTTAAAGGGTAGAATGCTTGCCTTTATAAGTAGAATGCCACATTGGAGTCATATAATTCCGTTTAAAATTCAAAATAATATAAATGTTGAATTAGTGCTTTTGGGTGAAGTCTTAAATCGGTTTATATCTTTATATGTAAGAAATGAAATGAAATTAAAAGTTACAATGATTCATAATGAAACATTGCTTTTAAAAGTTTTACCGTTTCATAAACATAGCATTTCAAATTTAATGGGTAGAATACCTACTTTTATGAGTAGAATGTCACATTGGAATTATGACTCTATTTTTATATATAGTAATAAATTATTGTTATTATTATTATTAAGGTCGCATAGGCATAGCTCAATTGCACAGAATATATACAAGAACAAACACTTTAAGAAATTGCATCAAATGACAACTTTTTTTCTCGTAAAAAATGATCATGCCGAAAATAGTAGTAATTATGTGTGACCAATTTGTTTTGAGCGAGTTGGAACATGATGCAAAACTGGGATTTCTTGGGTCCTCGCAAATAAGGATTTTGCTACACAACTTCCACCACACTCTACACTCCATATTTTTTTTAATTTTTTAATATTTTTTTTTTAATTTTATTCTTTTTAAACTATTTCAAATTTTCTATTCACTATTCATATAAAAAATATTTGATAAAAAAAATTAAAAAAATTTTTAAAAAAATATGGAGTGTGGAGTGTAGATAAATAGTAAGAGGTCGTGAAGATATTTTATGCAAATAATCATTGCATATATCTTTCTATAATTTACGCTCCCTCATAACTCAAAAAATTGTAAATTTCACAATTTGAAGTTCAGGTAGATCAGAAATGACCTCCATTGTAATTAAGTACTCTTTAACTCAATTTAGTAACAAAATTGATCATAGTTTATATAAAGAGTAATGGTACAAGATACCATTTTATTTTACAAAGAGATTATTGCGTTGGACTCTTACAAATCATTATTTTTATAACAATTAATGCCTCTAAAATTGATCAAATACGTACCACAAATTACGTACATTACAGTACAGATTCAATTCAAGAATTTTGAATCAAATTATAAGGAGCAGTCGTTTGAATTGAAAAACATTCTTAGTCCATTTTATCTCATCATTATAATTTTTTCAAATTCTCACACAAAATATAATAAACAATTCATTTTTTTTAAATCTCAAAACAATAGCAATATTAAAAATAATATTCTAATAATATTTTATTTAACTTTCAACTTTCATCTAAAACCATCTAATCTCATCCCACTATCCAATGATCAGCTCCTAAATCTCTCTGATCTCTTCGTGCTCCCAAAAATTGAGAAAGTTCACTCACTGCCTGGATCTTCCAAAGAACTTTAATAAGAAGCATTGCTATTGAACAAAACACTTATTCCTTAATATCTGATAATTGAACGAACAAGATTGCTTTGAGGTATAAAAAAAAAATTAGGTTGATGTTGCTATTTCGAGCTTTGATAGAATATATCCAGTCACTTTGGACTTGATAAGTCAAACTTTTTTTTTTTTTTTTAATTTTAGATGGTGAATTCATTGTTCTTTTTTATTTTTTTCCTTCTAACTTGTAAGTCTTTCTTTTGACCACATGATGACTGTTTGTCCAAAAAGGAAGCTTAATTTGTGAAGTTGTCGATAATTCCAAGTTGTCCGTCCGTCTATAGTGAATGATCTAATATAAAGAGAGATAGACAAAATATTAAATATTCATATGGGGTCAATACTATTAAAATATTTCACACGGGTAACATTAAATGTCGTAGAGGCACTACAAGAAAACTACTTATTTACAGGTAGTTAATTCCAGTGAAATGACTATTTATAGCTAAAATGAGCCTATTTTGGTCATAAATAGTCTTTTCGTCGCAAACAAATAGCTGCAAATACCCGTTTTTCTTGTAGTGAGGTCACATGATGATCATGTGTCTATTTCTTTAAAATTGAACCATATATCTATCTAATTCGGTTGATAATTAAAAAAGAGTAATATTATATACAGTCGTACGTGGATTGTGCAAGTGTTGTGAAAAAGAATGAGGTCTATCATTATGATTTTTTTTTTTTTTTTTTTATGTAGGTCTAATATTTATTCACTTTTTTAAAAGTAATTATGCGGTACTTGTGGACTCACGACTGCAACTATCATTTCTCATTAACAAAAACTCTATTTTTGAAAGTTTGATTCTTGGAGGATTAATCCATTGAATTATTAATCCAACTAACTAAATTATCAGGACTTAGTCAATGAATTGACAAGTGAATACCACAGGTTTAGAGCCAAAACTCGCTCTTGACCATTATTTATTTTTGCGCTATTTTTATCCAACAAGATTATCATTACGTGACTAATTTTTTGATTAATTATATCCATTGAAAATCGGAAATTGATTCAACTTCGTTTATGTTGTTCATAATAACCACTAGTACTTCTAGATTTTCTAATTTGAAGATTAGATAAAGAGATTTAATTACATCCACGTATGGTTTTTATTGCCAAATTTAGATCAAGTTGGTGGGTGCTTAAGGCAATTATCTGGCAGCACCAAAATAATCCAAAGAAATATTCAAATTCAACACGAGGCTGTAAAGAAAGGCAAAGAAATAGAGGGAGATCATAAAGCCTATTTTTATATAACAAAAGTTTGTTGCTTCAACGTCCTTTGAATGGCTAAAACACAGGTAAAAGTCGTTGTTATAAACCAGAACTTGCTTAGAGATCAGACTAAGCGAAGAAGGACGTTGAAACAAGGGGCTGGGGAGGATATTATATATTCTAGGCGGCATGTGACTGGAACATCTACTAAGGCAACGATCTCTATTGGTGGACTCAAGGGTTTTTGAAATTTAAAGAGACTTTCAAAGGATTTAAACATCTTTTGAAAGATGGCAGGAGGAGGTTTTGTTGCCCAAGATGGTGGGAGGAGCTATGCTGGCCGCGTCACCGCCTTCGTGGTGATTACCTGTTTGGTTGCTGCAACTGGTGGTCTCATCTTCGGTTATGACATTGGAATTTCAGGTTTGAATAATGTCCCTACTCCCCCATGTTTTATGTTTTATACTTTGAAAATGATTTGAGCATGCAAGTTGAGGTCATTCGTGCAAGTCATTTGAAAAAAAAAAAAAAAACTTAGTCCGTTTAGATTTGAAAAGTGTTTCAATTCATTTTATCATTATAATTTTTTTAAATTTTTACATAAAATATAATAAACAATTCAATCTTTTCAAATTTCAATTCAACTTTTTTAAATTTCAAAACAATAATAATATTAAAAATTAATATTCTAACAATATTTTTTTTTTACTTTTATCTTTCATCTAAAACAATCTCATCTCATGTCTAAATCCAAAACCGTTCTCATTTATAAAAGTTAATTATGACTTGATGATTCGTTTCTCAATTTTTGGTTTCAATTACAGGAGGGGTGACTGGAATGCCATCATTCTTGCAGAAGTTCTTCCCAGCAACATACAAAAAGTCACATGATAATAAAGAAAACGCGTACTGTAAGTACGACAACCATCTCCTAACATTGTTCACCTCTTCCCTATACCTTGCGGCCCTGGTTGCGTCTTTCTTTGCCTCTGTAATTACCAGGATCTTTGGCCGGAAAACCTCCATGTGTTCAGGAGGTCTTGTTTTTCTCGTCGGAGCTCTTCTCAACGGTTTTGCTACCAACATAATAATGCTTATCGTTGGACGTTTATTGCTTGGTGTTGGTGTTGGATTTGCCAATCAGGTAGTGCATTTGAATGAATGAATACGTACTCCATTAACCAATATGCATATATCTATCTATATATATATATATTACTCCACCATAACTTGACAAATTTACATGATGTTATCAATGGCAGTCGGTTCCCGTTTACCTCTCGGAAATGGCTCCGGCAAAGATTAGAG